>CAHIKZ030005495.1:2290000-2522500 GCA_903632075.3 Acanthosepion pharaonis | reverse complement strand
CAGCCATTCTTTTTAAAATAATAAACAAATATTTAAACTCAAAATTTTTAATATCCTATTTGTTGTATTTTATAGTCAGAACGCGGAGTTTCCATTACAAATCTTTAGTAAGAGAATAAAGCTACCAAAAAAACGTTAAATTAAATATAAATATATATATATGCGTAATATTTTGTCGTCGCACTGATGTCAATCTCGTTAACTGATAACAAAATTATGTCAGTAAAAGTAAACGTGAGAATTGCTTTATTAAAATCTCAATGAAAAATGATCGCTCCATTAAAACATGATCAGCTTTGAAACCTTTCAAAAAAACAAACAAAAAAAAAACACAAAGCGGTTTTCCGTTCCTTTCTTAGATATTTTTTGCCATTAAGAGTTCATTTTGGGCTATATCCGATTCCAGAAGGTGACTAAGTTAAACATAGGGAAAAAATTACACATATAACAGCGTTCTGGTCTTTGTACAACTTGTAGTAATACCTGAACACTTAAATTAATACCTGACCGCTTATATTAATACCTGACCACTTAAATTAATACCGGAACACTTGTATTAATACCTGACCACTGGCGAGCACTTTCTTTCTGAATTTCAAAACATTTCTGTAATTAAATCATTTAAAATTCATTCTCATAAAAAAAAAAAAAATCGGCACACATGGATCTTCCTGTCCGAACAAAAAACAGCGTGTCAAAAGGACGGTTTTTCCCATGACACCGTTTTTATTTTGACTACTTTCATTCCTCGGGAATGTTTGCTGTTTTTAAAAAGGGATGATTAGAATTGTAATAAAACTTCAACATATAAAAGTAAATTTATACAATTTCAACAAAAATGATAAACTCTATTTATTAAATTGTTTTTTACACTATTTATTATGCTATTTATTGGAATGGTTGACAAAACATCGCCTCACTGCCAATGAACTTTATAAAATTGGTAAATAATAAGGATTTGCTTATAGTTGATATTTTGATATATTTTAATAATTTAGTAAATGTTTATAAATTTATAGGTAAAATATTGTTTTCATATTTATTTCTATTTGCACTATTTACATTGTTTGGACTGTTGTCCTCATCTTTATTCCCATATTCACAACGTTCCGGCTGTTGTACGCTTCTGGCTTCTATACGTGTTATATCATTGGAATTTCATACCAAAGCATTTATTTAGTCCACAGGGGGTAGATTGTAGACATGCCATGCCTTCAGTTTCAGTTAATAAAATTAGTAACTCAACTCTCCAAGGTTTTTTTTTTAATAAACACTATTTATTTATTAGATTGTTTATTTTCACTATTTTTTATATTATTTAGTGGAATAGTTGGCAAAACATTGGCTAACTTCCAATTGATTTGAATTTATGAAATGATAAATTATAAGGATATAATAGCTGCTTCACATATTTGAATAATTTAGTAAATGTTTATAAATTTGTGAAAAGAAAATTGTTTTCATATCTATTTCTTTATAAATTGGTAAATGATAGATATTGCATTGCATTAGGTTTAATTGTATTAGATTTTAGAGTGTTGTAAATACAAAATTATTCTATTATATAAATTCACTTTCGTTATATGTTTAGTTTGTATTACAATTCTAATCATCTCTTTTTTAAAACAATAAACATTGCCGAGGAGTGGAGGTAGTTAAAATAATAGCGGTGTCAACGGAAAAACTGTTCTTTTGCCAAACCGTTTTTTTTCCTCGGAAACAAAGGTCCAAGTTTCCAGAACATTTATTAGCTAACTTGTATCATATCCTTAATAAATCTATCAGTAACACTTTTCATAATTTCCACCTAGTGTCGATTTATTTCTTTTTGAATTTCAACGCATTTAACGAAACCTTTAGAAATCATTTCCATAATAAAAGTATTAGCAAAACATACCGTATTGGCCGGCCTGTTGGACGCACCCATACAATGGACGTAACCAGATTTTGGTATGGAATATTTAAGGAGATAAAATACACACATCACAACCAAAAAAAAGTCATAATGATAACCTTACCTTTATATGACATTCTCACTAACCATGAACAAATAGTTACCGTATTAGCACTAATTATACGACTGGTACTGTTTTGTTTTGTTTTTTAAATAGAAATGACGACATTTTTTGAAAAAGAAGCATCTCTCAAACATGATACTGCTATTTTGTACGGAGGGTAATTTTTGATGCATCTTTTGGGGAAAAAAATCCGCGTCCAAGAGGCTGGCAAAACACGGTACCTAATGGTACCGTGTTTGCCAGCCTCTAATACAAACGTTACTGAGAAAGTTATTAAACTTTCTCAGTAACGTTTGTATTAATTTCTGACCACTGCCTACTATTTTTCTTGATTTACAATGCATACAACACTACTGTCCTGTCAGTAACACTTGTATTAATCACTGATTATTAACAACTTATACTTTGTTAACATTTTTGAGATGAGTAATTATAATTACGGTGATATTCTGACTTGAATGCTTTGTCATACTCACAACGTTTCAGCCATTCCGCCCTCTGGCTTTCTATAGGTGTACTTGGTAAACTTTCAGTCTTGATGGTGCCCATCCCTGGGAGATAAGAAAACTAAAAGTATTAGCGCATATGTTATAACTGAGTTACTGGCGTGGATTTTACCAGTAAAGGAATTGATACCAGATGGTCGGTTAGAATGAGAATGTATGTCTGGTATGAGGAGTTATCGTTATTTAGCCTATTTACATTCAGACTAATATCACCATCACCTGATCAGCTTCTGACTAAATTTTTGGGATCGGTAGTTATCATTATTTACATTCAGACAAATATCCCTATCTTTATTGTTATCATCACCTGATAGCATTCTGACTGAATTTATGGGAGTTACAATTATTGACATTTTTTACATTCAGACTAATATCCTCATCTTCGTTGTTATTATCATCTGATCACCTTCTGACTGAATTTTAGGGATCAGGGTTTATTATTATTCACATTATTTGAATTCAGACTATTATCATCATCTTTGTTATTATTATCATCTGATCACCTTCTGACTGAATTTCTGGGATGAGAAGCTATTATTATGGCTGTTGTGCTCTACGGCCTTCTTACTGTGCCTGTCAACCCGGATCATCTCTATTTGATATTTGGGTCGGGGTGTACAGACTTAGATTGAATGTAAACAGGGCGAGCAATGAATGAAGTGCGTTAAATAATTACAAGGCATGTGTTATCCCTCGACATGAACAGCGAAACGAGAACAAAGAGAGAACGTTAACTGTAGCAGTGCTAAAAAAAAAAGATCAAGACGAGTTATCTCGAGCCATGGGCAACGGAACGAGAAAAATCTGCCGTTGTAGGGTTCAGTTCAAAAGGCTAGTCGGACAAACAGACAAAGAAAACCAGAGGAAACTAAACGTTTAATCCACTAGAGGGTCATATATATTAGGTTGGTGCAAAAATAATTTAGTTTTCTAACATATGTTACTATGTGAGAAAACGAAATTATTTTGCACCAACCTAATATTATGGTTCAGTGCGAAAAATGGACAAACAGTACAAAGCTAGATACGACTGATGAAATTTATCTCCCCTTTTATAATCAAATCGCCACAGGTGTTGTGCCCGTGGCGATTTGATAATAACAACAAAGACGACGATATTAGTCCGAATGTAAATAATCTTATAATAATTATGATAGTCCTCCATCTTCTTTAGTTCCTTAGTTCGTGCGACCGCTACGTCTTGCCAATATCTCATAAATAATGGACTATTCCATTTGATTGCGTAAAAAAGGGGGAAAAGACATGAGAAACAGAAAGAAAGAAAGAAAGAAAGAAGTGTTTAATGTCTCCTGTCAATATCTCATAAATAATGGACTATTCCGTTTTGATCGCGCGGAAAAGACACTACTTGGTTTCAATGAAAAAAAAGACGCAAAGAAAGAAATATATATTGAAAGCCTGTGCTCATCCATTCTATATATATATATATATATATATATATATATATATATATATATATTTTAAAGCATTACGCCCCCGAGCAAGGCGTGAAGCCACTAGGATGCAAGGGGTTGCGGAAGATTTTGAGCGAGAGCAGATAGGAGTGAAAGAAGAAAGGATGAGGAGAAGGATAGTTGGTAGATCAAGGTAACTGGAGATGTCGATTGACATTACATTTGAATAGTTGGAGATTATAGCCTTCAGGGAAGCAGTAACTGGGGAGTGTGTTCCACTGGCGAGAGGTGCGAGGTATGAAGCTATTGGAGTAGAAGAGACGGCTACATTTGAGAGTTTCTACGGTGTAAGGGTGGGAGCGGGATGCCAGCCTCGTAGGGCGCTTGAATTCATGGAGTCTGGGAACCAGTGAAAGCAGCTCGGCAGAGCAGTTACCATGGAGGTATTTGTAGAAAAGACAGAGAGGGGCGACGGCGCGTCTGTGAGAGAGTGACTGCAGACGAGACGCCAGATCAGGACCAATTAGATAACATATCCGTCTCTGGATCTTGTCAAGAACTCCGAGGTAAGCAGAAGGTTCCCCAGCCCGTATATAGCAGCAATACTCCATGCAAGGGTGAATGGTTGTTTTGTATATTTGAAGTATAGATTCAGGGGAGAAAAATTTCCTGGCGCGGCACAGAGAGCCAACTTTCCTCGCGGTGGAAGAAGCAATTGACTCAATGTATTTGTTCCATCTCAGGTCAGCAGTCAGCGTGAGACCGAGCAGACGCAGGGAATTGCTCTCAGGAAGTTGACTATCAGACATTATAATGGGGGATATATATATATATATATATATATATATATATATATAAAAAAATGGACTCTCCCGTCGGTTTTCGATGTATGAGGATCTGACAGCTTATTGATTCAGTCATGAAAGTTTGTACGATAATCTTAAGTAGCATTTAAGACCCGCTAGTGATATACAAAGAGGCCACATCAATCTACCCTATCCAAGGCAAAGCGCTCAAGGATGTAATGTGGTAAATTGACTGCTGACAATTTATTTTTCAGCTTGTCTTTGTATCTTAGCCATGGGCTTCCTACATTCCTGTAGCCCTGATCTCTCTCTCTCTCTATATATATATATATATATATATATATTGGAATATATATATATATATATATATATATATATATATATATATATATTGAAGCCTATGCTCATCTTCCAATATATATATATATATATATATATATATATATATATATATTTGAAGCCTATGCTCATCCATTCTCACAACATGACCAGCCCACAACTTAGGTGGGCTGGTCATGTTGTGAGAATGGAGGATGAGCATAGGCTTCCGAAAAATGTGCCGTATGGACAATTACCAAACACCAAGCGTTCATTTGAACGTCCACTCTTACGATGCAAAGATAAATTGAAAGACAACTTGAAACGTCTCAAGTTTGATCTGAAAATCAGCGAGGCCCAAGCATCAAAGCGAAAGTAGTATCATAAGACCTCTTTCATTAAGTTAAAGGGTTTTGAAGTCTGTAGACTGAAGAACCGTGAGCAGCTTCGTCAAGTTTCATCTGTCAGTGTGGCTTTGTCGCCGACAGGAAGACTCGGCTAGTATCACACTTAAGAAAGCAAAAATGAAATAGGGCTTTTGTTTAGCTGATTTTCTCCACAATTGCCCCTGCTACCATGCGTAAGTGTAAAACGAAAGGCACCATCCAATGCTGGCCTCTTATTTATAGTTCATGATAGGAGAGTCCACTATATATATATATATATATATATATATATATATATATATATAGAGAGAGAGAGAGAGAGAGAAGATATATATACGTGTAATTTGTGTGGGCTTTACTTTGAACGGGTTTGCTTGCACTGGCAATATACAATAATGTCAATTTGAACGGTTGCATAGTATATCAAGTTGTATATTATCTACGAATAAAAAATATTCTGATGTAGACCTCAAGAAAACATCCGTTAACAAATATATATATATATATATATATATATATATATATATATTAAAAGAAAAATTACAGCCGGATGATGAAGACATGGATCTTCGAAAGTACTTGCTTAACTAAAAAAATATACACTAGAAACATCTGACAACAGTTTTATAAATGAGAATCACATCATTCAATGAATTAACAGTATTTTAATGCATACATTATGTTCTACTAGCGAAGTGATTTCGCCATTAATCGCATTAATATTGCTGATTGATTCTATGTATGATTATTTCTTTATATATAAAATATATGCTGCCTAATATTATATGTTTATAAAAAACAATTGATCCTCAGTACGAAATTCCTGAGAAAAAAAACTACTAAGACATATTACTATATTAATTGATATACGTTCATGTCATGTGAACTGAAAAACACTTGTAAAGAAAGAATTCGTATAAAATTCACAAAATTCACATAAAAATTCTCACTTGAAATTTCGAACTTTAGCGTTGCGACTCGTACGTTCCGCGATTGTACAACCGTCAATAAATAGCACACTCTTTAAAGAAACATCTTTCGGTCTACAAACAATTATTTCGTCTTCAAGTTTTAACTTTAAAGAAAAAAATTACAGTCTGACGATGGAGACATGGATCTTCGAAAGTACTTGCTTAACTTAAAAAAATATACACTAGAAACATCTGACAACAGTTTTATAAATGAGAATCACATCATTCAATAGATTAACAGTATTTTAATGCATACATTATGTTTCTACTAGCGAAGTAGAATATTTCTGATTAATTCTATGTATGATTATTTCTTTATATATATATATATATATATATATATATACACACACACACACAGGGTGCGATGGGTAGATTGTCGCCATATTATATTTTTAATTTCGGGCATGTCCTTTGTTTGTTTTTGATTTTATCGACTGCACAGTATTGTAGGGTCAGTTGGGTACCATCTGTAAGAAAAAGAGCACCATGATGCAATTCACTCCAACATAAAGTTGGAAACGGTATTCTATACTGCTTCGCATTTGCGCCGGAAGCTCCAATACAAACGTGTTTGCGTGTCAATCTGAGGAGAGTGCAGAGGACTCAGAAAGAGTTGGATGAGTCTAATGATGAATCCTCAGGTACTTCAACTCGCAAAACTCACTCTGTGCGTTCTGATAAGAAAAGAACTCCCGAATTTGTTGGCGAGGGCTTTATACTCAAAATGGAAGACCCTATATCTGGCAACAGGACTCTGCACCATGCCACACAAGCAAGAGAACCTAGTCATGGCTGTCAGATAATTTCTGTAACCACATCACAGCTTACATCTGGCCATCTAACTCCCCAGACTTCGACCCCCTTGATTCTTACGTGTATCGACCATTTGACCGAGAAAACAACAAAATTCCTTGTAACACCAAAAATGAACTGTAGTCAAGTTTTATGGCAGCATTCACCAACTTTAAGGAGATTGTCCAGAAGAGTTGCAGGGAGATTCCAAAGTCGTTTGGAGAATATGGTTGAAGCCAACTTCGATTTTATTGAGTATTCCTTACTATTTCAAGATTTTTTTAATGTAATTTTGGTAAATATATCTGTTAAAATGAGATATCAGTGTTATTTTCATTTTTGTTGCGTAATCTGGACGACAATTTATCCATCGCATATTGCATATCTACAGGGTGTCCATAAAGTCGCTGGAAATTGCTACAAAATTAGGAGTAGATATTGATTTTTTAAAAAAATAATAATGCACCTCTCTATGGGCACAATTAGTTCCAGGAAGCACAACAAGATGGTACTTGATTTCTTGGCATGTTCGCTGTAGAATAATATCATCAAAGGTGGCAATGGCATCAGTGATCTTTTGGTTTAGATACACAATATTTTTAACATAAAGCGATAGAAAGATGTCCAGGAGAGTAAGTAATATCTGGTGAACGGTTTGGATATTTTGATCAAGTAAACCATGAACATACAGCCCCCCCCCAATTGCTGGAAAATAATGGTTGGCTGAAGGTCATCTAGCTGTGGTGCCACATCCATTGCTTTTGTGATATATTTTTTAAAATTGTAAATAGGCATCCTGTATATATATATATATATATATATATATATATATATATATATATATAAACGGGACATCGTGTATGTACGCTCTACTTTTGTATCGAGCACTATTTTTAAAAAATAATAACAAAAATACTAAAGAACTTTGGACTATTTACCTAACGAGTTCTTTCCTATTTTCTATATATTTTTCACACACACACACACACACACACACACACACATATATATATATATATATATATATATATATATATATATATATATATATGTATGTATATATGTATATATATGTTGTATAGGTTCGAGAAATTAATAATACCTACGAGTATTATATATATATATATATATATATATATATGAAGAAATATAATTTTAAGATGTGCTATATTTATGGGATAAAGTGCTCAATATCAGAGATAGAGCGTATGTAAACATAAATATAAAAGTGAACATTGAAATCAACACTCAGAGGCGACAGGCTGTTTCATGCTAGGCGCAGTCGTCGAGCCGCGAATGTTGGGTTTTTCCTCGATTATTTATATATATGGGTCAGTGGTGCATTGTGGGTAATCTATTCTGGGGGTTATTTTTGCGGGCGTGGCTTCTTTGTTTATTTATTTGTTTGGGTTAATTTATTTGTTTTTCATTTTCATTTTGTATTATTTATTCTTTTCTTGTTTTGATGTTTTATTAACGTAGTAAAAAAACCGGGTGATTCGCTTAGGTCGCTTATTTAATAGTTAGTCTTAGTCTGGGAAGATAATTAAGGCTATTTATTCGTTCAATGTTTAGATTGCTTACCGTAGTGTATTCAGTTATTTTGGCGGGGCGGACAGTTTTTAATTAATTTATTTATTTGGATTTATTATTTTTACTTGTTTTTTCTTATTTTATTAGTTCTAACGGTTATTTTAGCGGGAGCTATTTGTTAATTTGTACATTTATTTATTTATTTGAATTAATTTTTATATATTTACTTATTTTTTATTTTGTATATTTTTATTTACTCTATTTGGTTTTCGATTTTTTAGTAACGTATTAATGATTTTATTATTGTTATATAGTAGTTATAGCTATTTTTACGTCCAATTTTTAGATTGGTTGTTGTAGTCTATTCTAACGGTTATTTTGGCGGGATTGGTTTCTTAATTTGTTTATTATTTACTTTATTTAATTGGGTTGATTATTTTTACTTGTTTTTTATGTATTTTAACTTTGTATTTTTATTTATTCTATTTCGTCTATTCTAACTGGAGTGGTTTGTTTATTATTTGTTCGGGTTAATTTATTTTACTTGCTTTTTATATTATTTTGTTTATTTGCATTTATTTATTTCAGTTTTCGATTTTTAAGTAACGTAGTAAAAATGTTCGTGTCTGCATTTTGATTAGATCGTTTATTTAGTAATTTATTTTGGTCGGGGAATGTAATAATATCTATTTTTACCACCAAGCAAAGTTTGCAGGTTTTTGATTGGTTGTTGTAGACTGATAATGTTTTCCTCATTTTCCATGATATTTTTGGTGTGATTTGTGTTTTGTTTTTAAATTCCCAGATATACTTGGAAAGAATTGTGCTGTTCGCGTATTTACTATTTGTGAAAGATGTTTTGTGTGCATAGTTTCTTTGTTTCCAGGGTCCTTCAGTTACTCCTATATATACTTTTTTCTTTTTCTTCATCTAGAAAATCTACTTCGTTTAGGTTAGTTTTTATATCTATGTTAAATCCGTTATTTTTAAAAATCCTTATTATTGCTTTTCTAGCTTTGTGTTTTGTTTGTTGTAGTTTCTTAACATTATGAGACCGTTGTCCCTGTAGAGTCATGTATCATGTCGTAAATATATACCTATGATTTCGCATGTCTACGCACCGTCAAAGCTCCCCATTGTAATATCAAAGATCCCTTCGTTCTTTAACCATGCGTCTTCCTTGTGGAATAGTAGTGATTTACGGGAGTGTTTAATGATATCGATTTCGTTTGTGTTTATTTTTATTTGTTCTTGGGCTAACGTAATGGCCTTATCTAGCATGGATGGGTAAAATTATTTTATGTCTAATTGTATAAACTGGTAATTTCGTTTGTTATTTATGCTGTGGAACCAGTCAATAGGTGCTTTTGTGTTTTCCACTGATTTACTCCTAACTTATTTTGTTCAGGATTAATTCTTTCTGGTATTGTTTTACTTGTTTTACCTAGTTCGCTTTTAGAAGAAGAAGAAGAAGAAGAAGAAGAAGAAGAAGAAGAAGAAGGAGCTTGTGTAAATGGTTGGCAGAACAGTAATTAGGAGGGATAGCAAAAAGACAAACTTTACTAAGAGCTACGAAGGACAGGAAGTTGTGGAGATCCATGATCGACACTGTCCTGAAGGGAAATGACACAGAGAAGAAAGTGCTTGTGTAAATGGTTGGCAGAACAGGAATTAGGAGGGATAGCAAAAAGACGAACTTTACTAAGAGCTACGAAGGACAGGAAGTTGTGGAGAGCCATGATCGCCACTGTCCTGAAGGGAAATGACACAAAGAAGAAGAAGAAAGACCTTGTGTAAATGGTTGTCAGAACAGGAATTAGGAGACATAGCAAAAAGACAGACATTACAAAAGAGGTTGAAAGGAGAGTAAATTTTGCAATGACAACGTTCTGAAGGTACATGGCACATAGAAGAAGAAAACGAACTCTTCTTTTTTTTAAAGTAGTAGAGTTTTCTCCCCTGTTGCCTATTCAGGATTAAGTTTCCGATTCTTTCTAAAGTCTACTTCAACTCTATACTTTACATGTTACCACTTAAACTCTTAAATTTTATATACCATTTATTTATTTTTTCCTCAGCAGGGGTAGCTAGTTTTGCCTATCGTCCTGTTCGCACTCCTCACTTTTTTTTTAACACTTTTAGTAGTTTATCTCTTGTTCCTTGTTTACAATTTTGGATTCTGATTCCTTCTAAAGTCTTTTCATTGTTTTTCACTCCCAGTAATCTCTTGCGTTTTAGTGGCATTATTATCTCGGTTGGGGTGAATTGATTAAAAAAAGTTATTACCTTACTTGTTAGAGCAAGTTTATCTCGTAGATTAGTTAATTTATTGTCCAAAACATGACTGGATGCTCCATTATTCTGGTCTTTTATCACACGAAATTAAATTTAGTGAACAATTACAAAATGTCTGTTATATATACATTCTTTTTCAAGTGGTACCGCATACAATGTTTAGCCTCCTGTTCAATCCTGAGAGATTCCCTTAATGCATATTTACATTAGGACGAGTAAAAATAAAAGGAGTTGGGAAATAAAGAACGTATTGAAGAAAGCTTCACAATTATTGTTTATTTTCCCAAACATTTCCAATTCTCTGGTAGCTGGAGTGGGTGTCATTGTTATTTGAGAAAAAAAACAAACTTTTCACTTTTCATGCTAATGATTGATTAATATTCGGACCTATGAGTAGCTGTGTGTTTCTAGTAGCCGTGTCTCTTCGGGGCGTAGGCGATCATGACCCTACACAGATTCCTTTTTCTTTACACCTTTGAATTGCCGTGACCTCTTGGGAAAAGGAATTGATTGATATCAACTTCTTTATGGATCATTTAATGCCGAAATTTAATTTTCTCATGAGCTTTAAAGTGATAAAACATATATGTTATTCTGATTTCACAACTGAATACATGGTAGATGATACTCAGCTTTTGTGCATATACATATTTGTGTGGACAAGTTTACTAGAGGCGGTGATGTGTACTTTATGTTGTAGAATATTTTAAGTTATATTCTGGAAAGCAGTTTCATTCCTTTAATAACCCTTTTATAACATTTTATATAAGAATGTTATACAAGGGTTCTTTCGTGTTGTTTATCTGTTTGGTTTGTTTAGCGGCATATCAACCCCTATGGGTTATTTGTATTTACTCAACACCCTCCCCACGAGGTCAGTTTGTGACAACAGATCAGTTTAATGTAGGGATCCCGAGCGCGTACATCCGGTCTAGGAACAAATAATGCCCGAGCCTCCGCAACCGCAACATATATATTTATATATATATATATATAGCAATATCTTGAGATACGATTTTCATGCGTTCCAAGACCGAGCTCGTAAGTCAAAACACTCGTTTCTCAATCAGTTTTTCCCAATGAAATTAATGTGAATATTTCCGATGTGTCCCAGGCCCCTAAAAATCACCCTTATTTTCCTAAAACTCAGCCCTATTTTTGAATTTTTGCGGTTTCTTACAAGCCAAAATTGTTTCAATAAACAAGAAATGTAGTTTACAAACAATAAAATAAAAGAGAAAAAAACAAATTGGAAATGAATAAACAGCATTAAACCATAAAGTTCAGACATCGGCCAACTGGCGGAGGAGAGAGAGAGAGAGAGAGAGAGAGAGAGAGAGAGAGAGAATATATAAATTAAATATATAATACATACATATATATCTATATAAATCTATACATATATCTATATCTATATCTATATCTATATATATATATATATAAAATTGTTTTTAAAAATATGATTAAAAATACGATTCCTTCGGCACATATTTAAAAAAAATATATATTATAATCTTAGCTCTACTTCTGCATGGAGCACTGTTTTTTAAAAATAAAAACAAAAATACTAAAGAACCCTGGATTATTTACCAAACGTGTTCTTTTCGTATTTTTCTACATACCTGCACACACACACACACACACACACACACACACACACATATATATATATATATATATATATATATATATATATATATATATATATATAAATTAAATATATAATTTAAATACATATATATAGATTAAAATAATTTAATAATATATATATATATATATATATATATTATTTAATTTGTTAATATATATTAAATTTAATAATATATATATATTAAATAATTTAAATATATATATAAATTAAATATATAATTTAAATTAGATTTATATATATATATATATATATATATATATATATATATATATATATATATATATATATGTATGTATATGTGTGTGTGCCTCGTGCCTGCCTTAGTGCCTTTGTACGTGTGTGTGTGCGTTCCTCTTTTTTTAAAATTTACGATGAATAACTCTAAACTGTATTGTATTTTATTTTTCTAGACAGCATTCAGCGACTCTTATCTTCTACGGCGAAGGATCTCTGAAGTTTCAAGCCCTGTACTTCCAGAGTTTATCATAACACAAACAATACGTCCTCCATTTGAGAAGCACTTGGACTGTAAGACTTTAGAAAGAAGGGAGCCAAATCACGATAAACGCACCCCTACATCAAATGTCGATCAATTGTGGTCCATTTAAAAAGAAATTGCTTACTTGGACGCTTCAAAAGTCACGATAATTTCAATTGCCATTGTCTGTCGGAGTTTGAAAAAGAGATTCATCTGCTCGGGGTATTAATGGACTAAGAAGCTCTCCATGTTGACATTTCTGCTTTCTATATATTGTATAAATATTTTTACGATTTCAATAAGTAAATCTCTGTCCATAATCGCAAAATCTGTAACAAAGTTAAAAGGCACCTTTACAATTTAAGCCAACATTTGAAATGTAATCCTATTAGATGACATGTACACCTAGCCCTGTTTACATTTTATATTACAGTGTGATGTAGTTGCTTGTACGGATACCGTAGCGGTTCTTTCATTTTGTGCCATGTCCTTTCAGGACGTAGGCGATCATGGCTCTCCACCTCCCTCCATCCCTTGCAGCTCTCCACAAGTTCCTTTCCTCTACTTCCTCCCCTAGATCACATTCTGTCATCCATAATGCCCGCCAAGTATATCACGAGTTGTTTTCCTTTGTCTCTCTTTCCCTTTATTCGACCCGTGAGTATCAGATTCTCCAGGCTCTCCTTCCTCATTATGCGTCCCAGAGACTTCAGCTGCCTCTTCCTGATGTTAAGTATCAGCCTCCACCTTGTTTGTAACCTCTCTAAGACCTCATCGTTGGTCACACGCTCGGTCCATGATATCCTTAGCATCCTTCTGTAGAACCACGTCTCTGTCGCCTCGAGTCTCTTCTTCATCTTTGAGGAAATCGTTCAACATTCGCTCCAGTAAAGAAGGACAGAGTGATTCGAAAAGAGAAATTGGTGAACCGAGTTCGAATGCAAGCCAAATTCATTAACGTTCAGTTTCGTATAAAATAGCTTTGGGAAATATGAATATATATACATGGGGAAATTTTATGAGAATGTGTAAAAAGTTTACTTGTGAGGCGTTTCATCCTTCAAGACTTCATCAGACTAATTTTGTTATGTTAGTAGGACAACACAATGTGCACGGCAGAAAGGTCCTGGGAATTTTAGAATTTTTTTCAGCCGAATTCATTTAGAGTTTTTTTCTTTTTAGGTATTATTCCACACTGTAATCTTAGAAGATCTGCCAGGAATGGCGAAATATTGTTAGAGCTAGGGCTCAAAATTTACTGTAGATGAACTTGCGATTTAGGCATCTCTAGATATTTAGACATAGTGAATTATTTTCTCCTTTGATCAAAGTAGCATTTTTTATGTCAAAGTTGTGGTCAGTCTCGTTACGGTTGGCAACCAACGCATTTGACGTATTATTTTGTAATATGTCCCTTTTGTGTTCATATAATCTTTTATTTAGATTCCTTGAGGTTTCTCCTATGTATTTTTGTGAAAAATATTACAGGCGATGA
The DNA here is from genome assembly GCA_903632075.3 of Acanthosepion pharaonis. Classification (NCBI taxonomy): domain Eukaryota; kingdom Metazoa; phylum Mollusca; class Cephalopoda; order Sepiida; family Sepiidae; genus Acanthosepion; species Acanthosepion pharaonis. Next base: position 2,507,833 of record CAHIKZ030005495.1, on the reverse strand, counting down.
AATAAACCCCTTATTCAGGTTTTGGCGTATTGTTTTTTTTTTTTTAATATTGACTAAGACTTTTATTAATTTGGATGTAGTAGTAAAGACTTTTATGTTGAGTTTAGATAAGTTCTTTGCAATTGTAGATGTGATACAATTAGTTGGTAGCACAACATATTTTTTGATTCATTGGGTTTTTTCTCAGGAGGGTGTTTTTTGTTTTTGGAATATTTTGTAGGCCTTTTGTTTCGAAAATATAAAATAAGTAGGGTATTAGAATATATATATATATATATATATATATATATATATATATATATATATATATAGAGAGAGAGAGAGAGAGAGAGAGAGTTTGTCTCACGATCGCTAAAAGCGTGAAACCTATCATAAAACTCACATCTATCCAACCAAATATATTAGCTCTATCTCTGATATTAAGCTTTTAATACACCCACACATATATATATAAATAATTATACATACTTATATTTATTTATATTTATAGACACTTTTCACACACACACACACACACACACATATATATATATATATATATATATTTCTTAATCTAGGTTACTTCATTGCGGAATAAAATTAATTTGAGGCAATTGTTCGTTTGATCAGGTATTATGTTTACGAAGCCTTAGGCGAAGCATAAAGCCTCCAGCAGACCTTTTTCAGATATAGAAGGATAAAAGGTTTTAATATCTTATTTTACAAATACATATTTGTTTTTAATTATAATTTTGTGGAACCAAGGAATGCACTCACTTTCGCTTCTGTACAGTTGAGCGCTTTCATTCACAGGGTATTTTGTTTACGCTCTCATGAACCATCTTAACCAGTACACTTTAACATACCTTATGTTTTATGCGTATTAATTCGGTATTACTCAAATTTTTTCGAACGCACAACTATTGTTTTTTTTTCCAAAGGCAGGACAATTGTTTCTTATTCACGGATCGAACCATAATGCGAGAATTCAAAATACTGCTCTCGCTAAAAAATATTTCTATTCCAAATAAGGAGGAATATATCGAAATTTTTCGTCCTGAGTGTGACGATAAACTACATCCGCGTCCTCGGTAAGAGGATAAACTACATCCAACAACAAGGCTTCTGATCAGACGGTTTTGAGGAGCGTGGAAACACCTCTTAATTGATGGTGTTCCCAGGCCCACCCTGACCCGGGGTGGTAGTACCTGTTAGGGTCCCAGCTATGGGCAAATAGTTAACCCACAAACCAGGGTCAAAACACTATGAAATTGTAAAAATAATTGTTTGTAAGAATATTTATACCATGAACCCGAAGGCTTACGAGAAAAAATATTCTAATTAAAAGCGACAAAACAAAGAATATTTATACCATGAACCCGAAGGCTTACGAGAAAAAAATATTCTAATTAAGGGCAACAAAACAAGGAATATTTTTACCATGAACCCGAAGGCTTACGAGAAAAAAATATTCTAATTAAAGGCGACCAAACAAAGAATATTTATACCATGAACCCGAAGGCTTACGAGAAAAAATATTCTAATTAAAGGCGACAAAACAAGGAATATTTATACCATGAACCCGAAGGCTTACGAGAAAAAATATTTTAATTAAAGGCGACGAAACAAAGAATATTTATACCATGAACGCGAAGGATTACGAGAAAAAATATTCTAATTAAAGGCGACAAAACAAAGAATATTTATACCATGAACCCGAAGGCTTACGAGAAAAAAATTCTAATTAAGGGCAAATAAAACAAGGAATATTTTTACCATGAACCCGAAGGCTTACGAAAAAAAAAATATTCTAATTAAAGGCGACCAAACAAAGAATATTTATACCATGAACCCGAAGGCTTACGAGAAAAAAATATTCTAATTAAAGGCGACAAAACAAGGAATATTTATACCATGAACCCGAAGGCTTACGAGAAAAAATATTTTAATTAAAGGCGACGAAACAAAGAATATTTATACCATGAACGCGAAGGATTACGAGAAACAATATTCTAATTAAAGGCGACAAAACAAAGAATATTTATACCATGAACCCGAAGGCTTACGAGAAAGAAATATTCTAATTAAAGGCGACCAAACAAAGGATATTTATACCGTGAACCCGAAGGCTTACGGGGAAAAAATATTCTAATTAAAGTCGACAAAACAAAACATATTTATACCATGAACCTGAAGGATTACGAGAAAGAAATAAACGAAGAAGTTTCAAAAATTTACAAGAAAGCCCTAGACTCGTACATTAAATGTATAAACGTGGAAGCGAAAAATAACACAACCTAACTAAGGATAAGAGACAGGGTCCACATATTATGCCGTGAGAAAGCATTTCGAACTATAAAAACCATAAAAATATATTCTCAAATAATCCTTCTTTTCGTCTAATAAACCCAACTAAAACTGTGAGCAAAGAAATATTGAAAAAAAATATGCGACTTGTAGAGGATCGTGGATTTGCGTGTTGTTCAATTATGAACACATGCGTTTATTCCTGCTAGAAAAAGGTCCAAATACAAGAACATGGCGGACTCAAGTCGGAGAGCAGAGTTCGAATTCCATTCGAATCCATTACATTCACTTAAAGGCGACAAAACAAAGAATATTTTTACCATGAACCCGAAGGCTTAGCAAAGGTATGATTCCTCTTCTTCTCTTTCTCAGCTATGGGTAAATATCAGGACTGGCCGGGTTCTATAGCTTTTGGATGGCAACTGGTCTACCGCAGAAAGAAATGGCAACCTACTGCCTGAAAAATTCTGCCATGTATTGAAAAATACATGATCGCATAAACGTATAATCACACATGGCACATAACTGGCTGAATATGGGGTCCAGTTTACTATGTAAATTTATTGTAAATTGATCTTTCTTATTCAATCCCATTCCACCAAAATAAACATAGGCTTTAAATTCATGTTTGATATATGTTTTGAAATTAAAATGAAATTTGTATATTTATGGAATTGAAAGAAAAGGAAACAGGGGAGAACCGTGCTTCGTTGGTTGATGTCTAAAATTGGGTATAAACGAGAACATTGAAGACTTATTTTCAAGGCAGATAGGATGGTCCTATTTTGAAAGAATGGTCCAACACAGTCTTCCTCCTCCTCTTTCATGTAAATTTACATTAAGCTTAATAATTAACGTGAGATAGGAGGCACGGTGTAGCAAGTGATAGCGGCTCGGATTTAGAAATCGGAGTGCAGCTTTCAAATTCCAGTCGAATCCATTGCATTCACTTACGTGCTAATACCCTTGGGAGAAGTATGAATCCTCTTCTTCTCCCACCAGCTATGGGTAAATAGCAGGAAAGACCGGGTTCTATAGCCGCAGAAAGAAATGGCAACTTACCGAGGAAAAAAATCTGCCTTCTCAGTCATGTATCGAAAGATACATGATCGTCTAAACGTCTATTACGCACGGCACATAAATGACTGATTGCTGTACAATTTTTTTTCCAAAACTATATTTCTGGTAACTCACCCCACGCCAAATATATTGTTGGTATTAAAACCTATATTTACCCATTCATGGTGTTTTCCCCCCAGCTTGTGGGTTAACTTTGTCTATAGCTGGGACCCTAACAGGTTCTACTACAGCGCTGAGTGGATCTTTGAAGAACAGCAATTAAGAGGTGGCTCCTCAAAACCGCCTCATTAGAGGCGTTGCTGCCGGATGTAGTTTAACGTCATACCCAGGGTGCGGATGTAGTTTATCTTCATACAGCCCAATGATAATTGAGACAATAGCGGTCTGAATTTTGACAACCACAACGCGGTAATTTGTCCAAAGGTCAGATCTAAACATTATTATCCTTTTATTTATTTGAAGTTCTGTTGTATACACATTTCATTCCTAGTCCCAACAAGAGACTTAAGGTCATAAACGGCTTCGCGACATTTTCTACTAATCATTTTTGGGAAGAAAAATCACACACACACACACACACACACACACACATACACATACATTTTATAAAGATAAAGCTCTTCGTAATATGTGAGCCATACTTTTAAGTATATATCTTTTTTTATTTCTTTAAATCACGGGCTACCAGGAATCACTTTAATGAATCTATCGGAACACTTTCAAGTTAATCCGAGTCCTCCAACTACAACTGGAATTACTGATGTCCACATATGCCACATCATTTTAGATTTCCACTCCAAAGTCCTTGTATTTTAATAGTTTTTTTTGAAGATCTTCAAAGATATATTACAATCTGCTGGGACTACCATGTCAATAAGAAAGCATATTCTGTTTCTGTGGTCTTTGATCACGATGTCTGGGTGTTATGGTCCAGGTTAGGACCAAGGAAGAACAACACGAACACAAGAGTAGAAATAACGAAGGTGTATTACACGAAATAATAATACAAGATGTGGAAGGTGTTAGTATGACCGTCAGCCTGGTTTGGAGTGAACTACTATCGGCTCGACTCGATTTGGTATCTAGCCACCCCCCCACGAAGGTTGCATGTGGCACAAGGCCGAATTTAACGTGGGTTTCCCGAACCCATAGGCTCGGCCAAAAAATGCCCGTAGTACCCGTATAAACGGGATCGGGTTGGTCAACCTCCCCGAACGAGACTCTGCCCTTCGGCGGAGCCTGCGATTGGTTCCTCTCTGCTCGGAGGCAGAGAGTTCGATCGTCAAGCCGAGAACCTCGGCTTGATTCGGTATCTAGCCACCCCACGAGAGTTGCATGTGGCACAAGGCCGAGTTTATCGTGGGTTTCCCGAGCCCGTAGGCTCGGCCAAAAAATGCCCGTATAACCCATATAACCGAGATCGGGTTGGTCATTTCTCCCCGAACGAGACTCTGCCCTTCGGCGGAGCCTCGTCCGGGTTCCTTTCTGCTCAGAGGCAGAGTGTTCGACTGTCAAGTCGAGAAGCTCAGCTTGATTCGGTATCTAGCCACCCCACGAGTGTTGCATGTGGCACAAGGCCGAGTTTATCTTGGGTTTCCCGAGCCCGTAGGAACGGCCAAAAAATGCCCGTATAACCCGTATAAACGAGATCGGGTGGGTCATTTCTCCCCGAACGAGACTCCGCCCCTCGGCGGAACCTCGTCCGGGCTCCTTTCCGCTCAAAAGCAGAGAGTTCGACCGTCAAGTCGAGAAGCTCGGCTTGATTCGTCCCTCTCTCTTGAGAGGCGTAGTATACATAGTGTTAAGAAGATTTCATTCTGTAGTTATAGGTGAGGACCCATGACAGTTTTATTATTATTATTATTATTATTATTATTTCCTTTGATTTCTGTTATATACCCATCTCCATCTAGATCTCAACTAGAGACGAGACGTAATGTTAGCTGGTTGGTTGATTTTGTCTTGCGACATATTAACATCTATATGGGTTCTTTGCTAACTATTTTGTATGTAATTTTATGCTTTCAACTACAGATATTTTGTACATAATTTTATACTTTTAAGGTAAAGGTATGTTTTTTAAATATATAATATGCAGATCATAAAATGTATTATTGGTAATTTTACTATAAAAATGTATTTTTATATTTTTTTAGTTTTGAATTGATTGTCATTTTGCTATAAAAATGTATTGTGGACCATTTTATTATGAATAGTTATTGTTGATTTTTGTTTCAAGATTCACTATTTGCCCATAGCTGGCACCCCAGGAAGTGGTACCACTCGGGTTCAGGATGGACCTCCGAACAACAGCAGTTAAAAGGTGGTTCCACGATCCGTAAAACCTCTAATTTCTCGAACAGGTATCTTGCTGCTGGAAGCAGTTTATCGTCATCCCCAGGACGCGAGAACTGAAGTCAGAAAAGGCATCATGTCAACCTAAAAACACACGCATTTTACATAAACAAGGCTTTTTGTAAGGTGTGAACTGTGCTTATTAGAACATTTTTTTTTTGTATTTCTTTAAGGCATGGACTGCCTGGGATCCCTTCAGTACGTCTATCAGAACATTTCCAATAAAAAACTGAGGACCGAAAATCAATTGTAATTATTGGCGTCTTCATGCGCCACATTTTTCATGCTTTCTACTTCACTGTCCTTGTTAGTTGCTAGTTTGGAACCTGACGATATATATATATATATATATATATATATATATATATATATATATATATATATATATATATATATATGAAGAAAATATACTGAAAAAACAAAAAAAATCCTAATATGCGATTATGCTGTTTTAATGTTTAATGTCAACGTCGGACGTTTCGGTCTAATAGACCATCTTCAGGACATATTCATAAAACATAATTAACATAGATCATATACAATTCAACATGAAAAAGACGATGGTCATAAAAGTAATACCAATCCAAACAGATAACTGAAATCTTTTATAAGATCAGCGTTCCGTTTAAATATGATCACGTCGTCGAAACGTCCGACGTTGACATTAAACATTAAACCAGCATAATCGCATATTAGGATTTTTGTTTGTTTTTTCAGTATATTTTCTTCATACTGTCGGATCTATATCCATATATTTGCTTACATATATATATATATATATATATATATATATTAAAAAGAAGAGAAGAGAGGTGCCGCAAACGTTTTTGGTTGTAATGTGGATTTATTTAGAAAAAATATTATGCTTTGTTTTACATAATTTTACGACACGTGTTTCTGGTCTCGCGACCGTCTTCAGGTAAAAGTGGAGATTTCCACATATTATTAAAAATAATTAATTTTTCCTCATGTTCAATGTTAAATATTCTCGATATGAGACATTTTCTGTTTGTGTGTTGGTAATCTGAATTTCTTTCTTGAATTGGCGAAGGGTTCTGCGCGAAGGGTCATAAAACAATTAAGGTTGGTCTAGCGAGATGATGAATTAGTTATCGGCATTTTATCTTTTAATGTTTTACTGACCCCTATGTGTTCTTGGATCTGTTTCCATTTTGGTGCGTTTCTGTCAGCATGTCATGTCGTGTCGTAAAATTATGTAAAACAAAGCATAATATTTTTTTTCTAAATAAATCCACATTACAACCAAAAAACGTTTGCGCCACCTCTCTTCTTTTTTAATATACATACTTTTCTCTCGTTGGAACCACTACATTATATTTCTTTTATATATATATATATATATATATATATATATATATATATATATATATACTAGATATATTCGGTTGGAAAAAAATACCTCAGGGCGAAATAAATCGCCCAGTGCCTTAAGTTTTTAGTCCAAACAAAAAAAAAACAAGCGAGTAATAAACCTAAAACGTAGAGTGCTCAATACGGTAAGTAGAGCAGGGACAAATGAAATAAATCATAAAGAGCCAGGAACAATATATATATATATATTTATATGTGTGTGTGTGTGTGTGTGATAAAAAAGGAAGAGATAGGAAACGTATATCAATTTAAGATGTTTCACTTTTATTAAAACTTTGTCAGAGATTGAGAGAAAACCGACAAAAAAAAACAGAACCTCAATGCTCGAGTGACACTCAATGTAGAGGGCTACTGTTAAAATATTTTTTTAATCATTTTACCCGTAACAAGGCAGTAAAACCACTAAGACACAACAGGGTTACTGCGTGTTAAAGGATAAAAAAAAGGTGAAACATTATTAAGGAGCGAGAATAATAAAAGAAGAGGAATGAAGAAGACAGTAGATAACGATTGACATTGCATTTAAATTTTTTAAGTCAAAGTTCACTGGAAAGAAAGAACCAAGAAGAAAGTTCCATAAGTGAGAAGTGCGAGAGAAGAAACTGTTACCTCGGTTACATGTAAACATTTCAAGTGTAAAATGATGAGACCTAGCTGCCAATCTAGTACTGCGCTTAAATTCATAAAGTCTAGGTACCATAGCAGAAAGTTCATCAGAACAATTACCATGAAATTCAAAAGACAAAAAGTAAAGATTAAAAGCATAATTATAATTCGGCTCGAGGATTTAATCCTCTTAATCTTTGTATATCGTGATTTAACTAAACTCATTTTTCAGTGAATACAAATTACTTTGCTATGGTCATATTACAATGAATACAAATTACTTTATTATGATCATATTACAATGAATATAAATTACTTTACTAAGGTCATATTATAATCAGTATATATATTACAAGGTTATATATATTATAAGGTCATATTACAACGAATAAAAATAACTTTACTAAGGTCATATTTTAATGAATATAAATTACTTTACTAAGGTCATATTAAAATGAATACAAATTACTTTACTAAGGTCATATTACTATGAATACAAATTACTATGGTCCTATTAAAAGGAATACAAATTACTTTACTCTGGTCATATTACTATGAATACAAATTACTTTACTAAGGTCATATTACAGTGAATATAAACTACTTTACTAAGGCCATATTACAATGAATAAAAATAACTTTACTAAGGTCATATTTTAATGAATATGAATTACTTTACTAAAGTCATATTACAATGAATACAAATTACATTACTATGGTCATATTACAATGAATACAAATTACTAAGGTCATATTACAATGAATACAAATTACATTGCTATGGTCCTATTAAAATGAATACAAATTACTTTACTATGGTCATATTTTAATGAATATAAATTACTTTACTATGGTCATGTTAAAATGAATACGAATTACTATAGTCATATTACAATGAATAAAAATAACTTTACTAAGGTCATATTACAATGATTATATATTACGTTGCTTATTATATTATATGAAATTTCGTATTTTATTGACGTTTACTCCGAAATATTTTATGTACACATCTAAAGGCAATGAATCAATTATTATTATTATTATTATTATTATTATTATTATTATTATTGATGCTGCTGTTTTTGTTGTTATTGTTTTTATTATTATTTCACTTTTTATAAAGTTTTAAGTAGCATTGGCTTTTTTATATTGATTGTCTTGGACTTAACAAAATGATCAACTGAATTTGCTTCTTGACGAAATCAAGAATTTGTCGGATTAAAAGAAACACACTCTCTCTTGTCAGTTAGTTTTTAAATCGAGGCTTTACTGAATTTATATCTTTTTCTGATTTTCACCTTCTCTTCTATGAAAACTGGTGCTGCACTATCTTCCTATAAGGCTTCCCTTCCTTTAATTTGACTCGACGATGATCTAAGCTTGACGAAGGCAATATCTTGACTGTCCATCCCGAAAATGCATACCACTGAAATTCAATTTACGTCCTATTTCCATGGTAACGAAAATGTTTTTGTGACAACAAACGTCTATTTATCTTCTTGGTGGGCGCTGGGTACTAACATATATGTGTAGCTGTTTAACAAAGGCATGAATTAAAAAGCATCCTGTTCATGCAGATGTTTAGGTTATTAATCTGTAGAAATAAAAATAATTCTAAAAAAAAAAATAAATAAATAAAAAAAAAACAACAAACAAACAAAACCCCAAAAGACCGAAGGAACTTTACAACTATTCTGTTGACTCTGCATTCGTCTCGTATTTGACTTTCTTTCCTGCAACACACCCAGTTCTGAGTAAGTCTACGCTGAATTTTCTCTGGGGACAAAAATAGTGATTTTTACTCTAACTGTAAGTTCAGTAAACTAGTGCAATGTTTGCTTATTTCATGTTTCCTTATGGGTCAATTAATTTTAAAATTTAATTTTGGGGAAATCATTCGTAATTTCTTTCACAAAAATGTATTGATGGTAATATATTTTTCTCCTTACAAAAATGTATTGCTAAAAATATTGTTTTTTACAAAACCATATTACTGGTAATCTATGAAAATGTATTGTTGGCACCTTCACTATAAAAATGTATTTCTACACTTTCATAGTGTTTTCCCCCCAGTTAGGGGTTAATTATTTGTCATATTTGTCCTGGGTACAACAATAGTTTCCCGCTCCTCAAAATCATACTTATTATAAAACCCAGGTTGTGTGTGTGTGTGTGTGTGTGTGTGTGTGTGTGTGTGTGTGTGTGTGTGTGTGTACGTTTATATATTGGATCGGATTTCCTACATTTTTCAATCGATTTCAACAAAACTTCACAGAACCACGTAAAATTACCTTGCGGTTGTTCTGACAGCACCAAAAATTGGAAAAACACAATTGTTTTTGCACGAAATCAATTTGAAAACACGATTAAGAGGCATCGCGAGAATGAAAAGGGGACAACTCATATCGAGTTATACTTATTACAAAAACCCAGGTTGTTTGTGTCTGTGTGTTCGTTTATATATGGGATCTGATTTCCTACATTTTTCAACCGATTTCAACAAAACTTCACTTTTTTTTTTTGGCAGGTAGTGTTTCTTATTGTCTTGCGCACTTATTTCTTTATTTTTACATTCAGAATGCTTTAAAAATTCCATTTCCAAGACAATTGTTTATAATAAAATTCTATTCAATCGGTAGACTCATAACGATTGAAAACAATCTTTTTGTTTGAGTTTGGGTTTGACCAATTCGTAAAAAAACAAAACAAAACAAAACAAAAAACTAATTAAGACATGCGTGTCCGTCAAACTTAAACAATAATCTTTGTCAATTTTATTTTTCAGTCTTTATGATGGTCGATATTTGATCTATCTCTTACTGTTACATCCCCGGGCAACGCCGGGCTCTACTGCTAGTCTCTAATATTCTGATCAGTGGCCTTGCTGCCAGATGTTGTTTATCGTCATACCCAGGACGATGCAATGTTTCATCTATTGATCTATCCGACTGAAAAATGCAAGACCAACGAAGACTATTTCACGAACAGCTGTCCAACAGATCTTTGTCTGGCATCAGGCCACATTCGTTGATTACTTTAGAGGGTGAATACATCGTTATCAGAGCGATTTCCACTTGAAAGGACACTGAAAATTGGTTTTATACATTACTTTCTGCAAGACTGTTTGTTTTCGACTATGTACATCCACTCAGGTTCAGTTGTGCGTCTACAACATCCACAAAACAAAACATGTGGTTTATAACTATGCTAAACGAAACTTAGTTAATTCAAGTAAATAACAAATTTTAATACTAAAGTTTATGCAATGCAATGCTCGAGTGACACTCAAGGTAGATGGCTACTGTTAAAAAATTTTTTTTTAATCATTTTACCCGAAACAAGGCAGTAAAACCACTAAGACACAACAGGGTTACTGCGTGTTAAAGGATAAGAAAAGGTGAAAAAAGGAGCGAGAAAAATAAAAGAAGAAAAATCGAGAAGACACTAGCTAACGATTGACATTGCATTGAATTTTTTTTAAGTCAAAGTTCACTGGAAAGCAAGAAACAAGAAGAGAGTTCCACAAGTGAGAAGTGCGAGAGAAGTAACTGTTAGCATAGAACCTTCGGTTACAGGTAAATATTTCAACTGTAAAATGTGAGACCTAGTTGCCAATCTAGTATTGCGCTTAAATTCATAAAGTCTAGGTACGATAGCGGTAAGTTCATCAGAACAATTACCATGAAATTCAAAAGAAAAAAAGTAAAGATTAAAAGCATAATTATAATTGGGCTCGAGGATTTGTATATCGTGATTTTACTAATGTCATATTAAATGAATACAAATTACTTTACTATCGTATTATTAAAATGAATACATATTACAATGAATATATACATGTATATATATATATATATATATATATATATATATATATATATATATATATATACTTTACTTTAGGTCATATTACAATGTGTGTATATATATATTACTTTACTAAAGTCATATTACAATGAATACAAATTACATTAATTAGGTCCTATTTCAATGAAAGTATATGAATATATATTACTTTGCCAAGGTAAAATTACAATATATATATATATATATATATATATATATATATATATATATATATATATATATAATTATAATGTTACCTTGGTAAAGTAATATATATATATATTCATTGAAATAGGACCTAAGTAATGTAATTTGTATTTATTGTAATATGATCATAGTAATGTCATATATATATATATACTCATTGTAATATGACCTATATATATATATATATATATATATATATATATATATATATATATATATATATATATATATATATATATATATATATATATATAGTACTATATATATGTATATTATATAATATATATATATTATATTATATATATATTATATATTATTATATATAATATATATATATTACTTTAGGCGCCACAAGGCGGTGTAATGGTTAAGCTTGTCTCGCTAGAATAATTACAACTGAGTATTGAGGTCGATCTTCACTGGGTGACCCCTACTTTTGGCCTTGTGACACATCTAAGCTACGCTTGGAAAATCGGTATATATATATTACGTTACTAAGGTTTTATTACTTTACTTAGGTCATATTATACTGAGTATATATATATATATATATATATATATATATATATATATAGGTAACTATACTCGTTTCGAAAAACCTTCGAATTTTTGATTTGCCAATAATCAATCAATCACGAAAGAAAAAAAGGTTTTTAAAAAAAGAAAGAGCTAGAAACATGAAAGTCTGTCGAAAAAAATCGCACAGATGCAGGTTTGAAGCCCAAAGAAAAAAAACCCCGACACGAGTAAACAACTAACTAACAAAAGAGCTCAATACAACCGTAGAGCAGACCTAGATAAACCTAGTGAGCCAGACAAACCTACCTAGGTTTCACCTAACCGGATCGTCAGGGAAACATGGGTAGATTTGTCTGGCTCACTAGATCTATCTATCTATCTATCTATCTATCTATCTATCTATCTATCTATATATATATATATATATATATATATATATTACTTCACTCAGGCCATATTACAATGAATATATATTTCTTTACTAAGGTCATATTACAATGAATATTTATTACTTTAGTAAGGTCATTCATCACACACCACTTGTTAACAACGGTGTACGAAATGTTATATGCATTTTAATCTTTGAATCAACTATCTACGTTAAAACAGTTTTAATCAAACTGAAAGCATATCGGAACAATGCATTCTGGGGCAAAACTATAACGGGAAACAAAATAAACATGAAAGAAACTTTTTATTTTTATTTTATTGTTTTAGAATAAAGTAACTATTTTTTATGCTGACCTATTAGGCTGGCCAAAAAATCCTGACTCACTTAAGAAGCGGAAAGAAAACAACAACATTTCATGGAGCCACACGAACATTTATTCGTCAAAATAAAGTCCATCATTCTCGGGGATCTTCTGCCAGTGATCAGTCAGCATCCGATTATGTTCCAGATACCAGTCCGCTGGTTTTGAATAAAAAAGAACTGTAAACAAGCTTCCTTCATTTCATCAAAAGTATTCAATCGCTGGTCAGGGCGGAAGTGTGCCCTTGAGCGGATAGGCCATAGTCACTAGGAGCATCATCGGGACTGAAAGGTGGATGTGGAAGAATCTCAACATCATCCATCTGTTTGAACTTCTCCTTAGTCAACCTGGCAGAGTGCGGCCTCGTATTGTCTTTCTGAAACAAAGCCTAACTTCGATTGACCAAAGCAGGGTATTCTTTCTTTACTTTGTCGTACACGCGGTCTAGCTGCTGGCAATACAGTTTAGCGTTGATGACGCGACCTTGTGGGACAAACTCGAAATGTCGTACTCATTGGAAATTCCATCAGACAAAGATCAAAATTTGTTGTTTTCTTTCCGTTCCTAAGTGAGTCAGGACTTTCTGGCCAACCTAGTATTTTGCCATAAATACACCTAGCAAAATTAAAGCGTGGGTTAGAGTTAATGTTTTGTACACCATGTTTACAATATCTAAAAAATATTAGCTTAAATTTATTGCATTTAATTAGTATTAACATTACATGATAACATTCCGAAATGATTTTGCATTAATTTTGTAGTATAAAATTTCTATATATGTATTTAATGGTTGTTATATCGGAATAAAGTGTCGCTCCCGACACTTGAGTTTGAACATAGATCGCCAGTGAGTAAACACTGGCGATCCCATTATTGAATTAAGTAGACCACGTGACCATAGAGGAAACGCATATATGTAGGAAGTCGCGTGACGTTTAGATTGATCTTCACGACTACTATATCACTATACTATCCTCTACTCAATATCACTATACTATTCTCTACCCTATATCACTATACTATTCTCTACTCAATATCACTATACTATTCTCTACCCTATATCACTATACTATTTCTCTATTCTGATCACTATACAGTGGTTACTTTCGAACGAGTATTATCAAGCAAGTAATATTAGTGTGAGTTTTATTCGAAGGCGTCTGGCACTAGCGTTGTTCAACGGCGTTACTATAGTTGTATCTGCGATTACAAAGGTGACAACAAGTATTCGTTGACATTGCAAAAGTGTCAAACGAGTCTTCGTTGACATCACAACAATGGTAAACTAAACTAAAATTCAACTAAAATAAAATAAAATGGTAAACTAAACTAAAATTCATTTAAAATAAAATAAAATAAAACGGTAAAGTAAACTAAAATTCACCTAAAATAAAATAAAATAAAATGGTAAACGAAACTAAAATTCATTTAAAATAAAATAAAATAAAATAGTAAACTAAATAAAATTCATTTAAAATAAAATAAAATAAAATAAAACGGTAAAGTAAACTAAAATTCACCTAAAATAAAATAAAATAAAATGGTAAACGAAACTAAAATTCATTTAAAATAAAATAAAATAAAATAGTAAACTAAAGTAAAATTCATTTAAAATGAAATAAAATAAAATAAAACGGTAAAGTAAACTAAAATTCACCTAAAATAAAATAAAATAAAATGGTAAACTAAACTAAAATTCAACATACTTTTTAAAAATACATTTTAGAAAGTAAAACACAAATTTAATTGTTGTCATGAATAGCAATATCATAGAGAGAATATTAAATTAGCTTTATATGAGAAATAATATCTTTACACAAGTTCCGCAGTGTAGAAACAGAACCGAAGAAAAAAGTCTTAGGAATAAACGTGGCACTATTTTATTTTTTTTTTCTTTATCAGGTTATCAACACTTTTGCAGGTTATTTAAAGCAAAAAAATATTTTTAGATCGCAAGATTGTTTTGGTGTTGATATTGATTTACCTGTACAAATCATACTACTTAACCCTTAGCTGGGGGTGACGAGGAGAATCAATACGATTTCCCAAAAGAATTTACGCGTAAGTGAACTTAAGAGGATATAAAGAATGCGACTAGAACTGGAACTCGGCCCTCCAACTTCCAATTCACATTATTTACATTACTCGGACTATTGTCCTTATCTTTGTCGCCATATTTATTACATCGTTTCGGCCGTTGTGCGCTCCGGCCTTCTTCAGGGGGTTGGAATGTCGAACTGAACCCTTTATTTCGCTCACTGGAGTAGACTGTTCTAGTTCCACGTACCATGTTTAATGGATGTCAGTTAACAGTCATCTCCTGTTAATTTCCCTCTGAAAGTTCTCCACTGCCTTAACCAGGTATTGAATTCACACTCTTTGGATCCTGTCACTGGATCTAACTAACGCCTTTACCCACTGTGCCATGTGTCCTTGATAAACTAGAACAGGCACCCCAGAGAGCGAAATAAAGGGTTAAGTTCGATATCCCAGCCACCTGAAGAAGGCCGGAGCGTACAACGGCCGAAACGTTGTAATAAATATGGCGACAAAGATGAGGACAATAGTCCGAATAATGTAAATAATGTACATAATATCTCATCTCAGAAATATAGACAGAACTTCCAATTCGTTAACCATTACACCACTCGCACATCCACACCTACAGCACCAGGTATTCCAAAACGGTCATTCATCTTGGCCCTGATGAGGCTTGACGTTGCTTGACTTCGGCGATCGTTTAAGAGCCGGTGTTTCGACGATATATATCGGCAAGCCAAAGAATGTCTGTTGAAAAATAAATATAACAAAATATTATTAAAAATTTACTTTCTTGGGAGAGAGTGTAATATTTATAAGAAGAAAGAGTAAAAAAAAAAAAATAGGAATTATTAATTATTTATTTAAATCAATTAAAATTAAAATATTCCCCTTCAGTATAAGAAGCGTGGTAAAAATTCAATGTACATTTTTCATTTGTTAGAAGTGGATTTGCTTTTGTGAATATAAATTCAGCTGCCATTCAGCAGCTCTCATTAATAAACTAATATATATATATATATATATATATATATATATATATATATATATATATATGTTTTGTTTATATATATATATGTTTCTTGATATGTAAATTATATGTCATTATATATATATATATATATATATATATGTATAACGACATAAAATTTATATATTATGATATATAAATTATATGTCTTTATATATATATATATATATATATATATATATATATATATATATATATAACGACATATAATTTATATATCAAGAAACAGAAATATAAATTCTATGTCGTTATATATATATATCTATATATATATATATATATATATATATATATATATATATATATATATATATAACGACATATAATTTATATATCAAGAAACAGTAATTAGAAAATAATGGGAAAAAGATTTTGTGACGCTATTCATCCAATGAAATCCTAATAAATCACAAAAACTTTTTCTAAATTTTTACTATCTGTTAAATTGGAGCATGCAAGTTACCAAGCGGTCACCCATCTAGATAATAACTAGGCATGAAGTTGTTTAACTTCTGTGATCGGTGGAGAACCGGCTTTAAACGTGATATGGCAATAAGGCAAGAATCTAGATATATATTTTGCATTTTGCAATCTTTCCTTTATACATGTTTCACTAAAGATGACAGACAAGGTACTGCGATTAAGCTTTTTTAATTTAATTTTTTGTTCGAGCAAGTGTTTTCTTTTTTGGACACAGAGTGCGTAGAAACTGTCCAAATGTTCTATAAATTTCGAGTGTTTCGGATATACTTTTAGCCATTATCAAGGCTGATTTTTTTGTTTCTGCTTTTTAATTGAGTATTTGGGTTGTGCGTATTCTTTAGATTTATAGCGCATTGTGACCGTATTCGTAGTTAATATTATTAACTGTTGGCTTTTATTATTATTATTATTATTATTAAGGCTTATATTATTTTTAATCATTTTTTTTACCTGTGGATGAGTTTATGCTTGTATTTTCTGCTAGTATGTTTCGGATGTAAGTTTGGGTGTGTGTGTGTTTAAATGGATTCTAATAGAGCTGTGGGCAGATAGGTGTAACGTAAGGCGCTTGTATAGGCATATATATATATATATATATATATATTATAAATTAATTGATTTAAAATATGATTTTTTTCGCTACACAGTTCCAACCATGTTTCAAAAATAGAAGCTAAAAACTATTTTTGAAACATGGTTGGAACTGTGTAGCGAAAAGACCATATTTTAAATCAATTAATTTATAATATTAATGCTCTGTAAATTTACATTGAGCACTATTTTGTAAAAATAAAAATATCTATAAGAACACCAGATTTTATATCTTACTGTTCCTTCTTTTTATTTTTATATATATATATATATATATATATATATATATATATATACACTAGACTGGATATTGGCAGCAATAGTCAATGCATGATAATGTTAAATAAACGGGCAAGATTGAGTCTGGTGAGAAAAACTGTCTGGTATGACACCGTGAAGTAACCTTCTTAACAGCAGACCGAGCAACTGATTCAATATAATCACCCCATTTCATGTCAGTGGAAAACGTGAGGTCAAGTAACTCTCTTGGAGGTTAGTATCAGCCATACTGATAGAAGTCAAAACAGTTCTCTATGATGATTAAATGGTGGAAATTACATTTTGGAGATATTATAATTTACAAGCCATTTCTTGCCCAAGTTAACAATTACAGCTAACTATTGCATATAGCTGGAGAATCAGACCAGACTCTAGCAGCAATATTCAATGCATGGGTGAATGGTAGACACATAAATGTAGAAGATGCAGCCTAAGCAAGAAAAATTGTCTGGTATGACACAGTGAAGCAACGTTCTTAGCATCAGACCTAGCAAATTCAATATAATCACTCCATTTCATGTCAGTGGAAAACGTGACTCCGAGAAGGCGCAAATATATTCTTTTTATAGATACAAATATTTTAAGTAAATGCTCTGTTTATAATAAACAGTATTAACGATATATACCGGCCTGAATGTCCGAGAAACAGTAAAATCGACCTTACTGTGGTAGGATCCACCTAATTTGCATAGTGGAGTACCGACCATATAAATATGGTTGGTACCGGGAAGAGAGGGAGGAATCAAGAGATTCAACCAGAGACTCTGCCCGACTGCGACTAAGTCAACACATTCTCCAGGAACGGTCTTACCAGGAATATACAAAAGGCTATATGTAAATATTGTGTACACTTTCTTGTTTCAATACATTTTATTCTAAGTACATTTTGTGTTGCATTATTATTCCATGCATTAGTCAAGATTCAACACTAATCAAAACTCTCCTCTGTGGCTAAATCGGTAAAACACATCAGGCTATATGAGGGTTCCGTATACGATACAGGTTCGATTCCTGTCGGAGGACACATATCTTCTACGAAAAATTATCGGATATTCAGGCCGATAAATGTCGTTAATACTGTTTATTATAAACAGAGCACTGACTTAAATATTTGCATCTATAAAAAGAACGTGTAAACATAAAAAAATGTTTTAAAATAATTGTCGGACTTTGTCCATTTCATAATGTGTGAGGTCATATTAGTGGAAAACGTGACTCCAAAAAGGCGCAAATATATATATAATGAAATGGACAAATCCGACAATTATTTTAATTTTTATGTTTATACATCCTTATTGTAGTTACAAATATTTAAATAAATGCTCTGTTTTATAATAAACAACATTTACTGGCCTGAATGTCCGAGAAATTTTCACAGAAAATATTCGTCCTCCGACAGGATTTGAACCTGTATCCTATACGGAACCGTCATTTAGCTTGACGTGCCTTTAACGATTTGGCCACAGAGGAGCGTTCGGTTAGCAAGTTCGAATTTACTGTATTTTATAAACATAAAAATGTCTTAATATATATATATATATATATATATATGAATAAAAATGACAATAGGAAAAGTGGTAATTACTGACGCGTTTCGTCCAATGTGGACTTTATCAAAGCAAAATACAAAATTTTGCTTTGTCCACATTGACGAAACGCGTCAGCAATTACCAGTTTTCCTATTGTCATTTTTATTCATATATATTGTCTTCTACTGGTTAAATCAGAGAAATTTTCATATATATATATATATATATATATATATATATATATATATATATATATATATATATATACACACTAGCAGTAGAGCCCGGTGTTGCCCGGGAATGTAACAGTAAGAGCTATATCAAGTATCGAGCATCATAAAGACTGAAAAATAAAATTGACAAAGATTATTCTTTGAGGTTAACGGACACGCATGACTTAATAATTTTTTTTTTTTTACGAATTGGTCAAACCCAAACTCAAACAAAAACATTGTTTTCAATCGTTATGAGTCTACCGATTCAATAGAATTTTATTATAAACAATTGTCTTGTAAATGGAATTTCTAATGCATTGTGAATGTAAAAATAAAGAAAAAAGTGTGCAAGACAATAAGAAACACTTCCTGCCAAAAAAAGTGAAGTTTTGTTGAAATCGGTTGAAAAATGTAGGAAATCCGACCCCATATATTAACGAACGAACACACACACACACACACACACACAAACAAACAAACAACCGACCTGGGTTTTAGAATCAGTATAACTGGATATGAGTTGGCCCCCTTTCATTAATGCCTCTCAATCGTGTTTTCAAATTGATTTCGTGCAAAAACAATTGTGTTTTTCCATTTTTTTGACGCTGTCAGAACCACCGCAATGTAATTTTACGTGGTTCTGTGAAGTTTTGTTGAAATCGGTTGAAAAATGTAGGAAATTCGATCCAATATATAAACGAACAGACACACACACACACACACACACACAACAACCTGGGTTTTATAATAAGCATGATATATATATATATATATATATATATATATATATATATATATATATATATATATATATATATATATATATATATATATATATATATATAGCCGGAACACTAGAGCAGATATTGGCAACAGTATCTAATTCATGGATGAATGGTAGATTCATAAACATGCAAGATGTAGTCTGGTGAACAAAAATTGTCTGGTATGACACTGCAGCATCATTCTTAGCAACAGACCTAGCAAATGATTTAATATAACCACTCCATTTTATGTCAGTGGAAAACGTGACCCCGTGAAGGCGCAAATAGTTGCTCTCCTTTTCATAACACTATGTTAAACATGAGGTTGAAAGCACCAAACTAATGATTAAACAACTTCGTAGCCTTTCTCAATCCCTTTTTTTATGTCTCCTAAGGTAATGCCTTTAGGCGTCTGGCAAATCAACATATTTTAGATCTTTGACAGTCTTTAGTAGAGCGTGGTCTTCGTTTTGCTTACATTTATCGCCCTGACGTTTTCAGTGATCCGAAAGAATGTTGATTGTTTATGAAAAGCTATTTAGAA
This sequence comes from Acanthosepion pharaonis, assembly GCA_903632075.3. Lineage (NCBI taxonomy): Eukaryota > Metazoa > Mollusca > Cephalopoda > Sepiida > Sepiidae > Acanthosepion > Acanthosepion pharaonis. The sequence continues at coordinate 2,487,312 of CAHIKZ030005495.1, read as the reverse complement.
ACGAATTTCATAAGCCTGGCTTATCTGACCTAGTTTTTGTTTTTAAAGATGAGTGTCAGCCTCGGGTATATTAAATAATAGTTGATAGATAAAAAAATAGAATTACTTGTATATATAATATTACTTATAGATTTTTCAGCACTATTTCGTCCCCTTGTAAAAATAAAATGGGAAAACTTTTTACAGGATAGCTTTTTCTAGAACTTGCATAAAGTCCCATTAATTACGCTCGGAGATTTGGTATGATTATATTATCTTTTTAAAGAAAATCTACTAATTAAGCTGGTCCACTCGTAAAAAGCAGTGACAAAAAAATGGATGTGGGGTTGAATAATTTCTGTCCATTAACATTCTGTAGACCTATGATATCTCCTTGCGTAGAGTACCCTGAATTAATTATGTTTAGAAACCAGGTATAATCGATAATTTCATTAGATTTAAAAAAAAAATAAAAAAATAAAGAAAAAAAAAAAACTACCACTAATTAAACAAACTGGTCCACACGTAAAACAATATTGAAAAAATGTTTTCGGTAAAATAATTTCTGTACTTTACCAATCTTTCGACTTTCGTTAAACCGCGACGTTTCTCAGAATCGAAAAATATTATTCTTTATCGATTTAGAAGCGAGCATTCTGTTTATTATATCCATCTCTGACTTTTACAAAGTTCCTGGAAACAACTGACTTGCGCACAAATCAGACTTTTCTTGGAGACTGATTTCAAAAAGTATTTTCTATGTAAATAAATGCGAATTCCAGTGTGTCAGCGTATTAAACATTTTCAACTTTACTCCAAAAGGCCGTAGCGTAACATATCATACCATTTGGGAATCAGTACGCCGCCGTGAGCAAATTAAAAAACATTTCGGCTCGGATCTAGACCCGTAATCCTGAAATTTTGGATTTTTAAATTTAATGCGATTGTTTTCGGATTCCGCTATCTTGGCTTCTACTGATAAATAAAAAAAGCAATTAAAGGGACACAACTCTCTAACTTTCAATAGCTCATGTTCAAATGAAAACATTGCTGTTCTCAAATTACAGATTGTCTGTGTTCTCAACTTTATTCCCAGAGGAGGCTCCATGAGTAAATTAACCTGCAATCCTGAAATTTTGGATTTTTAAATTTTCATTAATGCGATTTTTTACTTGATTTTTTTGCAACGAATTATTTTGTAAGATAACGATTTTTAGAAGTTGAAAATGAATTTGGGAATAATCGAAATTAATTGCAAAACCCAGCAAAAATCGCCCATGAAATAAAACTAATTGTTTTTTTTCACGGAAAGTAAGGACCTACGTACATCAAATTGCCTTTAAATTAAGTGGCGGCAGAAGAATTATCGTTGAAGGTAAGCTTAAATATTAATGCAATACTTAAAGGCAGCGATCAACTTTGAGTTCTTCTGTAGTTTATTGTTGGCTATCTCATACGGTAGCAATATGCCTTGCAAAAAGAAATATTCGTCAACAGAGGTCCAGATTGCAATCAAAAGAGCCAAGGCTTCAACGAGGAAAAGAAAGTCCCGTGCAAATGAAAACCCAGAGCAAACAGCAGACAGGAGAGCTTCCAGTGCTGAGAATATGCAGAGGCTTAGGGACTCTCAAACTCCGGAATAAGCCGAAAGTCAAATCAAGTGCCCTCCGCAGGAGCTAGCTCAAATGCTGCCCGAGAGGGCGGCTTTCAAACAAGTTTTAAATAAATAACAAACGCATAGATTTATAATTAAAGAACAAAAAAAAAATGACTTAAATTAATAGAACTATGTATCTGTTTATTAGTATAAGTAAAATGTACATGCATAAATAAATTAAATTTATTCCGTTTATTCTTCATTTAAGATGAATAATTATTAACTATAAATGTTTGTCCATGAGCTTCCCAAAAATCCCATTCAAAATATTTCTAAAATTTAAAAAATAACGGTTAAAAATTTCAGAATTTTTTAAGAAGATATTCTGATATCAATAATGTTATAACACTTACAAGCTTTATATTTGTAAATAACAGCTAAGTGCATTCAGTAGCGGCTCGGATTGAGGAATCGGAGCGCCGAGTTCGAATTCTAGTCGAATCTATTACATTCACTTACGTGCAAATACCCTTGGGAAAGGTATGAATAATTTTCTCCCCATCCCCCCAAGTTAGACCGGGTTCTATACCATTGGTTGGCAACCGGTCTACCGCAGAAAGAAATGGCAACCTACTGCGGGGAAAAAATTCTACCTCGTCAGTCATGTATCGAAAGATACATGATCGTCTAAGCGTGTATCACGCATGGCACATAAATGATTGATGAATCGAAGAGCCGACGTACAAATTCCAGTCGAATCCATTACATTCTTCTTACCTGCTAATACACTTGGGAAAGGTATGATTTCTCTTCTTCTTCCCACAGCTATGGATAAATAACAGGAGAAACCTGGTTCTATGGGTTTGGATGGCAACTGGTCTACCGCAAAAAGAAATGGCAACCTAATCCAGGAAAAAAATCTGCATCGTCAGTCATGTATCGAAAGATACATGATCGCTTAAGCGTGTATCACACATGACACATAACTGACTGACTGTCAGTATTATGAATAGGACCTCCTTCTAAAACGATAAAAATTAATATTTTTCGTTTCTAATAAAAATTAATATTTTTCAATTCGGCCTAAGGAAAGTCTAAAGAATGCTGTTGTACAAAAATTATTCCAACCAAAAGGAAATTTTCTATTTCTTCTGAGTAAACCAGTCTGCTTATTTTCTTATGGTACGATTAATTTTCTTATGGTATGATTAAGCCTCGTTTCCGAGCTTGACTAATTCGGCGGACTTTACGCAAGACGATGATAATGGCTTTGAAGAAAGGTTGTTTTTCAAGTTCATCCACCCAAACTGAGGTGACGGTTCGTTTCCTTGTCATTCAAATGAATAAAACCGCGACCTTTCATTTTCGTACAAGAATCGTTTAAATTTTAGATTGAAAAGAAATGATTTCTTTTTTTTACAGCTAATCAACCTTTTGCAGGTTATTTAAACCAGTTTGGTTAGGTTTGGTTTGGTTTGTTTTACGGCACATCAACCTCAATAGGTTATCTAATGCTGACAAGATTTTTATTGCTGGTAATAATGTTTCCAAAAATGAATTGCTGGTAATATTCTTTTCATTTTTCAAAAAGTTTGACCTATATTGCTGGTAATAATTTTTTCTTCAAAAATTTATTGCTGGTAATAATTTTTTTACAAAGTATTTCTAGTATTAAAACATATTTTTACACTTTCACAGTGTTTTGACCCCAGTTTGTGGGTTAACTATCTGCCCATAGCTGGAACTCTAACAGGTGCTACCACCCCCAAGTCGTTGGGGAAGGCAATTAAGAGGTGGTTCCACGCTCCTAAAAACCTCATGATCAGAGACCTTGTTGTCGCACGTAGGTTATCGTCATACCCAGGACGCGGATGTAGTTTATCGTCATACCCAGGAAGAATTTAAATCAGAAAATGTTTTTTTACGGGGGTAAGTAAAAAAAAATATCCATACTTTCGCCATAATACATATTTACATTTGTTACATTGCCTTCTGCTCATGCGTGCTTATAGTTGGTATCACGTGATCGAAGTTTGAGCTTGATTGCGCCAGTATTCTTCCTACTGTTACAGGCTACACATGTCCATTGCGTCAGCAGTGTGCACCAAAGCGGAACAAAAAGAAAACAGCCAATATTATCATTACCATTAGAAATAAAGGGGAACCGATACTACACTTCGATCTGAGCCTGATTTTCAGGGCATGAAGAAAAGCATAACTCAAGCACCACTGTCTGCTGGGTCAATGAAAAACGTAACTCGAGCATTCGTTGGATGCTGGGTCAGTGATAGCTGAATGTTTCCTCATAAGGAAACGGCCAATATTATCATTACCATTCGGGCTGGGGTGACTAAGTCGGACCTTGACAGACCAAGCATCCGACAACCCGATGCAATCAGGTTTGCCACATCGCGCCTGTCTCAATCCGCTTTGAGCCGCGAGAGAGGCGCATCTGGACAAGAGTATGGGCTTCTCTGTCGACGACAAAAGAAGAAAAAAATAATTGGAAATTATATCAATAAAAGTTTCTTTTCTTAACACTCTAGCCCTATAAATTATATTACTACTTTCATCCCATCTTATTGTTATTGCATTGTTCCCCCCCCTTACATATTCTTAACGTTAAATTTTAATTGTCTACAACGAAGAGCGTTTCATGCGCATTTAGAAAAAAAATCACAGCTATCAATTACATTAATTTTTGTCTTAACATTACATCCCTGATGATAATTTTGAATTGACAGTATTTGGTAAAATAAAAGAAATAACCAAAACTAGGGTGTCTTTCTTAATCAATTTAATAACAAAACTAAGAAACTGATCCGTGAATCAGAGAGGATTAAAATAAAAATAGACATAATATGTCTACATTATTCAACCAAAATATCAATTAGAAAAAATTCAACCCAATCCATAAGACGTTTAGCACGTGAGAGAGGAGTTTCAGACATGACAGTACAAATGGGCGAAAAAAGATTTAAAAATGTAATCGTACGTGAAACGTGTGTGGCACCTTGTTATTCCAAGGCAGAAAGTTAGAAGTTAGAAGGTTAGAGAGAGCGGAGGTCATCTTTAATAAGTTGGAAAATGTCTCTCTCTCTCTCTCTCTCTCTCTCTCTCTATATATATATATATATATATATATATATATATATATATATATATATATATATATATATATAATGTTTAATTTAACGTTCTTTTTTATAGATACAAGTATTTCAGTAAATGTTTGTTTATAATAAACAGTATTAAATAACATTTACAGGCCGGTAAATGTTATTTAATACTGTTTATTATAAACAGAGAATTTACTTAAATACTTGTATCTATAAAAAAGAACGTTAAACATAAAAATGTCTTTAATAAATAAATTGTCGGAATTTGTCCATTTCTTAATATATATATATATATATATATATATATATATATATATATATATATGTATGAACTTGATTTCAATCCTTCTTGAGTTTCCAATCCTTAGCTATGATTAATTAATGATGAACATGTTATTTTCGTTTATGACCGATTTTATCACGATTCTTCTGTTAAACTTGGAGAGTAATTATACATTATTATTGCTCAGAGTAGAGTCCAATGGTGTTATAAAAACGGTGAAGTATTCCAAGATATTTTTAATCATTTTTAAGATACAACCTGACAGCTGGAAAACTTTGCTGTTACACACGATATATATATATATATATATATATATATATATATATATATATGTATTTATGTGTGTGTGTGTGTTTAATTATGTTTAGAAATACGTGTCACAAAATAAAATCATTGCCTTTGCCTTGAAAAAAGGATACGAAATGCATTGTTAAAGAAAAGTTTTTTGTTTTATTTTTGACTTCATTCATATATATACTGACGTATAGTCACGAGGTTAGTCGAAAGAGCTGAGAAGACGAAGAAAACTTTTATTGCATCTTAATACTTTTTTCTGTGGCATCAAACAGGAAATATTCAATCAAATGCATTACATAATCATAATATTTTGCCGTTGCAATACGAGTAAACTTGTTCGAATCCACAAAATTTTTGCAGTGTTTCACTTTTAGATACGATATCTCCTTGCCGTTGTTATCCAAGTGAACATAGTAGAGTTAACTAAAGTTTACAGCGTTTCACTTTTAGATAAGGTATCTCCTTGCTATTGCGAGCTAAGTAAAATTGTTCGAATCAACTAAATTTTGCATTGTTTCACTTTTAGATAAGGTATCTCCTTGCCGTTGCGAGCTAAGTAAAATTGTTCGAATCAACTAAATTTTGCATTGTTTTCCTTTTGTATCTTGTTGCTGTTGTTATCCAAGTAAACATGGTAGAATTAGCTAAAGTTTGAAGCATTTCGCTTCTAGATATGGTATCGCCTTGCCGTTGTCAGTGACGTTTCTCCACCAGGAAATATATAATCTGTTTTAACGGATCAACAAAGTGGGATTTTGTTTTGTTTGTGTTTTCACTGCAATGGGTTTCCAATACTCGGTGTTTCAAAGAAGTGTATAATCTAATTACTGACCAGGTTCATCGGTGTTTAACTTCGCTGTACAAAAACTAGAACCGGTTGTTTTAGTTGTTTTAGTGCGATTAAACCGTAAGGTATTACATAAGCCACGTTAACTTAATTGTAGAAACATAGTGTAAAGATTTTTTTTTCTTCGATGATCCGAATGTCAAATATGAAGGGGAGATAATTGACTGCTTTAAAAACATATATTTATATAACATATGTTGTTTACGTTGTAAATAATATAGCGGCTGTTACTGAGAGACAAAAAACTACATGATATACTGTGGAAGTAGGGCAAATTTCAAACAGATTATTTTTCATATATATATATATATATATACGCTAGCGAGAGAGTGAAGGCGACGGCGGCAGGTAAAGGATATTTACCTGTCAAATCCATTACATTCAATTACTTGCTAATACCTTTGGGAAAAGGTATGAATCCTCTTCTCCCTCCCAGCTATGGGTAAATAGCAGGAAAAATGGAAACTGGTCTACCGCAGAAAGAAATGGCAACCTATTAAAAATCTGCCTCGTCAGTCATGTATCTTTCGATACATGATCGCCTAAGCGTGTATCACGCATGGCACATAACTGACTGATATAAAAAAAAAATACACGTAGGTAAATTTTGGTATTTCTCTACGGTTAGAAGTCCTACCGAGATTTATTACTGATGATCATGTGCTTTAACAACATAAGACACGCCGTAAAGATGGCAAAGAAAAAAAAATGAAAGATAAGATAAGAAAGAAATGTCGGAAGAAAGGATTAACAGCCAACTTTTAAAAAGTTAGTAGGCTGTTTTTGTAAATCTGCATAGCAACGCCTCTATGGGTTTTTCCAGGCCACAATCTAAATATTTTGTACACATTTTTATGGCTCCACATATATTTTATACCTTCTTTTATACTTCCAGTGCAAACGTATGATTTATAGATTCAGGGTGTGCCATAAATAAAGTTACAAAAGAAAAAACTTATAACTCCTGAAAAATGTTATATCCGCATACATTTTTAACACAAATAAGTATTTGTTATATACCGTATCTATAAACACTAATGCGTATGTCCCAATCTTCAAAAATACGTTGGACACTATTGCAATTGGGGGTAATACGCTGTCTACGCTGGCAGCTCTAGCCGTGTTGAACTCTCTGCCTTCGAGCGGAGAGGAAGCCGGACGAGGTTGTGCCGAAGGGCAGAGTCTCGTCCGGGTAGGTAGACAGATACCCGATCCCACGTATGCGGTGTCTACGGGCAATTTTACCCTAGCCCAAGGGCTCGGATTTCCCTACATTAAATTTGCCACATCCTGCCTCGTGAGAAGGCAGTTAAATATCGTAATATGGTGTCTATGTAGTCCACCACTAGCAGTGGTTTACCTACATCACGCCGCTGGCGAGTATTGTATTTTGTTGATGTTATAAAGATTACCATTTCATTTCCAACCTCTGATTTGGTTATTCCTCATTCAGTAACCTTTTCTTGGTTACAACAAAATGTTAGCAAATATTTTAATGCCTATTGTCACGGTCAAGTATAAATGCAAGGAAACACAAAAATTTTGTAATATTTAGAGAAGCTAAAAATTTACTAAAGATATATTTACATTAAAATCCAAATATAGTAAAATGTGCTGGAAGTTAAGTATATAGCGTTTCTGAATGGGGTGTACAAAAGTATAATACTGCCTGAAAATCTTTATGTCAGATTAAATAAACATTTTGTCTAACAGTTAAACAAGGAAGTGAGAACTTTCTATATGCCTCCTTTTATTTTGAAATTTATTCTACAAATCTTGGAGATGAAATGTGTTATATACACCATACCTATGAACACTAATGGGTATATCCCAATCCTCATAAATATGTTGGACAGTATTAAGCGGGGATAATATGCTGCCTAAGTCGTCCACCACTAGCAGAGGATTACCTACTTCACATCGCTGGTGAGTATTGTATCTTGTTGATGCTATAAAAGATTACCATTTCATTTCTCACCTTCATTTTGGTTATGTCTCATTCAGTAACCCTTTTCTAGGTCTACAACAAATACTTTATGCCTTCTTATATCTTATCATGTCAGATCTCTATCCATATTAGATCAATGTTATATACCGTACCTATGAACGCTAATGGGTATGTCCTAATCCTCATAAATACTTTGAACACTATTGTGATTGTGACGTCGTCCCCCGGTCGCAGCGTCGACTGTGTCGTTCGATCCCGGTCGCGGCGCCAATTGTGACGTCACGTGCTCCCCAGGCTCTGATATCCTGGTCACGGACAGCACCAACTGTGACGTCTTCGCCGCGGCGTCAGCTGTTCGCTCCTCGCTGCTCCAAACGTGACGTTCTAACCCTTTGGTTAGATTGATACCAGCCTCGCCGTTCCCAACCCGCTTCCAACGCCTGGTTACCAGGGTAACTGCACTGATCTCCAGTCTGCCTACCCACGTTGTAAATTGATCTTAGACAGACGAGATCAAACAGGGGTTGGGGCCGTAATGCAAGTTGAGTCCAACGGGGGTGATAACACACAATTATGTATAAAAGAAAATAAAATAAAAATCACAAGGTCCAACGTATCAAAGAAAAAGGTAACAAACTTTTTATGTCTATTTGCTCAGTACATAGGACTATGTCTACTTCCCGACCCGTTCTGTGGATTGTGGCACGACGTTTTTACTCGGCAACTTTAAGGCTTCAAGTTGTCTGCTCTCTAAGAAATTTGTGTTTCGGTGTGTCTTTGGACGAAAGTCGAAAAAAAAAATTATTTCTGTGGTCTGATTCTAAGTCGCTCTTCAAACTACTTGTTCTTGGTTGAAGAAGAGTCCAGAAGTGTGCGTGAATCTTGGTCAGTTATCTTGACGCGGTTTCAACATTGGGCGCTCATCTCTGCTTGTCGTCCAAGGTTCAAAACTTCTCGCCAGGGTCCGCGGCTCAATCTGAGTTCTTCTCTCCGGCTTGGGTCGAACGAACTGAACTTCTTCTCAGAGTCTGAATTACTGGTCACTCATCTCCGCCGTCGGTGCGCGAACTAACTTCTTCTCTTCGGCTTGGGTCGGACGAACTTCTTCACTTAGGCCAAACGAACTGGCCTCTCCTACCCGCAAAGTGGGCGACCGAACTCGGGCCGCTGTCCGCGGTTCCACTTCGCTTGCCGTCCGCGGCTGAAACTCTGATTTCTGTCGTTTGGGGACTCGCTTTTATTGACGCAGTCAAAACTGGGGTGGGTCTGTCGGCGCCAGGGGTTTCTCGATAATTCTAAATACGTATCCACCCTTCTTATTTCTGGTTAGGGATTTTTCATTCTTTTCCATTTTCGGTAACTCACTCTCACTCCCACTCCCTTACTGTGCCTCTGAGGGGCGTGTACACGCTTCCCCGCTTCTTCGTATCGGCTCCTTACACTTACACTCCTGACAGGGGCGTCGACCGATTCTCCTCGTGCGTCACGTGACCGCTCTCGGCCAATGAGGTCCTGGTCGGGTATCTTTCCTCCTCCTTCGTGTGTCATGTGATCTTATTTAGCCAATGACGTCTTAGTCGGGCGTGGACAATCCGTGGCTTTGTTTTGGGAAAGAAATACCTTGCTTAAAAAACAAAAATATTAATTTAAATCGCCCTTATCATGAGCGACTGAGATGACACTCTCGGCTTTTTAACACGTGGTATTTGTCAAGCAGTTTATCGCTAATTGGATATGATCTAAGAAAGGAATTTCTCAGACTCGTTGGCGTTTCTGAAACGGAATAAAAATATTTCATTTTCCCTCCGCTCGAAGGTCTGATAATAAAAATCTTTATTATCTCAAGAAAATTTTGCCAGTGACCACCTTGTGTGGGCTTTTTCTAATTCTAAAGACTGTCTATGTTTTCGTATTAATGGTTTGTCTTCATATCCTTAGACACACTTCCCCACCCACTTAGACCTTTACTATCATTCCAATGACACACTTTTCCACTTGTTACTTACCAATATTTTCATTGTCCCTAAACTTCGTTTCTTCTTTTCCTCCTTTCTTTCTTTTCCCTTGGGTGACAACCAATTGATAACACACTTCCATTTTTCGCGGATCCGCGGAAATCGATCAGATGCTTGACCTGAATATTTTTCGACACCTGTTATCTGTCAGCCGTGCGTGTGTGTGCTCGCCTATGACCTGTTTTCGTATTATTTTTTCTTTCTTTCTTCTTCGTTTTCTCTTTCTTTCTCCCAGATCGCTTGAATGTAAAGAAAAAATTATTCTTAAAACCCAAAATATTTTTCGGCCTTAAATAATTATTAAGTGGTTGATAAACCGTAAAAAACAAATCATATATCTATGAATATTTCTCTCAGCTCGTCAGGTATGCATGGTGCCACTGGATAATATGCTGTCTTGGTAGTCCACCATCAGCAGTGGTTTACCTACTTCACGCCGCTGGCGAGTATTGTATTTTGTTGATGTTATAAAGATTATGATTTCATTTCCAACCTCCGTTTTGATTATTCCTCATTCAGTAACCTTTTCTATGTTACAACAATTATTATTATTATTATTGTTGTTGTTGTTTGTGTAAATTGTTTTTCCTGCTTTTTATCCCGTAGTTTCCTTGGCCCTATAACTGAATTGTCATTTAAATGGTAGTTCTTTTTTAGCATATAGAAGGTTCCTAGTAGAGCAAGCTTCTGCGAAACTTCTATGTTTATAGTACCTGGGATACTGTCCAATCCTTTTCTCGTGTGACCCAGTGCTCCGATTATTATTGGTACAACCCCAGTCTTCATTCCTCACATCCTGTTAATCTGGATCTCCAGAATCCTTGTATTTGGACATTGTCTCGATCATTCTTATGGATGTGTTTCTCTCAGATGGTACTGCTATGTCCATAAGCATACACTTTCTGAATTTCATGTCTTTTTCTACTGCTATTATTTTTAGTATTATTACTATTATTATTATTATTCTTATATACCATACTTATGAACACTAATGGGTACGTCCCAATCCTTATAAATACATTTTTTCTGAAATGCCTACCCAAAACATAATGATGCCGGTTTTCTGGGTTCCATTTTCCTGAAACATCAGGAACTGACTGATGAAAAGAACACGATCATTTTGACGATTAAAAAGTTTTATCAGTGAAGGTGAGGTTTTCAGTAACTGCCTACTTCATTGAAGCCTCTTTTTCAATATGGCAAAGAAACTAGTTATCTTGTAGAGCGTCATCCCTAGATCATTTCAACATAGCCTCAGAATGGTTCTCTGATGTTACGAACTCATTACCTAATTTTCATTGATTTACTTCCTTGTTTTAAGAAACGAAAAACAACAGGAAATCTTTTTCTGAAATACCTAACCAAAGTATCACTGATGCCGGTTTTCTGGGTTCTAAAGAAGCATCAAGAACTGACTTGATTTGTTGAAAGAACATGATCATTTTGATGATTAAACGTCTGCTCAACAGTGAACAGTTTCTCATCAGTTAATATAATGAGTTGCCGCCTATCATCACGAAGTCATTTCAGCAACTGCTTACTTCATTGAAGCCTCTTTTTCAATATGGCTGCTGAAAGAAACTGTTTCTTGGTTATCTTGTAAGGCGTCATCCCTGGATCATTTCTGCATAGCCTCAGATGACCAAACTTCTTTAGCTATTTTTTTTCATTGATCACCTCTCTGTAGACTTCCTACAGTGAGGTACGAAAAACAAAATTCCAGGGGAAGTCAATACTTTTTCATGTAACTCAATTATATACATTCTTTTAATTTCTATAGACATTGTTGCTAAAATCATTTGAAAAAAAAAAAAAAAAAAAATAGTATACATTGCTGGGCGTATAAAGAACAATATAATAACCAAACATAGTAGAATTCATTTGAAATTTTGTAACAGTAATTATGCTGCACCCTGAAAATAATTGGTTTATTTTGAAAGCATCATATTTTATTATATAAGCATAATATTTTATTATATAAAACCGAGTTCAAGAATAAAATTTTATAAAAAAATAAACTCTAAATATATAGGTCAGAAAAATATATATTTGATTCACAGAATAACGAATATTCTTAAATAAAATGATTTTAATACTTTATACCAATCTTTATTAAAAATAATTGATTTATTTTGAAAGCATTATATTTTATTATATAAAACCGAGTTCAAGAATAAAATGTTATTGATAAATAAACTCGAAATATATAGGCCAGAGAAATATATATTTGATTCACAGAATATCGCTTATACTTGAATAAAAGGATTTTAATAGTTTACAGCCATATTGCGTTATTGGGTGTATATCAAACTATAAACAACAATATAATGACCAAAAAGTTAGAAGTGGAATCCATTTGAAATTTTCTAACAGCATTTATGCCGCAAATGATCTATTATAGGTGTTATATTTTTTGGTATAAACCTATTTTATTACGGATCTTATCTTGACGCTTTCAGTGTTTTCAAATAGTTTTCTCGGGTTGTTTACTTTGTCGCATTTATGTCTTACAAACCTTAAGAAGTCAGAATTAGCAAATTAGCAATAGGAAGAGCACAAAATGCGGGCTACCAATTAGAGATGTCAAAATGAAGCAAGTGGAGAAATTTAACTCGGAAGGGTTTCAATAGGCGACAGGAAATGCGAGACCGGCATCCGAAAACGCATTTGAAATGGGGTTCTACAGAAGGATACTGAGAATGGCATGGACGACGCATGTAGGCAACGAGGAAATCTTAAAGAAAGTTGAAAAAAAAAACGACACCTTTAATTAAAATAAAAAAGAGATAAAACGAGGAAAGAGGGCTTGGCGAATATGACACTCACAGGACATATTGTAGGCAAGAGAAATAGAGAGAGACGGCAAGTAATTAACAGCCTAATTAGCTTGTGTAAATGCTTGGCGAAGCAGGAAATTGGAGGGAGAATAAGGAGGCAAATATTACTCAAGGCTACAGAGAATAAGACGTTGTGGAGAGCCATGATTACACATGTCACTTTACATAAAGGATGACGTCTGCAAGGTCAGGTTATATATAGCTGTAAAGTTTCGGCTACAACAGAGGGACGAAATCCTAGAGGATTGGTTTGAATTTGGTAACATATTAATTGTAAGTTTGATCCCTGCACCGGGCAGTGTTGGTGAAAATAAGGCGATCTTTGACATAGCATTACTAAAAGAAAAAAAAAAAAATTCACATATCATGGACAGCGATGAAAATCGACACCTTTAAATTAAATAAATGGTTTGAAAATTCTGATGAAGGCTGGCGGGCACAGCGGCCGAAACGTTGTGTTAATGCCATCAAAGATGAGTAGCATAATCCGCGTGTAAATAATAATAATTCTACATCCCGTAAATACAGAAAGATACATCTATTTCAGATATTCCGTTTGGGTAGGAATGACGCTTCGACAGGGTTTGTTACGTATTACGTTGTGGAGAGTCATGCTTACCCATGTCGCAAAGAGGTACTTTACATAAAATATGACGTCCGCAAGGTGACATTATATATATATCAGTTGGTCTAATGAAATAAACTCCTTAGTATATAAAACAACCTTAACTTATTCCCGACTCTTTTTCTTTCCAGATAATTTTTCTTTCACTATATTGTTACTGATAAACCCAGTGAAAATGTTTAAAATGAAACATTGTCTATTAATCTTAATGTATTAAAAACTGGGAAAAGGTACCATTTTTGCCACGAATGAGAAAATACGATGAGAAATAGATGCTCTTCGACAACAGTAGGAGGTTAGTCTAGTGGTTAGATGAAAGTAAATCACCAAAGCAATGCCCAAAACCACACTGCACACTAAAAGTTAATGGTTACTGTATGGTGGTCTTTCAAAGGGGTTATTCATTATTCTTTCTTGCCTCAAGTGAAAACAATAACAGCAACCTCGTATTGTAAAGAAATTGATTGGATGCACAAAAAATGAACAGAAATGACATAGATAGATAGATAGATAGATAGATATGTTTAAGCTGAGATAGATAGATAGATAGATAGATAGATAGATATGGGCAAGCTGAGATAGATAGATAGATAGATAGATAGATAGATAGATAGATAGATATGATAGATAGATAGATAGATATGGGCAAGCTGAGATCGATAGATAGATAGATAGATAGATAGATAGATAGATATTGGGTTGTCGCACATGAAATGACACATGTCTGGTTCGTTGTTGATTCGGTCGTCAAATGAAATAAACTCAGTATATAAAACAAACTTAACTTATTCCTAATTCTTTTCCTTTCCAGATAATTTTTTTTCACTATATTGTTACTCCGAAGCCCAATAAAAATGGTTACAATGAAAAATTGTCTAGTAATCTTACTGTATGAGTTCAGAATGGATCATTCTGCTTTTGAAGCATTTCGAAATATCAAGGCGGTTTTTGGAAATGGTATTATTAAAATTAGAACTGTACATCGTAAGTTTCAGAAGTTTTTTTCGGGAAATTATAGCCTTGAAAAGAAAGCAAGGTGAAGACCACAATCAATTATCAGACATGTTCAGTTGAATACTTTGGTTGATCAAAATCCGAGAACTGCAGACCAAAAACTTGCATCAGAACTCGAAACATCTGTTACAACTAATTCTCGGCACTTGAAAGCAACTGGAAAAGTAAAGAAACAGGATAATTTTTGTTCCTTATAAACTGAATGAGACTAAAAGAAATGTTGCTTTGAGGTAAGAACTCTGTTGTTTTCACGACCGGAAAAAGAACATTTTTTGGCATCAAATCATTACATGCGATGAAAAAAGGCTACTACTTTTTGACAGGAGTAAGAGAGTAGGCCAGTGGTTAGATGCAAGTGAATCACCAAAACAATACCAAAAACACAACCACAGTACCCTAAAGAGTTAATGGTTACTGTATGATGGTCTTTCAAAGAAGGTATTCATTATTCATTTTTGTCTTAAGGGAAAACAATAACAGCAAACTCTTATTGTAGAGAAATTGAGTGTATGTACAAAAAAATTGAAAAAGGAACATCCTAGACTTGTGAATAAGGATGGTCCAATTTTGCTGCACGACAATGTATGGCCGCACGCTTCTCAATCAACTGTTCAAAAGCTGCATAGCCTGAATTATGAAATTTTGCCTTATATTCCATATTCACCTGATATCTTTCCTACTGTTGATCACTTATTTAAGTACTTTGAGCTTTTCATACACAATAAAACATTCTACAATAAAGAAGAGGTAATCGAAGCATTTGAAGTGTTTATCACATCAAATGATGAGAATATTTAAAGATGGGTTCAAGGTTCAATGGAGAACAGTTATTCACCAGCATGGTGCCTATTTCAACTAAATTAATTAGTTATTTAACATTTCAGAAGTGTTTTATAAAGTGCGCCATTTCTTGAGCGACAACCTAATATAAATACGGGGGTGAATATCCAAGTTTGAATTAATATTCGTTTTTCTCTTTTTCTTTTCTTGACTTTATATTTTTATTGAAAATTTTATTATTCATAAGGCACGAAAATCACTTTCGCTTGATATCTGTTTAATGTTTTCATTCCTTAAAAGCGTAGGGTTACATAATTTGTGTCCCTATTGTGTTATTATTTTTTAATTTTTTTTTACATTTCTTTTCCTTCAACTGAGGTGCCTGTAGAAACGTAGCCATCTGTTTTATATTTACAGCTGAATTAAAATTAAATTGTCCAAGTTAATACGCACACGTAAAAAGATATTATTTTGAGATATTATCAGAATCGGGAAGATCTGACGGATTAAAAAAAAAAAAAAATAAATGGCCAGCCATCTTCGCCGCTCTACTAGGCGACTCCATTAAATCACTCATCGCTAATCCGGCGTTGCTTTTTTCTATTTTCGTGCGCAGCTATTCCTTGTGAGCATGCGCAAACATGCATGTAGATATCTGCTTACACAAAAAAAATGACCTACAGATTTTAAACATATGTGCATATATTTATATATGTACAGTATTTGTACGATTTGTAATCGTGTGCACAGTGTGTACTGTTGGGATTACTATAGCAGAAAATGAAATCTACATTCTGAGTTCGCGTTCCGGTTTTGTCTGTCGAATTCACTTTCGCAATAATGCGTTTGGAAAAGGACTGATATCATTTTATTTTCTTATCAGGCTTAAGGAGTAAGTTTTATTTAATGGGGAAATTTGGATTTAATATGTTTGAGTTGAAATGTAATTAATTAGTTGCAGGTAGATAAATATTGGTCGTTTATATTTGAGTAAATAAGCATTTACTTGGTTCGAAGATAGGTAAATATTTGGAGTTTATATTTGTGTCGATAAGAATTTATTTGTCTTGTTGATTAGTCGTTTATATTTGAGTCTTTAATCATTTACTTGTCTTGGGGATAGGTGAATATTGGTCGTATATATTTAAGTCTATAAGCATTTACTTGTCTTGGGAATAGGTGAATATTGGTCGTTTATATTTGAGTCTATAATCATTTACTTGTCTTGGGGATAGGTGAACATTGGTCGTTTATATTTGAGTCTATAAGTCTTGGGGATTTATTGGTCCTTTATATTTGAGTCTTGTTTACTTGGGGGATAGGTGAATATTGGTCCTTTATATTTGAGTCTATAAGCATTTACTTGTCTTGGGGATAGGTGAATATTGGTCGTTTATATTTGAGTCTATAAGCATTTACTTGATAGGTGAATATTGGTCGTTTATATTTGAGTCTATAAGATAAGTGAATATTGGTCGTTTATATTTGAGTCTATAATCATTTACTTGTCTTGGGGATAGGTGAATATTGGTCGTTTATATTTGAGTCTATAATCATTTACTTGTCTTGGGGATAGGTGAATATTGGTCGTTTATATTTGAGTCTATAATCATTTACTTGTCTTGGGGATAGGTGAATATTGGTCGTTTATATTTGAGTCTATAATCATTTTTACTTGTCTTGGGATAGGTGAATATTGGTCGTTTATATTTGAGTCTCATTTATTGTTTGTGGGATAGTCTTGGTCGTTTATATTTGAGTCTATAAGCATTTACTTGTTTTGGGATAGGTGAATATTGGTCGTTTATATTTGAGTCTATAATCATTTACTTGTCTTGGGGATAGGTGAATATTTGAGTCTTTTACTTGTGTTGGGGATAGGTGAATATTGGTCCTTTTATATTTGAGTCGTTTATATTTTGAGTCTATAATCATTTACTTGTCTTGGGGATAGGTGAATATTGGTCGTTTATATTTGAGTCTATAATCATTTACTTGTCTTGGGATAGGTGAATATTGGTCGTTTATATTTGAGTCTATAATTTATTTGTGTTGGGGATTTACTTGTTTATATTTGAGTTCATAATCATTTACTTGGGATAGGTGAATATTGGTCGTTTATATTTGAGTCTATAATTGTCATTTATTGGTCGTTTATATTTGTCTTGGGGGGGATAGGTGAATATTGGTCGTTTATATTTGAGTCTATAAGCATTTACTTGTCTTGGGGATGGGTGAATATTGGTCGTTTATATTTGAGTCTATAAGCATTTACTTGTCTTGGGGATAGGTGAATATTGGTCGTTTATATTTGAGTCTATAAGCATTTATTTGTCTTGGGGATAGGTGAATATTATATTTGAGTCTATAAGCATTTACTTGTCTTGGGGATAGGTGAATATTGGTTTATATTTGAGTCTATAAGCATTTACTTGTCTTGAGGTCGTTTATATTTGAGTCTATAAGCATTTACTTGTCTTGGGGATAGGTGAATATTGGTCGTTTATATTTGAGTCTATAAGCATTTATTTGTCTTGGGGATAGGTGAATATTGGTCGTTTATATTTGAGGCATTTACTTGTCTTGGGGATAGGTGAATATTGGTCGTTTATATTTGAGTCTTGTTTTAGGATAAATGTTGGTCGTTTATATTGTCTTGGGGATAGTGAATATTGGTCGTTTATATTTGAGTCTATAAACATTTACTTGTCTTGGGGATAGGTGAATATTGGTCGTTTATATTTGAGTCTATAAGCATTTACTTGTCTTGGGGATAGGTGAATATTGGTCGTTTATATTTGAGTCTATAAGCATTTACTTGTCTTGGGGGATAGGTGAATATTGGTCGTTTATATTTGAGTCTATAAGCATTTACTTGTCTTGGGGATAGGTGAATATTGGTCGTTTATATTTGAGTCTATAAGGTCTTGGGGATAGGTGAATATTGGTCGTTTATATTTGAGTCTATAAGCATTTACTTTTATATTTGAGTCTTGGGGATAGGTGAATATTGGTCGTTTATATTTGAGTCTATAAGCATTTATATTTTGGGGATCTGAATATTGGTCGTTTATAAAGGTGAATTTGAGTCTATGTAAGCATTTACTTGTCTTGGGGATAGGTGAATATTGGTCGTTTATATTTGAGTCTATAAGCATTTACTTGTCTTGGGGATAGGTGAATATTGGTCGTTTATATTTGAGTCTATAACCATTTACTTGTCTTGGGGATAGGTGAATATTGGTCGTTTATATTTAAGTCTATAAGCATTTACTTGTCTTGGGGATAGGTGAATATTGGTCGTTTATATTTGAGTCTATAAGCATTTACTTGTCTTGGGGATAGGTGAATATTGGTCGTTTATATTTGAGTCTATAAGCATTTACTTGTGTTGGGGATAGGTGAATATTTGAGTCGTTTTTTATTTTGAGTCTTGGGGGATAGGTAATATTGGTCGTTTATATTTGAGTCTATACATTTATATTTGAATATTGGTCGTTTATATTTGAGTCTATAAGCATTTAATAGGTGAATATTGGTCGTTTATTTTGAGTCTATAAAATTTACTTGTCTTGGGGATAGGTGAATATTGGTCGTTTATATTTGAGTCTATAAGCATTTATTTGTCTTGGGGATAGGTGAATATTGGTCGTTTATATTTGAGTCTATAAGCATTTACTTGTCTTGGGGATAGGTGAATATTGGTCGTTTATATTTGAGTCTATAAGCATTTATATCTTGGGGATAGTGAATATTGGTCGTTTATATTTGAGTCTATAAGCATTTATTTGTCTTGGGATAGGTGAATATTGGTCGTTTATATTTGAGTCTATAAGCATTTACTTGTCTTGGGGATAGGTGAATATTGGTCGTTTATATTTGAGTCTATAAGTTTATTGGTCGTTGTCTTTGGGGATAGGTGAATATTGGTCGTTTATATTTGAGTCTATAAGCATTTATTTGTCTTGGGGATAGGTGAATATTGGTCGTTTATATTTGAGTCTATAAGCATTTATTTGTCTTGGGGATAGGTGAATATTGGTCGTTTATATTTGAGTCTATAAGCATTTACTTGTCTTTGGGATAGGTGAATATTGGTCGTTTATATTTGAGTCTATAAGCATTTATTTGTCTTGGGGATAGGTGAATATTTGGTCTTTTTATTGTCTTGGGGATTTGAGTTTGAGTCTATAAGCATTTATTTGTCTTGGGGATAGGTGAATATTGGTCGTTTATATTTGAGTCTATAAGCATTTACTTGTCTTGGGGATAGGTGAATATTGGTCGTTTATATTTGAGTCTATAAGCATTTACTTGTCTTGGGGATATGAATATTGGTCGTTTATATTTGAGTCTATAAGCATTTACTTGTCTTGGGGATAGGTGAATATTGGTCGTTTATATTTGAGTCTATAATCATTTACTTGTCTTGGGGATATAGAATATTGAATATTGGTCGTTTATATTTGAGTCTATAATCATTTTTGTCTTGGGGATAGGTGAATATTGGTCGTTTATATTTGAGTCTATAATCATTTACTTGTCTTGGGGATAGGTGAATATTGGTCGTTTATATTTGAGTCTATAAGCATTTATTTGTCTTGGGGATAGGTGAATATTGGTTTATTTGTTTATATTTGAGTCTATAAGCATTTACTTGTCTTGGGGATAGGTGAATATTGGTCGTTTATATTTGAGTCTATAAGCATTTACTTGTCTTTGGGGATAGGTGAATATTGGTCGTTTATATTTGAGTCTATAAGCATTTATTTGTCTTGGGGATAGGTGAATATTGGTCGTTTATATTTGAGTCTATAAGCATTTACTTGTCTTGGGGATAGGTGAATATTGGTCGTTTATATTTGAGTCTATAAGCATTTATTTGTCTTGGGGATAGGTGAATATTGGTCGTTTATATTTGAGTCTATTTACTTGTCTTGGGGATAGGTGAATATTGGTCGTTTATATTTGAGTCTATAAGCATTTACTTGTCTTTGGGGATAGGTGAATATTGGTCGTTTATATTTGAGTCTATAAGCATTTACTTGTCTTATTTTGGTCGTTTATATTTGAGTCTATAAGGTCTTGGATAGGTGAATATTGGTCGTTTATATTTGAGTCTATAAGCATTTACTTGTCTTGGGGATAGGTGAATATTGGTCGTTTATATTTGAGTCTATAAGCATTTACTTGTCTTGGGGATAGGTGAATATTGGTCCTTTATATTTGAGTCTATAAGCATTTACTTGTCTTGGGGATAGGTGAATATTGGTCGTTTATATTTGAGTCTATAATCATTTACTTGTCTTGGGATAGGTGAATATTGGTCGTTTAGATTTGAGTCTATAAACATTTATTTGTCTTGGGGATAGGTGAATATTGGTCGTTTATATTTGAGTCTATAAGCATTTACTTGTCTTGGGGATAGTGAATATTGGTCGTTTATATTTGAGTCTATAAGCATTTACTTGTCTTGGGGATAGGTGAATATTGGTCGTTTATATTTGAGTCTATAAGCATTTATTTGTCTTGGGATAGGTGAATATTGGTCGTTTATATTTGAGTCTATAAGCATTTACTTGTCTTGGGGATAGGTGAATATTGGTCGTTTATATTTGAGTCTATAAGCATTTACTTGTCTTGGGGATAGTGAATTGGTCGTTTATTTTGGTCTATAAATTTACTTGTTTGGGGATATATTTGAGTTTGAGTCTATAAGCATTTACTTGTCTTGGGGATAGGTGAATATTGGTCGTTTATATTTGAGTCTATAAGCATTTATTTGTCTTGGGGATAGGTGAATATTGGTCGTTTATATTTGAGTCTATAAGCATTTACTTGTCTTCTGATAGGTGAATATTGGTCGTTTATTTAGTCTATAAGCATTTACTTGTCTTGGGGATAGGTGAATATTGGTCGTTTATATTTGAGTCTATAACCATTTATTTGTCTTGGGGATAGGTGAATATTGGTCGTTTATATTTGAGTCTATAAGCATTTACTTGTCTTGGGGATAGGTGAATATTGGTCCTTTATATTTCTATAATTTGTCTTGGGGATAGTGAATATTGTTTTTATATTTGAGTCTATAAGCATTTACTTGTCTTTGGGATAGGTGAATATTGGTCGTTTATATTTGAGTCTATAATTTTTATTTGTCTTGGAGGATAGGTGAATATTGGTCGTTTATATTTGAGTCTATAAGCATTTACTTGTCTTGGGGATAGGTGAATATTGGTCGTTTATATTTGAGTCTATTTACTTGTGGGGATAGGTGAATATTGGTCGTTTATTTTGAGTCTATAAGTTTACTTGTCTTGGGGATAGGTGAATATTGGTCGTTTATATTTGAGTCTATAAGCATTTACTTGTCTTGGGGATAGGTGAATATTGGTCGTTTATATTTGAGTCTATAAGCATTTATTACTGTCTTGGGGATAGGTGAATATTGGTCGTTTATATTTGAGTCTATAAGCATTTATTTGTCTTGGGGATAGGTGAATATTGGTCGTTTATATTTGAGTCTATAAGCATTTACTTGTCTTGGGGATAGGGTGAATATTGGTCGTTTATATTTGAGTCTATAAGCATTTATTTGTCTTGGGGATAGGTGAATATTGGTCGTTTATATTTGAGTCTATAAGCATTTACTTGTCTTGGGGATAGGTGAATATTGGTCCTTTATATTTGAGTCTATAAGCATTTATTTGTCTTGGGGATAGGTGAATATTGGTCGTTTATATTTCTTGGGGATAGGTATCTTGGTCGTTTATATTTGAGTCATAAGCATTTACTTGTCTTGGGATAGAATATTGGTCCTTTATATTTGAATATTTACTTGTCTTGGGGATCGTTTATATTTGAGTCTATAAGCATTTACTTGTCTTGGGGATAGGTGAATATTGGTCGTTTATATTTGAGTCTATAAGCATTTATTTGTCTTGGGGATAGGTGAATATTGGTCGTTTATATTTGAGTCTATAAGCATTTATTTGTCTTGGGGATAGGTGAATATTGGTCGTTTATATTTGAGTCTATAAGCATTTACTTGTCTTGGGGATAGGTGAATATTGGTCGTTTATATTTGAGTCTATAAGCATTTACTTGTCTTGGGGATAGGTGAATATTGGTCCTTTATATTTGAGTCTATAAGCATTTACTTGTCTTGGGGATAGGTGAATATTGGTCGTTTATATTTGAGTCTTATAAGCATTTAGTCTTGTTTACTTGTCTTGGGGATAGGTGAATATTGGTCGTTTATATTTGAGTCTATAAGCATTTATTTGTCTTGGGGATAGGTGAATATTGGTCGTTTATATTTGAGTCTATAATTTATTTGTCTTTAGGATAGGTGAATATTGGTCTTTTATATTTGAGTCTTAAGCATTTACTTGTCTTGGGGATAGGTGAATATTGGTCGTTTATATTTGAGTCTATAAGCATTTACTTGTCTTGGGGATAAATTGAATATTGGTCGTTTATATTTGAGTCTATAAGCATTTATTTGTCTTGGGGATAGGTGAATATTGGTCGTTTATATTTTGAGTCTATAAGCATTTACTTGTCTTGGGGATAGGTGAATATTGGTCGTTTATATTTGAGTCTATAAGCATTTACTTGTCTTGGGGGATAGGTGAATATTGGTCGTTTATATTTGAGTCTATAAGCATTTACTTGTCTTGGGGATAGGTGAATATTGGTCGTTTATATTTGAGTCTATAAGCATTTATTTGTCTTGGGGATAGGTGAATATTGGTCGTTTATATTTGAGTCTATAAGCATTTAATTGTCTTGGGGATAGGTGAATATTGGTAGTTTATATTTGAGTCTATAAGCATTTACTTGTCTTGGGATAGGTGATAGGTGTTTATATTTGAGTCTATAAGTTTACGTTTATAGGTGAATATTGGCTGTTTATATTTGAGTCTATAAGCATTTACTTGTCTTGGGGATAGGTGAATATTGGTCGTTTATATTTGAGTCTATAAGCATTTACTTGTCTTGGGGATAGGTGAATATTGGTCGTTTATATTTGAGTCTATAAGCATTTACTTGTCTTGGGGATAGGTGAATATTGGTCGTTTATATTTGAGTCTATAAAATTTACTTGTCTTTATAGTTGAATATTGTCTTTTATATTTGGGATAGGTGAATATTGGTCGTTTATATTTGAGTCTATAAGCATTTATTTGTCTTGGGATAGGTGAATATTGGTCGTTTATATTTGAGTCTTTATTTTTGTCCTGGGGAGTGAATATTGGTCATTTATATTTGAGTCTATAAGCATTTACTTGTCTTGGGGATAGGTGAATATTGGTCCTTTATATTTGAGTCTATAAGCATTTACTTGTCTTGGGGATAGGTGAATATTGGTCGTTTATATTTGAGTCTATAAGCATTTATTTGTCTTGGGGATAGGTGAATATTGGTCCTTTATATTTGAGTCTATAAGCATTTACTTGTCTTGGGGATAGGTGAATATTGGTCGTTTATATTTGAGTCTATAATCATTTACTTGTCTTGGGATAGGTGAATATTGGTCGTTAATATTTGAGTCTATAAGCATTTACTTGTGTTGGGGATAGGTGAATATTGGTCGTTTATATTTGAGTCTATAAGCATTTACTTGTCTTGGGGATAGGTGAATATTGGTCGTTTATTTGATTATAAAGAGTCTATAATAATTTACTTGTCTTGGGGATAGGTGAATATTGGTCAGTTATATTTGATTTAAGTCTATAAGCATTTACTTGTCTTGGGGATAGGTGAATATTGGTCGTTTATATTTGATAAGCATTATTTGTCGTTTTTGGGATAGGTGAATATTGGTCGTTTATATTTGAGTCTATAAAAATTTACTTGTCTTGGGGATAGTTGAATATTGGTCGTTTATATTTGAGTCTATAAGCATTTACTTGTCTTGGGGATAGGTGAATATTGGTCGTTTATATTTGAGTCTATAAGCATTTACTTGTCTTGGGGATAGGTGAATATTGGTCGTTTATATTTGAGTCTATAAGCATTTACTTGTTTTGGGATAGGTGAATATTGGTCGTTTATATTTGAGTCTATAAGCATTTACTTGTCTTGAGGATGATATATTGGTCGTTTATATTTGAGTCTATAAGCATTTACTTGTCTTGGGGATAGGTGAATATTGGTCGTTTATATTTGAGTCTATAATCATTTACTTGTCCTGGTGATAGGTGAATATTGGCTGATAATATTTGAGTCTATAAGCATTTACTTGTCTTGGGGATAGGTGAATATTGGTTGTTTATATTTGAGTCTATAAGCATTTACTTGTCTTGGGGATAGGTGAATATTGGTCCTTTATATTTGAGTCTATAAGCATTTACTTGTCTTTGGGATAGGTGAATATTGGTCGTTTATATTTGAGTCTATAAGCATTTACTTGTCTTGGGGATAGGTGAATATTGGTCGTTTATATTTGAGTCTATAAGCATTTACTTGTCTTGGGGATAGGTGAATATTGGTCGTTTATATTTGAGTCTATAAGCATTTACTTGTCTTGGGGATAGGTGAATATTGGTCGTTTATATTTGAGTCTATAAGCATTTACTTGTCTTGTTAGGTGAATATTGGCCGTTTATATTTGAGTCTATAAGCATTTACTTGTCTTGGGGATAGGTGAATATTGGTCGTTATATTTAAGTCTATAAGCATTTATTTTGGGATGGGGTGAATTATTGGTCGTTTATATTTAAGCATTTACTTGTCTTGGGGATAGGTGAATATTGGTCCTTTATATTTGAGTCTATAAAATTTACTTGTCTTGGGGATAGGTGAATATTGGTCGTTTATATTTGAGTCTATAAGCATTTACTTGTCTTGGGGATAGGTGAATATTGGTCGTTTATATTTGAGTCTATAAGCATTTACTTGTCTTGGGGATAGGTGAATATTGGTCGTTTATATTTGAGTCTATAATTTATTTGTCTTGGGGATAGGTGAATATTGGTCGTTTATATTTGAGTCTATAATCATTTACTTGTCCTGGGGATAGGTGAATATTGGTCGTTTATATTTGAGTCTATAATCATTTATTTGTCTTTGGGATAGGTGAATATTGGTCGTTTATATTTGAGTCTATAATCATTTACTTGTCTTGGGGATAGGTGAATATTGGTCGTATTATATTGTCTTGATAGTCTTTATATTTTTAGTCTATAAGCATTTACTTGTCTTGGGATAGGTGAATATTGGTCGTTTATATTTGAGTCTATAAGCATTTACTTGTCTTGGGGATAGGTGAATATTGGTCGTTTATATTTGAGTCTATAAGCATTTATTTGTCTTGGGGATAGGTGAATATTGGTCGTTTATATTTGGATTATAAGATTTACTTGTCTTTGGGATAGGTGAATATTGGTCGTTTATATTTGAGTCTATAAGTTTTACTTGTCTTGGGGATAGGTGAATATTGGTCGTTTATATTTGAGTCTATAAGCATTTACTTGTCTTGGGGATAGGCTGAATATTGGTCCATTATATTTGGAGTCTATAAGCATTTATTTGTCTTGGGGATAAATATTGGTCGTTTATATTTGAGTCTATAAGCATTTACTTGTCTTGGGGATAGTGAATATTGGTCGTTTATATTTGAGTCTATAAGCATTTACTTGTCTTGGGGATAGGTGAATATTGGTCGTTTATATTTGAGTCTATAATATTGGTTTTATATTTGAGTCTATAAGCATTACTTGTCTTGGGATAGGTGAATATTGGTCGTTTATATTTGAGTCTATAAGCATTTACTTGTCTTGGGGATAGGTGAATATTGGTGAATATTGGTCGTTTATATTTTAAGTCTATAAGCATTTACTTGTGTTGGGGATAGGTGAATATTGGTTTTTATATTTGAGTCTATAATCATTTACTTGTCTTGGGGATATTGGTCGTTATTATTGAATTTACTTGTCTTGTGGATAGTTTTGGTCATTTATTTTGAGTCTATTTAAGGGGATAGGTGATGTGGTCCTTTTATTTTGAGTCTATAAGCATGTCTTGGGGATAGGTGAATATTGGTCGTTTATATTTGAGTCTATAAAGCATTTACTTGTCTTGGGGATAGGTGAATATTGGTCCTTTATATTTGAGTCTATACATTTACTTTGTCTTGGGGATAGGTGAATATTGGTCGTTTATATTTGAGTCTATAAGCATTTACTTGTCTTGGGGGTGGGATAGGTGAATATTGGTCGTTTATATTTGAGTCTATAAGCATTTACTTGTCCTGGGGATAGGTGAATATTGGTTGTTTATATTTGAGTCTATAAGCATTTACTTGTCTTGGGGATAGGTGAATATTGGTCCTTTATATTTGAGTCTATAAGCATTTACTTGTCTTGGGGATCGGGTCTATAAGCATTTCTTGTCTTGGGGATATATTGGTCGTTTATATTTGAGTCTATAAGCATTTATTTGTCTTGGATAGGTGAATATTGGTCGTTTATATTTGAGTCTATAGCATTTACTTGTCTTACTGAATATTGGTCGTTTATATTTGAGTCTATAATCATTTATTTGTCTTGGGATAGGTGAATATTGGTCGTTTATATTTGAGTCTATAAGCATTTACTTGTCTTGGGGATAGGTGAATATTGGTCCTTTATATTTGAGTCTATAAGCATTTACTTGTCTTGGATAGGTGAATATTGGTCGTTTATATTTGAGTCTATAAGCATTTACTTGTCTTGGGGATAGGTGAATATTGGTCGTTTATATTTGAGTCTATAATCATTTACTTGTCTTGGGGATAGGTGAATATTGGTCGTTTATATTTGCATTTACTTGTCTTGGGGATAGGTGAATATTGGTCCTATATTTATATTTTACTTGTCTTGGGGATAGGTGAATATTGGTCGTTTATATTTGAGTCTATAAGCATTTACTTGTCTTGGGATAGGTGAATATTGGTCGTTTATATTTTGAGTCTATAAGTTTTTACTTGTCTTGGGGATAGGTGAATATTGGTCGTTTTATTTGAGTCTATAAGCATTTACTTGTCTTGGGGGATAGGTGTATATTGGTCGTTTATATTTGAGTCTATAATCATTTACTTGTCTTGGGGATAGGTGAATATTGGTCCTTTATATTTGAGTCTATAGGTGAATATTGGTCGTTTATTTTGCTTGTTTACTTGGGGATAGGTGAATGTTGTTCGTTTATATTTAAGTCTATAATCATTTACTTGTCTTTGGGATAGGTGAATATTGGTCGTTTATATTTGAGTCCATAATCATTTATTTGTCTTGGGGATAGGTGAATATTGGTCGTTTATATTTAAGTCTATAATATACATTTGAGATAGTGAATATTGGTCGTTTATATTTGAGTCTATAAGATTTACTTGTCTTTGGGATAGGTATTGGTCATTTATATTTGGAGTCTATAAGCATTTACTTGTCTTGAGGATAGTGAATATTGGTCCTTTATATTTGAGTCTAAGCATTTACTTGTCTTAGGGATATTAATGAATATTGGTCGTTTATATTTGAGTCTATAATATTTACTTGTCTTGGGATTTGTTGTCTTTATATTTGGATAAGCATTTATTTGTCTTTGTAGGAATATTGGTCGTTTATATTTGAGTCTATAAGCATTTACTTGTCTTGGGGATAGGTGAATATTGGTCGTTTATATTTGAGTCTATAAAGCATTTACTTGTCTTGGGGATAGGTGAATATTGGTCGTTTATATTTGAGTTTACTTGTCTTGGGGATAAGGTGAATATTGGTCGTTTATATTTGAGTCTATTGTCTTTGGGGATAGGTGAATATTGGTCGTTTATATTTGAGTCTATAAGCATTTTACTTGTCTTGGGGATAAGGGAATATTGGTCGTTTATTTTGAGTCTATAAGCATTTATTTGTCTTGGATAGGTGAATATTGGTCGTTTATATTTGAGTCTATAAGCATTTATTTGTCTTGGGGATAGGTGAATATTGGTCCTTTATATTTGTCTATAACCATTTACTTGTCTTGAGGGATAGGTGAATATTGGTCGTTAATATTTGAGTCTTTATAAGCATTTACTTGTCTTGGGGATAGGTGAATATTGGTTTTTATATTTGAGTCTATAAGCATTTACTTGTCTTTGTCTTGGTCCTTTATTTGGATCTATAAGCATTTACTTGTCTTTGGGATAGGTGAATATTGGTCGTTTATATTTGAGTCTATAAGCATTTACTTGTCTTGGGGATAGGTGAATATTGGTCGTTTATATTTGAGTCTATAAGCATTTACTTGTCTTGGGGATAGGTGAATATTGGCCTTTATATTTGAGTCTATAAGCATTTACTTGTCTTGGGGATAGGTGAATATTGGCTGTTTATATTTGAGTCTATAATATCTAAGCATTTACTTGTCTTGGGGATAGGTGAATATTGGTCGTTTATATTTGAGTCTATAAGCATTTATTTGTCTTGTGAATATTGGTCGTTTATATTTGAGGTCTTATAGGTGAATGTTGGTCGTTTATTTGATCTATAAGCATTTACTTATCCTGGGGATAGGTGAATATTGGTCGTTTATATTGAGTCTATTTTACTTGTCTTGGGGATAGGTGAATATTGGTCGTTTATTTGAGTCTTGAATAATATTGGTCCTTTATATTTGAGTCTATAAGCATTTACTTGTCTTGGGGATAGGTGAATATTGGTCGTTTATATTTGAGTCTATAAGCATTTACTTGTCTTGGGGATAGGTGAATATTGGTCGTTTATATTTGAGTCTATAAGCATTTACTTGTCTTGGGGATAGGTGAATATTGGTCCTTTATATTTGAGTCTATAAGCATTTATTTGTCTTGGGGATAGGTGAATATTGGTCGTTTATATTTGAGTCTATAAGCATTTACTTGTCTTGGGATAGGTGAATATTGGTCGTTTATATTTGAGTCTATAAGCATTTATTTGTCTTGGGGATAGGTGAATATTGGTCGTTTATTTGATTTGAGTCTTGGGGATAACCCTTTATTTACTTGTCTTTAGGATAGGAGAATATTGGTCGTTTATATTTAATCATTTACTTGTCTATAAATATTGCATTTTGGTCTATAATCTTGTCCTGTGGGATAGGCTGATAATATTTGAGTTATAAGTTTATATTTGAGTCTATAACCATACATATTTAGCATTTTACTTGTCTTGGGGATAGGTTAATATTGGTCCTTTATATTTGAGTCTATAAGCATTTACTTGTCTTTGTGGATAGTTGAATATTAATGGTCGTTTAGCATTTGTTCTCTATAAGCATTTTTGTCTTGGGGATAGGTGAATGAATATATTTAGGTCTATAATATTCTTGTCCTTATATTTGAGTTTTATTTGAAGCATTTACTTGTCTTAGGGGATAGGTGAATGTTGGTCCTTTTATATTTAGTCTATAAGCATTTTATTTGTCTTGGGGATAGGTGAAATATTGGTCGTTTATATTTGAGTCTATAAGCATTTACTTGTCTTGGGATAGGTGAATATTGGTCGTTTATATTTGAGTTCATAAGCATTTATTTGTCTTGGGGATAGGTGAATATTGGTCCTTTATATTTGAGTCTAAGCATTTGTTTTGGGATGAGGTGAATATTGGTCGTTTATATTTGAGTCTATAAAGATTACTTGTCTTAGGGATAAGTGAATATTGGTCCTTTATATTTGAGTTCATAAACATTTACTTGTCTTGGGATAGGTGATTGTTGGTCGTTTATATTTGAGTCTATAAGCATTTATTTGTCTTGGGGATAGGTGAATATTGGTCGTTATATTTGAGTCTATAAGTTTACTTGTCTTGGGGATAAGGTGAATGTTAGTCGTTTATATTTGAGTCTATAAACATTTATTTGTCTTGGGGATAGGTGAATATTGGTCGTTTATATTTGAGTTATATAAAGCGATTTATTTGTCTTGGGGATAGGTGAATATTGGTCGTTTATATTTGAGTTTTACTTGTCTTGGGGATAATATTGTGTCATTTATTTGTCTTTAAGGGGATAGGTGAATATTGGTCGTTTATATTCCTGAGTCTATAAGCATTTTACTTGTCTTGAGATAGTGAATATTGGTCGTTTATATTTGAGTCTCTAAGCATTTACTTGTCTTGGGGATAGGTAACAGATATTGTCCTTTATATTTGAGTCTATAAGCATTTACTTGTGTTTGGGATAAGAATATTGGTCGTTTATATTTGAGTCTAAACATTTACTTGTCTTGGGATAGGTGAATATTGGTCGTTTATATTTGAGTCTATAAGCATTTAGACATTTACTTGTGAATATAAGGGGGATTTACTTGTCTTGGTGAATATTGGTCGTTTATATTTTGGTCTCTAAGCATTTACTTTGTCTTGGGGATAGGTGTGAATATTGGTCGTTTATATTTGGAGTCTATAAGCATTTATTTGTCTTGGGGATAGGTGAATATTGGTCGTTTATTTGAGAATGACCATTTATTTGTCTTAGGGATAGTGAATATTGGTCGTTTTATATTTGAGTCCTATAAGCATTTACTTGTCCTGGGGGATAGGTGAATATTGGTTGTTTATATTTGAGTCTAAGCATTTACTTATCTTGAGGATGGGTGAATATTGGTCCTTTATATTTGAGTCTATGCATTTACTTGTCTTGGGATGAGTATGAATATTGGATTGTTTATATTTTGAGTCTATAATCATTTATTTGTCTTGGGGATAGGGAATATTGGTCGTTTATATTTGAGTCTATAAGCATTTACTTGTCTTGGGGATAGGAATATTGGTCGTTTATATTTGAGTCTATAAGCATTTATTTGTCTTGGGGATAGGTGAATATTGGTCCTTTATATTTGAGTCTAAGCATTTACTTGTCCTGGGTATAGGTGAATAAATGTCGTTTATATTTGAGTCTATAAAGCATTACTTGGTCTTGGGATAGGGAATATTGGTCGTTTATATTTGAGTCTATAAGCATTTATTTGTCTTGGGGATAGGTGAATATTGGTCGTTTATATTTGAGTCTATAAGCATTTATTTGTCTTGGGGGATAGGAATATTAACATTTTATATTTGAGTCTATAACCATTTACTTGTCTTAGGGATAGGGAATATTGGTCCTTATATTTGAGTCTATAAGCATTTACTTGTATTGGATAGGTGAATATTGATGTCGTTTTATGTTTGAGTCTATAAGCATTTACTTGTCTTGGGGATAGTTGAATATTGGTCGTTTATATTTGAGGTCTATAATCATTTATTTGTCTTGTGATAGATAGGTGAATATTGGTCGTTTATATTTGAGTCTATAAGTGATTACTTGTTTTGGGATGGGTGAATATTGGTCGTTTATATTTGAGTTTATAAGTTTACACTTGTGTTGGGGATATATTTGGTCGTTTATAATTTGAGTCTCTAAGCATTTGTTGTCTTGGGATAGGTTAATATGGGTCGTTTATATTTGAGTCTATAAGCATTTATTTGTCTTAGGGATAGGTGAATATTAATCGTTATATTTGAGTCCTATAAGCATTTACTTGTCCTGGGATAGGTGAATATTGGTTGTTTATATTTGAGTTTATAAGCATTTACTTGTCTTAGGGGTGATAGGTCCTTTATATTTGAATAAGCATTTACTTGTCTTGGGGATGGTCGATATTGGTCTTTATATTTGAGTCTTTAAACTTGTTTTGGGGATAGGTGAATATTGGTCGTTTATATTTGGTCTATAAGCATTTTCCTTGTCTTGGGGATAGTGAATATTGGTCTTTTATATTTGAGTCTATAATCATTTACTTGTCTTTGGGATAGGTAAGTATTGGTCGTTTATATTGAGTCTGTAGCATTTACTTGTCCTGGGGATGAGGTGAATGTGGTTGTTTATATTTGAGTCTATAAAATTTACTTGTCTTGGGATAAATTAATATTGGTTGTTTATATTTGAGTCTATAAGCATTTCCTTGTCTTGAGATAGGTAAAAATTGGTCGTTTTATATTTGGGTCTATAAGCATTTATTTGGTTTGGGGATAGAGTAAATATTGGTTGTTTATATTTGAGTCTATAAGTATTTCCTTGGTTTGGGGATAAGTAAATAATGGTGGTTATATTTGAGTCTATAAGCATTTATTTGTCTTTAGGGGAATATTGGAATATTGCATTGCATCTACAGTTTGTTTGGTCGTTTTATATTTTGAGTCTATAAACATTTACTTGTGCTGGTGAATATTGGTCTTGGTTTAAGCATTTACTTGTCTTGGGGATAGGTAAATATTGGTCGTTTATATTTGGGTCTATAAGCATTTATTTGTCTTGGGGATAGGTAAATATTGGTTGTATATTATTGGTCTAGTCCTTTGATATAAGCATTTACTTGTCTTGAGGATAGGTGAAATATTGGTCGTTTATATTTGAGTCTATAAGCATTTACTTGTTTTGGGGATAAATTGTAAATATAGGTTGTTTATATTTGAGTCTATAAGCATTTACTTAGTTAAATGAATAATAATCGGGGATATTCCGGTCTAGCATTTACTTGTCTTGAGGATATAATTATTTCGTTTATATTTGAGTCTACAAGCATTTATTTATGGTTTGATATTGATGGATGTGAATATTTCCGGTCTATAAGTTTACTTTGTCTTGATTTATTGGTCGTTTTATATTTGAGTCTATAAGCATTGCTTGGTTTTGGGGATAGGGGAATATTGGTTTTTATATTTGAGTCTATAAGTCTTAGGGATAAATGTTGATTCATTTCATTGGTTTGAGGATAGGTAAATATTTGGTTATTTAACCATTTACTTGTCTGAGGGATATATTAGCATTTACTTGGTTTGTTAGGGTAGGTAAATATTGGTTGTTTATATTTGAGTCTATAAGCATTAATTTTGTTTTAGGGGAATATTGGTCGTTTATGTTTGTAAATTTATTAGATTGGATATTGGCTGTTTTATATTTGAGTCTATAAGCATTTACTTGGTTTGAGGATGGGTAAATATTGGTCCTGGTTTTACTTGTGTTGGGGATTTGATATTTGTGTCTATAAGCATTTACTTGGTTTGGGGATGGGTAAATATTGGTCCTTTATATTTGAGTCTATAAGCATTTACTTGGTTTGAGGAATATTGTAAATATTGGTTGTTTACATTGGTCCTTTATATTTGAGTCTATAAGCATTTACTTG
This sequence comes from Acanthosepion pharaonis, assembly GCA_903632075.3. Taxonomy (NCBI): domain Eukaryota; kingdom Metazoa; phylum Mollusca; class Cephalopoda; order Sepiida; family Sepiidae; genus Acanthosepion; species Acanthosepion pharaonis. The sequence continues at coordinate 2,453,801 of CAHIKZ030005495.1, read as the reverse complement.
TTTTAGGATAATATTGGTCGTTTAATATTTTATTTGTCGTTGTTTATATTTGGGTCTATAAGCATTTTACTTGGTTTGGGATAGGTAAATATTTCGTTTTTTATTTGGAGTTATATTTGAGTCTTTGGGATAAGCATTTGTCGTTTATTTTGAGAGGATAAGCATTTTGTAAATGGGATAGTTTGTTTTTATATTTGAGTCTATAAGCATTTACTTGGTTTGGGGATAGGTGAATATTGGTCGTTTATATTTGAGTCTATAAGCATTTACTTGTCTTGGGGATGGGTAAATATTTGAGTCTATGTTTATTTGTCTTGGGGATTGGATTCTTTTGGTCTATAAGCATTTTGTCTTGTTTTTATATTTGAGGATTTATTTGGTAAATATTGGTCGTTTATATTTGGGTCTATAAGCATTTACTTTGTCTTGGGGATAGGTAATATTGGCTGTTTATTTATATTTGAGTCTTGGGGATAAATGTGGTCCTTTATTTGAGTCTTGGTTACTTTGTGTTGAGGGATGGGTGAATATTAGTCGTTTATATTTGGGTCTATAAGCATTTACTTGGTTTGGGGATAGTGAATATTGGTCCTTTATGTTTGGAGTTGCATTTATTTTAGAGGACCAGTCTATAAGCATTTTACTTGTTTGGGGGATGATGAAATATTGGTTGTTTATATTTAAGTCTATAAAGCATTTACTTAGTTTGGGGATAGGTGAATATTTCGTTTATATTTGAGTCTATAAATAATGGCCGTTTATTTTATAAAGCATTTACTTGTGGGATAGGTGAATATTGGTCGTTTATATTTAGAATCTATAAGCATTTACTTGGGTGTTGGGGATAGGTAAATATTGGTTGTTTATATTTTGAGTCTATAACATTTGTTGTTTGGGGATAGGGAATATTGGTATATTTGGTCTATAATAGTAGGGATTTGAATATTGGTCGTTTATTTTGAGTCTATAATCATTTGCAAGGTTTGAGGATAGGTAAATATTGGTTATAATCTTTTTTTTTGAGTCTATAAAACATTTACTTGGTTTTATATTTGATCTATAAGATGGTAAAATATATTTGGTGGTTTTACTTGATAGAGTAATATTGGTCGTTTAAATTTGTGTCTATAAGCATTTATTCAACTTGAGGGGAATAAGGTTTAATATTGTCTTGTGTCCTTTTATTTAGGTCTATAAACAAAAATTGTCTTGGGGATAGGTGAATATTAGTTAATTTGCTCCTTCCCAAAGTCTTGAGGATAGTAAATATTGGTTTGTTTATATTTGTTATAATATTGCATTTACTTTTGGTTTTTATTGGGATAGGTAAATATTGGTCGTTTTATATTTAAGTCTATAAAGCATTTTACTTGGTTTATTAATATTGGTCGTTTATATTTGATCTGTTTTATTTCGTTTATATTTGTCTATAAGCATTTACTTGGTTTTGGGATAGGTAAATATTGGTTTCTTATATTTGGTCTATAATCAATTTACTTGTCTTGGGGATGGGATAGTAAATATTGGTTATTTAAAACTAAGTCTTATATATATTTAAGTTTTTCTTGGTTTGGGGATAAGTTAATATTTGTCGTTTTATATTTGAGTCTATAAGCATTTACTTTGTCTTGGGGATAGGTGAATATTGGTCGTTTATATTTGAGTCTATAATAGCATTTACTTGTCTTTGGGGATAGGTGAATATTGGTCGTTTATATTTGAGTCTATAAGTCTATTTACTTGTCTTGGGGATAGGTGAATATTGGTCCTTTATATTTGAGTCTATAAGCATTTACTTGTCTTTGGGTGAATATTGGTCGTTTATATTTGAGTCTATAATCATTTACTTGTCTTGGGGATAGATGAATATTGGTCGTTTATATTTGAGTCTATAAGCATTTATTTGTCTTGGGGATAGGTGAATATTGGTCGTTTATATTTGAGTTTATAATGGCATTTTGACTTGTTTTACTTGTCTTGGGGATAGGTGAATATTGGTCGTTTATATTTGAGTCTATAAGCATTTACTTGTCTTGGGGATAGGTGAATATTGGTCGTTTATATTTGAGTCTATAAGCATTTATTTGTCTTGGGGATAGGTGAATATTGGTCGTTTATATTTGAGTCTATAAGCATTTACTTGTCTTGGGATAGGTGAATATTGGTCGTTTATATTTGAGTCTATAAGCATTTATTTGTCTTGGGGATAGGTGAATATTGGTTGGTTTTTATATTTGATAGTCTTGGTTGTTTATATTTAGTCTATTTACTTGTCTTGGGGATAGGTGAATATTGGTATGTCATTTATATTGGTCGTTTTATATTTGAGTCTATAAGCATTTATTTGTCTTGGGGATAGGTGAATATTGAATATTTTGGTCTATAAGTTTTACTTGTCTTGGGGATATTTGAGGTCATTTATATTTGAGTCTATAAGTTTTACTTGTCTTGGGGATAGGTGAATATTGGTCGTTTATATTTGAGTCTATAAGCATTTACTTGTCTTTGGGGGATAGGTGAATATTGGTCGTTTATATTTGAGTCTATAATCATTTACATTTGTCTTGGGATAGGTGAATATTGGTCGTTTATATTTGAGTCTATAAGCATTTATTTGTCTTGGGGATAGGTGAATATTGGTCGTTTATATTTGAGTTTACTTGTTTGGGGATAAATATTGGTCATTTTGAGTCTTGTTTACTTGTCTTGGGATAGGTGAATATTGGTCGTTTATATTTGAGTCTATAACCATTTACTTGTCTTGGGGATAGGTGAATATTGGTCGTTTATATTTGAGTCTATAAGCATTTACTTGTCTTGGGGATAGGTGAATATTGGTCCTTTATATTTGAGTCTATAAGCATTTATTTGTCTTGGGGATAGAACAATATTGGTCGTTTATATTTGAGTCTATAAGCATTTATTTGTCTTTGGGATAGGTGAATATTGGTCGTTTATATTTGAGTCTATAAGCATTTTATTTTGTCTTGGGGATTTTTGGTAGAATATTGGTCGTTTATATTTTGAGTCTATAAGCATTTACTTGTCTTGGGGATAGGTGAATATTGGTTGTTTATATTTGAGTCTAGTAAATCATTTACTTGTCTTGGGGATAGGTGAATATTGGTCGTTTATATTTGAGTCTATAAGCATTTACTTGTCTTGGGGATAGGTGAATATTGGTCGTTTATATTTGAGTCTATAATATTGCATTTACCCTACTAATCTTTATAGGTGGAATATTGGTCCTTTATATTTGAGTCTATAAGCATTTACTTGTCTTGGGGAATATTGGTCGTTTATATTGGTCGTTTATATTTTGAGTTTATAAGTCATTTATTTGTCTTGGGGATAGGTGAATATTGGTCGTTTATATTTGAGTCTATAAGCATTTACTTGTCTTGAGGATAGGTGAATATTGGTCGTTTATATTTGAGTCTATAAAAAATTGGTCGTTTATATTTGATTTACTTGTCTTGATAGGTGAATATTGGTCCTTTATATTGAGTCTATACATTTATTTGTCTTGGGGATAGGTGAATATTGGTCGTTTATTTTGAGTCTATAAGCATTTATTTGTCTTGGGGATAGGTGAATATTGGTCGTTTATATTTGAGTCTATAAGCATTTACTTGTCTTGGGGATAGGTGAATATTGGTCGTTTATATTTGAGTCTATAAGCATTTACTTGTCTTTGGGGATAGGTGAATATTGGTCGTTTATATTTGAGTCTATAAGCATTTATTTGTCTTGGGGATAGAATATTGGTCGTTTATATTTGAGTCTATAAGCATTTATTTGTCTTTGGGGGGTCGTTTATTTGGGTGAATATTTGGGATAAATTGTTTATATTTGAGTCTATAAGCATTTATTTGTCTTGATATTGGCTATTTATATTTGTGAATATTGGTCGTTTTTATATTTGAGTCTATAGCATTTACTTGTTTGGGGATAGGTGAATATTGGTCGTTTATATTTGAGTCTATAAGCATTTACTTTGTGATAGGTGAATATTTAGTATCGTTTATATTTGAGCTCTATAAGTTTTTATTTGGAGTAGGTACATGGTTGTTTATGTCTTGAGGATAGGTGAATATTGGTATTTATATTTGAGTCTATAGGCATTTATTGTCTTGGGGATAGGTGAATATTGGTCCTTTATATTTGAGTCTATAAGCATTTACTTGTCTTGGGGGATAAGTGAATATTGGTCGTTTATATTTGAGTCTATAAGCATTTATTGTCTTGGGGATAGTTGTCTTATATTTGAGTCTATACATTTATTTGTTGGTCGTTTATATTTGAGTCTATAAGCATTTACTTGTCTTGGGGATAGGTGAATATTGGTCGTTTATATTTAAGTCTATAAGCATTTATTTGTTTTGGAGGATAGGTGAATATTGGTCCTTTATATTTGAGTCTATAAAGATTTACTTGTCTTGGGGGATAGTTGAATATTGGTTGTTTATATTTGAGTCTATAAGCATTTACATTTGTCTTGGGATATATATTGGTCGTTTATATTTGAATATTGGTCGTTTATATTTGAGTCTATAAGCATTTTTGTCTTGGGGATATATTTGGTGAATATTGAATGTCGTTTATATTTGAGTCTATAAGCATTTACTTGTCTTGGGGATAGGTGAATATTGGTCGTTTATATTTGAGTCTATAAGCATTTTTTATTTGTCTTGGGGATAGGTGAATATTGGTCGTTTATATTTGAGTCTATAAGCATTTACTTGTCTTGGGGATAGGTGAATATTTTAATATTTGTTTCTTTGAGTTTATTCGTTTATATTTGTTTATAGTTGAATATTGGTCATTTATATTTGAGTCTATAAGCATTTATTTGTCTTGGGGATAGTGAATATTGGTCGTTTATATTTGAGTCTATTAGCATTTACTTGTCTTTGGGATAGGTGAATATTGGTCGTTTATATTTGAGTCTATAAGCATTTATTTGTCTTAGGGGATAGGTGAATATTGGTCGTTTATATTTGAGTCTATAAGCATTTACTTGTCTTGGGGGATAGGTGAATATTGGTCGTTTATATTTGAGTCTATAAGCATTTATTTGTCTTGGGGATAGGTGAATATTGGTTGTTTATATTTGAGTCTATAAGCATTTATTTGTCTTGGGGATAGTGAATATTGGTCGTTTATATTTGAGTCTATAAGCATTTATTTGTCTTGGGGATAGGTGAATATTGGTCGTTTATATTTGAGTCTATATAAGCATTTACTTGTCTTGGGATAGTGAAAAATTGGTCGTTTATATTTGGTCTAAAGCATTTATTTGTCTTGGGATAGGTGAATATAGGTCCTTTATATTTGAGTCTATAAGCATTTACTTGTCTTTTGGGATAGGTGAATATCGTTTATATTTGAGTCTATAACTCTTTAATATTTGATTTGTCTATAAGCATTTACTTGTCTTGGGGATAGTGAATATTGGTCGTTTTATATTTGAGTCTATAAGCATTTTTACTTGTCTTTGGGGATAGGGTGAATATTGGTCGTTTATATTTGAGTCTATAACCATTATTTGTCTTGGGGATAGGTGAATATTGGTCGTATTTGGTCTATTTGAGTCTGAATTTACTTGTCCTTTATATTTGAATCTATGGTCGTTTATATTGAGTATTGGTCGTTTATTTGTCTATAAGCATTTGGGGATAGGTGAATATTGGTCGTTTATATTTGAGTCTGTAGCGTTTCACTTGTCCTGGGGATAGTGAATGGTCGTTTATATTGAGTCTATACATTTATTTGTCTTGGGATAGGTGAATATTGGTCGTTATATTTGAGTCTCTAAGCATTTACTTGTCTTGGGGATAGGTGAATATTGGTCGTTTATATTTGAGTCTATAAGTTTATTTGTCTTGGGGGATAGGAATATTGGTCGTTTATATTTAGTCTATTTAGCATTTACTTGTCTTGGGGATAGTGAATATTGTCGTTTATATTTGAGTCTATAATCATTTATTTGTCTTAGATAGGTAATATTGGTCGTTTTTATATTTGAGTCTATAAGCATTTACTTGTGTTGGGGATAAAGTGAATATTGGTCGTTTATATTTGAGTCTCTAAGCATTTTTACTTGTCTTGGGAATAGGTGAATATTGGTCGTTTATATTTGAGTCTTTTAAGCATTTTATTGTCTTGGGGATAGGTGTATATTGTCGTTTATATTGAGTCTATAGCAATTTATATTGTTTTTTTGGGATAGGGTGAATATTGGTCGTTTATATTTGATTTGACTTCTGTCTATAAGGTCGTTTATATTGAGTCTTTGGGATAGGTGAATATTGGTCATTTATATATTTGAGTCTATAAAGCATTTATTTGTCTTAGGATAGGTGAATATTGGTCCTTTATATTTGAGTCTATAAATTTAATTAAGTTAGGGATATGTGAATATTGGTCGTTTATATTTGGAGTCTATAAGCATTTACTTGTCTTGGGATAGGTGAATATAGGTCGTTTATTATTTGAGGGTCTATAAGCATTTATTTGTCTTGGGGGATAGGTGAATATTGGTCGTTTATATATTTCCGAGAGTCTATAATGTTTACTTGTCTTGGGGATAGGTGAATTTGGTCGTTTATATTTGAGTCTATAAGCATTTATTTGTCTTGGGGATGGAAGAATATTGGTCGTTTTATATTTGAGTCTATAACCATTTACTTGTCTTGGGATAGGTAATATATTGGTCGTTTATATTTGAGAGTCTATAAGCATTTACTTGTCCTGGGGGATAGGTGAATATTGGTTGTTTATATTTGAGTCTAAGCATTTATTTGTCTTGGGGATAGGTGAATATTGGTCGTTTATTTGAGTCTATAAGCATTTACTTGTCTTGGGGATAGGTGAATATTGGTCCTTTATATTTTGAGTCTATAAGTTATTTTATTTGTCTTTGGGGATAAGTGAATATTGGTCGTTTATATTTTAGTCTCTAAGCATTTTACTTGTCTTGGGGATAGGTGAATATTGGTCGTTTATATTTGAGTCTATAAGCATTTTATTTGTCTTGGGGATAGGTGAATATTGGTCGTTATATTTGAGTCTTATAAGCATTTACTTGTCCTGGGGATAGGTGAATATTGGTCGTTTATATTTGAGTCTATAAGCATTTTCTTTGTCTTAGGATGAATATAGATTCGTTTATATTTGAGTTATAAGCATTTATTTGTCTTGGGATAAGTGAATATTGGTCGTTTATATTTGAGTCTCTATTACTTTACTTGGGGATAGAGGTGAATATTGGTCGTTTATTTGAGTCTATACCATTTATTGTCTTTAGGGTAGGTGAATATTGGTCTTTATATTTGAGTCATAACCATTTACTTGTCTTGGGGATAGTGAATATTGGTCGTTTATTTGAGTTTACATTTATTTGTCTCTATAAGAATACATTTATATTTGAGTCCTGGGGATAGATAGTGAATATTGGTCGTTTATATTTTGTCTCTAAGCATTTACTTGTCTTGGGGATAGGTGAATGGTCGTTTATATTTTGAGTTTATAAGTTTTATTTGTCTTGGGATAGGTGAATATTGGTCGTTTATATTTTGAGTCTCTACATTTTACTTGTCTTGGGGATAGGTGAATATTGGTCGTTTATATTTGAGTCTATAAGCATTTATTTGTCTTGGCGATAGGTGAATATTGTCCTTTATATTTGAGTCTATAAGCATTTACTTGTCTTGGGGATAGGTGAAAAATTGGTTGTTTATATTTGATTTTCTAAGTTATTTACTTGTCTTGGGGATGGAATATTGGTCGTTTATATTTGGAGTCTATAAGCATTTATTTGTCTTGGGGATAGGTGAATATTGGTCGTTTATATTTGAGTCTATAACCATTTACTTGTTTTTGGGATAGGTGAATATTGGTCGTTTATATTTGAGTCTATAAGCATTTATTTGTCCTGGGGATAGGTGAATATTGGTTGTTTATATTTGAGTCTATAAACTATTACTTGTCTTGGATAGGTGAATATTGGTCCTTTATATTTGAGTCTATAAGCATTTACTTGTCTTTGGGATAGAATATTGGTTTTTATATTTGAGTCTATAATTTACTTTGTCTTGGGGATAGGAATATTGGTCCGTTATATTTGAGTCTATAGCTTTACTTGTCCTGGGGATAGGTGAACATTATTGTTTTTATTTGAGTCTATAAGCATTTATTTGTCTTGGGATAGGTGAATATTGGTCGTTTATATTTGAGTCTAAGCATTTACTTTTTGTCTTGGGGGATAGGTGAAAGAATATTGGTCGTTTATATTTCCTTATATAGAGTCTATAAGTTAATTTACTTGTCTTGGGATAGTGAATATTACGTTTAATAGTTGGTCGTTTATTTGGGTCCTTGTTGAGTCTATAAGCATTTATTTGTCCTGGGATAGGTGTGAATATTGGTCGTTTATATTTGAGTCTATAAGCATTTTATTTGTCCTGGGTATAGGTGAATATTGGTCGTTTATATTTGAGTCATAAGCATTTACTTGTCTTGGGGATAGGTGAATATTGGTCGTTTATATTTGAGCCCATTATTTGTCTTGGGATAGTATTGGTCGTTTATATTTGAGCCTATAAGCATTTATCGTGTTGGGGATAGGTGAATATTGGTCGCTTATATTTGAGTCTATAAAGTTTCACTTGTCTTTGGGGAAAGGTGAATATTGGTCGTTTGAAAGCATTGGAGTCTATGTTACTTTCATTTGTCTTGTGGATAGTAGAATATTGGTCGTTTATATTTGAGTTCATAAGTTATTTCACTTGTTCTAAGGACAGGCGAATATAGGAATTCCTTATACTTGGAGTTCATGTTACTTACTAATCTTGGGATAAGTGGACCATTAGTCAGTTTATATTTGGAGTCTCTAAGATTTATCGTCTTGGGATAGTGAATATTGATGTTTATATTTGAGTCTATAAGCATTTATTTGTCTGGGGATAGGTGCGAATATTGGTCGTTTATATTTGAGTCTATAAGCATTTACTTGTCTTTGGGGATAGGTGAATATTGTCCTTTATATTTATCTATAAGCATTTACTTGTCTTGTGATAGTGAATATTGGTCAAGTTTATATTTGAGTCTCTGTTAGCATTTATTTGTCTTGGGGATAGTGAATATTGGCTCTTTATACTTTGAGTCTATAAGCATTTACTTGTCTTCTGGGATAGAATATTGGTCGTTTATATTTGAGTCTATAAGCATTTATTTGTCTTGGGATAGGTGAATATTGGTCGTTTATATATTTGAGTTCATAAGCATTTACTTGTCTTGGGATAGTGAATATTGGCTGTTTATATTTGAGAGTCTATAACCATTTACTTGTCTTGGGGATAGGTGGAATATTGGTCCTTTTATATTTGAGTCTATAAACATCTTGATCTTGATCGTTTATATTTGAGTTCTGTGAGCATTTACTTGTCCTTCCTTGATAGGTGGATATTTCATCGTTTATATTTGAGTTCTATAAGCATTTACTTGTCTTCGGGATAGGTAAATATTGGTCGTTTATACTGAGTCTATAAACATTTACTTGATTCAGGGATAGGTGAATATTGGTCGATTATTTGTGTCTAGTACAGTGTCTGTAGATAGTGAATATTGGTCCTTATATTTGAGTCTATACATTTACTTCGGGGATAGGTAAATCTTGTTTGATTTGAGTCTTCTATATTTGAGTCTTACATTTAGTTATAAGCATTTATTGTCTTGGGGATAGGTGAATATTGGATCGTTTATATTGAGTCTATAAATATTTATTTGATTCGGGGATAGGTGAATATTGGTCGTTTGTTATTTGAGTCTAATTTATTTGTCTTTAGATATTGTTCTGTTTTTATTTGAAATTCATAACCATTTACTTGTCTTTGGGATAGGTAAATATTGGTCGTTTATATTTGAGTCTATAAGCATTTACTTGTCTTCAAGATAGGGGTGAATATTGGGATCGTTTATAGTTGAGTCTATAAGCATTTACTTGTCTTGGGATTGAATATTGGTCCTTTAAATTTGAGTCTTTTTATTGTCTTGGGGGTAGGTAATATTGTCTGTAACCATTTAAGCTTTATTTGTCTTGGGGATAGGCAAATATTGGTCGTTTATATTGAGTCTATACATTTTCTTGATCTTGACAGGGGAATATTAATGTTTTATATTTGGAGTCTAAAAGCATTTATTTGTCTTAGATAGGTGAAATATTGGTCGTTTATATTTGAGTCTATAACCATTTACTTGTCTTGGGGATAGGTGTGAATATTGGCTGTTTATATTTGAGTCTATAAAGCATTTACTTCAACTTCGGGGATAGGTGAATATTGGTCCTTATATTTGAGTGTACATTTGTTGGGATAGTCTTTATATTGTGTTCATAAGCTTTTTGTCTTGGGGATAGTGAATAATATTGGTCCTTTATATTTGAGTTTATAAGCTACTTGTCTTGGGAAGTGAATATTACATTTAGTTTAACCATTTACTTGTTTTGGGGATAGGTGAAATTTGGTCGTTTATATTTGAGTCTATAAGCATTTATTCGTCTTTGGGATAGGTGAATATTGGTCATTTATATTTAAGTCTATAAGATTAACTTGTTTGGGGATAGGTCATGTTTATATTAAGTTTCATTGGGTCGTTTATTTAGATGAGTCTATAAGCATTTATAAATGGTCATTTATATTTGAGTCTATAATCATTTACTTGTCTTTGGGATAGTGAATATTGGTCGTTTATATTTGAGTCTATAAGCATTTACTTGTCTTGGGGATAGGTGAATATTGGTCGTTTATATTTGAGTCTATAAGCATTTTATTTGTCTTGGGGATAGGTGAATATTGGTCGTTTATATTTGAGTCTATAAGCATTTACTTGTCTTGGGATAGGTGAATATTGGTCGTTTATATTTGAGTCTATAAGCATTTACTTGTCTTGGGGATAGGTGAATATTGGTCGTTTAATTTGATCTATAAGGTCTTGGGGATTTATATTTTATATTTGAGTCTATAAGCATTTATTTGTCTTGGGGATAGGTGAATATTGGTCGTTTATATTTGAGTCTATAAGCATTTACTTGTCTTGGGGATAGGGGAATATTTATATTCGTTTATATTTGAGTCTATAAGCATTTATTTGTCTTGGGGATAGGTGAATATTGGTCGTTTATATTTGAGTCTATAAGCATTTACTTGTCTTGGGGATAGGTGAATATTGGTCGTTTATATTTGAGTCTATAAGCATTTATTTGTCTTGGGGATAGGTGAATATTGGTCGTTTATATTTGAGTCTATAAGCATTTACTTGTCTTGGGGATAGGTGAATATTGGTCGTTTATATTTGAGTCTATAACCATTTACTTGTCTTGATTAGGTGAATATTGATTATATTTGAGTCTATAAGCATTTATTGTCTTGGGGATAGGGAATATTGGTTGTTTATATTTGAGTCTGTTTATATTTGGGATCTGAATATTGGTCGTTTATATTTGAGTCTATAACCATTTACTTGTCTTGGGGATAGGTGAATATTGGTCGTTTATATTTGAGTCTATAAGCATTTACTTGTCTTGGGGATAGGTGAATATTGGTCGTTTATATTTGAGTCTATAAGCATTTATTTGTCTTGGGGATAGGTGAATATTGGTCGTTTATATTTGAGTCTATAAGCATTTTACTTGTCTTTGGGGATAGGTGAATATTGGTCGTTTATATTTGAGTCCATAAGCATTTACTTGTCTTGAGGATAGGTGAATATTGGTCGTTTATATTTGAGTTTAGTTTTTACTTGTGTTTGAGGGATAAATATTGCATTTTGAGTCTTGTTTACTTGTTTGGGATAGGTGAATATTGGTCGTTTATATTTGAGTCTATAAGCATTTATACGTTGTCTTTATATTTGGATAATCATTTACTTGTGAATATTGGTCGTTTATATTTGAGTTTATAAGCATTTACTTGTCTTGGGGATAGTGAATATTGGTCGTTTATATTTGAGTCCCATAAGCATTTATTTGTCTTGGGGATAGGTTGTTGGTCTTTATATTTGGGAATAGGTGAATATTGATCGTCTTATATTTGAGTCTATAAGTTTTACTTGTCTTGGTCTATAACCATTTAGGTGAATATTGGTTGTTTATATTTGAGTCTATAAGCATTTACTTGTCTTGGGGATAGGTGAATATTGGTTGTTTATATTTGAGTCTATAATCATTTTTATTTGTCTTGGGGATAGGTGAATATTGGTCCTTTATATTTGAGTCTAGTTTATAGTTGGTCGTTTATATTTGTTCAGATAAGTGAATATTGGGTCGTTTATATTGTCTAAGAATTTACTTGGGGATAGGTGAATATTGGTCGTTTATATTTGAGTCTATAATTTGTCTTTTGAATATTGGTCCTTTATATTTGAGTCTATAGCATTTACTTGTCCTGAATATTAGGTCGTTTATATTTGAGTCTATAAGCATTTACTTGTCTTGGGGATAGGTGAATATTGGTCCTTTATATTTGAGTCTATAAGCATTTACTTGTCTTGGGGATAGTGAATATTGGTCGTTTATATTTGAGTCTATAAGAATTTACTTTATATTGGGATAGTCTTGTGAATATTGGTCGTTTATATTTGAGTCTATAATATTGGTCATTTATTTGTCTTAGGACTTGGGATAGGTCGTTTATATTTGATTGGTCGTTTATATTTGAGTCTATAAGCATTTACTTGTCCTGGTGATATAGGTGAATATTGGTTGTTTATATTTGAGTCTATACTTGGGGGATTTATTGGTTTTGGTATAAGCATTTATTTGTCTTGGGATAGGTGAATATTTTGAGTCTGTTTATATGTCTTGGGGAGTGAATATAAGAGTCTTATATTTTTGTTCTTGTCTTGGGATAGTGAATATTGGTCGTTTATATTTGAGTCTATAAGCATTTATTTGTGTCTTGGGGATTTACTTTTGAGTCTATGGGGATTGTCCTGGGGAGGTGAATATTGGTCGTTTATATTTGAGTCTATAAGCATTTACTTGTCTTGGGGATAGGTGAATATTGGTGTTTATTTATCTATTTTAGTCTATAAGGTCATTTACTTGTTTACTTGGGGATAGGTGAATATTGGTCGTTTATATTTGAGTCTATAAGAATTTATTTGTCTTGGGGATAGAATATTGGTCGTTTATATTTGAGTCTATAAGCATTTATTTGTCCTTATAGGTGAATTTGATATTTGAGTCTATAAGCATTTACTTGTGTTGGGGATAGGTGAATATTGGTTGTTTATATTTGAGTTTATAAGCATTTATTTGTCTTGTGATAGGTGAATATTGGTCGTTTATATTGAGTCTATAAGCATTTATTTGTCTTGGGGATAGTGAATATTGGACATATTTGAGTCTATAAGCATTTACTTGTGGGGGATAGGTGAATATTGGTCGTTTATATTTGAGTCTATAAGTTTTTACTTGTCTTTGGGATAGGTGAATATTGGTCGTTTATATTTGAGTCTCTAAGCATTTATTTGTCTTGCAGATAGATCGAATATTGGTCGTTTATATTTGAGTCTATAAGAGTTTATTTGTCTATAATGATTTGTTCGTGACTCATGTAATTTTCTTAGTTCCATGTAGAGAATAATTGCTTGTTTACATTTAATGTCTATAAATGTTATTTACTGATTCAAGCCTCAGTCCAATATAGGTAGTTTATATTGAATCAATCAATGTTCTTGATTCATGGATAAGGTCTATATTAGTGGTTATATTGAGGAATCTATATGCATTTGCTAGATTCGGATAGGTTAATATTCGTATATATTTGAGTCAATAAGCATTTACATGATTCATGAATGGGTAATATTGGTTATTTGTATTTGAGTCTATAAGCATTTGCTTGATTCGCCAATAGGTCAATTCTCGTAATGTTTATACCTGAGTCTGTAATTACTTTGCTGGTCATTCTGCGTTGGTCAATATTTGTTATTTATCTTTTGGTCTATAAACATTTATTTGATTCCTGGATGGGTCAATATTGGATTTTTTTTGGTCTATAACATTTGAAAAATTCCTTTAGGTCAATATTGCTTTTATTTTTGGGTCTATAATTTTAATTGATTCATGGATAATAATTTAGTAGATTATATCTGAGCCTATAATCATTCAGGGGATAATTAAATATTGGTTGCTTATATTTGAAGCTATAACTATTTTCTTGTTCGAGGATGGTCAATTTTTTTTTTTTGTTTTTTTTTGTATTTGACTCTATTTCAATTTTCTTGATTCGGAATAGGTTAATATTACTTGTTTAAATTTGATTCTATAACAGTTTACGTGTTTCAGGGGATTACTGTCAATATTAGTAGTTTATAACAGATTCTGATAACCATCTAAGATTCGGATAGTTTATATTGGTTGTTTACAATTGATTCTATAAGTTCATTTTGGTTGTTTGTTCATCGGGGAATAGGTCAATGTTAGTTTTTTATTTTACGTCAATAAGCATTTCTTAATTCGGGGAAAGGTCAATATTGATTGTTTATATTTAAGTCTAATTTTTCTTGGTTCTAGGCTTGTCAAAATGCTTGTTTATTTTGAGTCCATAAGCATTTTATTGATTCGATTCTAAGGTCGTCAATTTATATTGAGTCTATAAACATTTACATAATTCATGGATGATTCCAATATTGGTAGTTCGTATTTGGGTTTATAAGCATTTACTTGTTCGAGGATAGGTCAATATTGGGTAATTTATATTTGAATCAGTAAGCATTTTATTTTGATTCGAGGGACAAGACAACATTGCTATTTACCTTTGAGACTATAAACATTTACTTGATTCGGAAATAGGTCAATGTTCATAGTTTATATTTAGTCTATTGTTCTTGATTCAGGAAAGGTTAATATGGGTTGTTTATATTTGATTCTTTAAATTTAACTGGTTCGGGATAGGTCAATGTTATTAGTTTATATTTGAGGCTATAAGCATTAACTTATTCAGGGATAGGTCACTATTAGTTTATTCGACTCATAAATTTTCTTGGTTCCGTGTATGAGAATAATTGGTTGTTTACATTTATGTCTATAAGTATTTACTTGATTCAAGCCTCGGTCAATATAGGTAGTTTATATTTGAATCAATCAGTAATTTCTTGATTCATGGATAGGTCTATATTGGTAGTTTATATTTGAGTCTATATGCATTTGCTAGATTCGAGGATAGGTTAATATTCGTGTATATGTTGAGTCAATAAGCATTTACATGATTCATGAATGGGCCAATATTGGTTATTTGTATTTGAGTCTATAAACATTTACTTGATTCGACGTAGGTCAATATTGATTGTTTATACCTGAGTTTATAATTATTTGCTGGATTCTGCGTTGGGTCAATATGGGTATTTATCTTTGGTCCAAACATTTACTTGATTCAGGGATGAGGTCAATATTCGTTGTTTGCATTTGAGTTTATAATCATTTACTTGATTCATTGATAGGTCAATATTGCTCGTTTATATCTGAATCTATAATCATTTACTTGATTCATGGATAATATTGGTAGTTTATATCTGAGCCTATAAAGTCTTTACTTGATTCGGGATAATTAAATATTGCTTACTTACATTGAAGCAATAACTATTTAATTGTTTCGAGGATAGGTCGTATTTTTTTTTGGTTTTTTTTGTATTTGACTCTATAATAATTTTCTTAGTTCAAAATAGGTAAATATTACTTGTTTAAATTTGATTCTATAACAGTTTACTTCATTCATGGAGAGTTAAATACTGGTAGTTTATATTTGAGTCTACCAGCTATTAATGATTTGGGGGATAAGTAAATATTAGTAGTTTATATTGAGTCTATAAACAATGAATTCAATGATAGTTCAATATTTTGTTTTGTTCATCGGGGATAAATAGGCTTTTTTAAATTTAAGTCAATAAGCATTTACTTGATTCGGAAGGTCAATATTGTCTGTCTTAGTATTTGACTCTATGTCTATAAATTTTTCTTGGTTCGAGATTGGAAAAAATGGTTGTTTACATTCAGAGTCCATAGATATTTACTTGATTCTAGGTAGGTCAATATTATTTTAGTCATATGCATTTACTTTGTTCCGGAATGGGTTACTAATGGTAGTTCATATTTGGGGTCTATAATCGTTTACTTGATTCGTTTAATAGGTCAATATTAGGTAATTTATATTTGAATCAGTAAAATTGATTTGATTCGTGTATGGTCAATATTGCTATTTTATATTTGAGGATAAGCATTTACTTGACTCGTGGCTGGTCAATATGAATTGTTCCTATTTTGGTCTATTGTTCGGTTATAGTCCAATATTAGTAGTTTATATTGATTCTAAAATTCCCGATTTGAGCACAGGTCAACATTGGATTTATATTTATAGGGCTATAAGCATTTACTTGATTCAACGATAGGTCAGCATTGACCAGTTTATATTGAAGTCTATAGAATTTAAATTCTCTGTCAATCGTGGTGGTTTATATTTGTGTCTATAAGCGTTTAGTTGGTTCGGGTATAGGTCTATATTGGTAGTTTATTTTTTGAATTTATAAGCATTTTCTTCATTCAGTGACACTTCAATAATGGTTTTTTTTATTTGAGTGTATAACCATTTTCTTGGTTCGAGGGATTAAAATTAACTTGTCTATAATAAGTACCTGTTCATATTTGTGTCAATAACAATAATACCAGTGGATAAGTTTATATTTGTCTCAATAAGCATTTTCTGCCTTCGGAATAGACCAATATTTGTTGTTTGTTTTTTACTCTATGCCATTTTTCTTGCTTCTGCGTTGGGATAAAATGCTTGTTTACATTTAGTCCATAGTTCGGTTTTCTATCAAGGATAGGTCAAAATTGTTAATTTATATTTGAATCAATAAGCCTTTATTTGATTAATGGATAGAACAATATTAGTGGTTATCTTTTTACTATAATCATTTACTTGATTCATCTAGGTGTTGTGTTGTCCTCCTTCAAAAGAGTGTATGTTAGACTCTTTTTGTCTAAGATTAGTAGGACAGAATGCTTTTTAACAGTCAAGTAAGATGTTGTGACCAAGGGATGGTTAAAATAACAAAACCAGGTTTGCAGATCAATCGTATTTAAACAGTAAGTACACCAGAAGAATATTACGACTAGTGAGGTTTACGATGAACTCTATAAGAATGTATTCATTTCACGAAGCATTCTGTTCTACTAATCTTATTCAGTCTATAAGATTCTAACATAAACTCTTTAGAGGAGGACACTAGAAAAATCTATATTAATATTGGTAGTTTATATTTGTTGCATTTACTTGATTCAGTAGGTCAATATTAGTCAATATTAGCAGTTTATACTTGAGTCTATAAGTATTTACTAGATTCGAGGATAGGACAATAATGGTAGTTTATATTTGAGTCTATAAGCATTTACTTGATTCATAGATTGATCAATATTCGTCATTGATTTGGGTCTAATAACAATTGCCCGATTCAGGCATATATCAGCATTGGTGGTTTGTAATTTGGTCTATAAGCATTTAATTCACTCCAGGCATAGGTCAATATTGGTAGTTATATCTGAGTCAATAAGTGTTACTTGATTCAGGGGATATATCAGCATTGGTCGTTTATATTTAAGTCTATAATTTACTTGTCTTGCCCCATAGGTAAATATTACTCGTTTATATTTGAGTCTATATATATACTTTGTCTTGGGATAGGTGAATATTAGTCGTTTATATTTGTACTGGTTACATTTCCCAGTCTTAGGGATAGAACGCTTGGTCGTTTATATTTGAGAGAAATCATTTACATGTCTTGGGGATATAGGGTGACTTCCGTCTTTTATATTTAGAGTCTTTACCCCCGTTTGTCTTGGGGCCAGGTCGAATGTTCTTTTTATATTTAAGTCTATAATCATTTTCATTTGTCTTGGGATAGGTGAATATTTGTCGTTTATATTTGAGGTATAATCATTTACTTGTCTTGGGGATATAGGTGAATGTTGGACATTTATATTAAGTCTATAATCATTTACTTGTGTTGGGATAGAGGAATATTGGTCGTTTATATTTTGGTCTATAATCATTTTACTTGTTTTGGGATAGGTGAATATTGGTCGTTATATTTGAGTTCATAAAAATTACTTTGCCCCTGGATAGGTGAATATTGTGCCTTTTATATTTAAGTCTATAAGCATTTACTTGTTTATCCTGCTTCGAATATTGGTCCTTATATTTGAGTCTATACATTTACTTGTCATTAGGCATAATAAATATTGGTCATCTACGCGCGCGTTCTTCACCATTTACTTGTGTTGTCTAGATGAAAATCTTCTCGTTTATATTTAAGTCAACAATCACCATTTGTTTGATTCAGGAGACTAATATTTGTCGTTTATATTTGAGTCTATAAAAATTTACTTGACTTAGATAGTTGAATATTGGTCATATATATTTGAGTCTAGGCATTTTACTTGTCATGGGGATAGTGAATATTGGTCGTTTCATATTTTTGAGTCTATAAGCATTACTTGTCCGGTGATAGGTGAATATTGGTCGTTTATATTTGAGTCTATAAGCATTTATTTGTCTGGGGATAAGAATAAGCCATTATACTTGAGTCTATAACCATTTACTTGTCTTGTCTGTAGTAACGGCATTCATCGTTTATATTTGAGTCTATAAGCATTTACTTGTCTTGGGGATAGGTGAATATTGGTCGTTTATATTTGAGTCTATAAGCATTTATTTGTCTTGGGGATAGTGAATATTGGTCGTTTATATTTGAGTCTATAAGCATTTACTTGTCTTGGGGATAGGTGAATATTGGTCGTTTATATTTGAGTCTATAAGCATTTATTTGTCTTGGGATAGGTGAATATTGGTCGTTTATTTGATTTACATTTACTTGTCCTGGGGATAGGTGAATATTGGTCGTTTATATTTGAGTCTTTATACATTTACTTGTCTTGGGGATAGGTGAATATTGGTCGTTTATATTTGATAGTCTATAAGCATTTAGGTGAATATTGGTCGTTTATATTTGAGTCTATAATCATTTACTTGTCTTGGGGATAGTGAATATTGGTCGTTTATATTTGAGTCTATAAGCATTTACTTGTCTTGGGGATAGGTGAATATTGGTCGTTTATATTTGAGTCTATAAGCATTTACTTGTCTTGGGGATAGGTGAATATTGGTCCTTTATATTTGAGTCTATAAGCATTTACTTGTCTTGGGGATAGGTGAATATTGGTCGTTTATATTTGAGTCTATAAGCATTTATTTGTCTTGGGGATAGGTGAATATTGGTCGTTTATATTTGAGTCTATAAGCATTTACTTGTCTTGGGGATAGGTGAATATTGGTCGTTTATATTTGAGTCTAAACATTTACTTGTCTTGGGGATAGGTGAATATTGGTCGTTTATATTTGAGTCTATAAAGCATTTATTTGTCTTGGGGATAGGTGAATATTGGTCGTTTATATTTGAGTCTATAAGCATTTACTTGTCTTGGGGATAGGTGAATATTGGTCGTTTATATTTGAGTCTATAAGCATTTATTTGTCTTGGGGATAGGTGAATATTGGTCCTTTATATTTGAGTCTAACCATTTACTTGTCTTTGGGGATAGGTGAATATTGGTCGTTTATATTTGAGTCTATAAGCATTTACCTGTCTTAGGGATTTTTGAGTCTATACTTGTCTTGGGGATAGGTGAATATTGGTCGTTTATATTTGAGTCTATAAGCATTTACTTGTCTTTGGGATAGGTGAATATTGGTCGTTTATATTTAGTTCTTTAAGCATTTTACTTGTCTTGGGGATAGGTGAATATTGGTCGTTTATATTTGAGTCTATAAGCATTTACTTGTCTTGGGGATAGGTGAATATTGGTCGTTTATATTTGAGTCTATAATCATTTACTTGTCTTGGGGATAGGTGAATGTTGGTTGTTTATATTTAAGTCTATAATCATTTACTTGTCTTGGGATAGGTGAATATTGGTCGTTTATATTTGAGTCTATAATCATTTACTTGGCTTGGGATAGGTGAATATTGGTCGTTAATATTTGAGTCTATAAGCATTTACTTGTGTTGGGGATAGGTGAATATTGGTCGTTTATATTTAAGTCTATAATATTGGTCGTTTATTTATTTGTTTTTGGGGATAGGTGAATATTGGTCGTTTATATTTGAGTCTATAAGCATTTACTTGTCTTTGGGGATAGGTGAATATTGGTCGTTTATATTTGAGTCTATAAGCATTTAAGCATTTATTTGTCTTGGGATAGGTGAATATTGGTCGTTTATATTTGAGTCTATAACCATTTATTTGTCTTGGGGATAGGTGAATATTGGTCGTTTATATTTGAGTCTATAACCATTTACTTGTCTTGGGGATAAGTGAATATTGGTCGTTTATATTTGAGTCTATAAGCATTTACTTGTCTTGGGGATAGGTGAATATTGGTTTATATTTGAGTCTATAACCATTTACTTGTCTTGGGGATAGGTGAATATTGGTTTATATTTGAGTCTATAAGCATTTACTTGTCCTGGGGATCATTTGTCTTTGGGATAGGTGAATATTGGTCGTTTATAGTTCACTTCTGGGTAGTTGTTCATGAGCAGGGTCCCTAACCTGAGTCCATACAGTCTATAAGGGTTTATTAGTTTTAGGATAGGTCGGCCCTATTTGAGTCCATAAGAAGTTCACTTGGTTTGTTGTCTGGAGCAGGGTCCCAAGTATTTAAGTCCATAAGCAGTTGCTTGTTTCAGGGATAGGTAAATATTGGTTATTTATATTTGAGTCTATACATATTTATTTACTCAACCCTCCACGGGTCAGGTTTTGATGAGCAGGTCGGTTTAATTTGAGTCCATACCATAGTTGTCTTCTGGATAGGATGTCTGTGGCCCGGTTATAACCTGAGTCCCCACATACCGACCCTGTCTTGGGATGAGTGTTGGCCGTTTATATTTGAGTCCACAAGCATTTACTATCTTGGGATGGAGTCTGTCCCTGAGTTTATATTTGAGTCCAAAGAGAGACGCAACTGAGAGTTGTCTGGGAAAGGTGAATAAACCTGGTCCATTTACGCTTGAGTCTATAATTATTTACTTGGTTTGAGGATACATAATATTGGCCATTTTTATTTGAGTCTATGAAATTTAGTTCACTTGGGGGGATAGTTGTCTATTGGGCGTTTATATTCAAGTCTATACATAGTTACTTGTTTGGTAGTTAGTAAATATTGGTTGCTTTATATTTGAGTCCATAAGCATTTATTTGGTTTGGGAATATGTGAATATTGGTTGTTTATATTTGAGTCTATACAGCATTTTACTTGGTTTGAAGATAGGTAAATATTGGCCCTTTGGTTGAGTCCATAAGCATTTATTTGGTTTGGGGATAGTTGTCTGTGGTCGTTTATATTTGAGTCTATAAATAGTTTATTCAACTGGGTAGTTGTTAAAGTCAGCAGGGTCCTAACCTGAGTATACATAGTTTAATTGTTAGTCCTCTCAAAGAGGAGCAGGGGCCCCAACCTGAGTCCATAAGCATTTATTTGGTCTTGGGGGAGAGGTAAATATTGTTTGTTTATATTTGAGTTTATAAGCATTTGCTTGTCTTAGGGATAGGTGAATATTGGTCGTTTATATTTGAGTCTATACATTTAGTTGTCTTTGGGGATAGGTGAATATTGGTCGTTTATATTTGAGTCCATAAGCATTTATTTGTGTCATGGATAGGGTGAATATTGGTGGCCCCAACCTGAGTCCATAATATTTAGTTTGGTTGTTGATAGGTGAATATTGGTCGTTATATTTGAGTCTATAAGCATTTATTTGATTCGGGATAGGTGAATATTGGCTGTTTATATTTGAGTCTATAAATATTTACTTGGTCTTGGGGATATTGAATATTTTTTTTTTATTTTTTCGTCCATAATATTTATTTGTCTTGGGATAGGTGAATATTGGCAGTTTATATTTGAGTCTATAACCATTTATTTGTCTTAGATATAGATGAATATTGGTCGTTTATATTTGAGTCTATAAGCATTTCACTTGGGGGGATAGTGAATATTGATCATTTATATTTGAGTCTATAACTTATTTTCAGGGATTGTTGTTAGGATAGTATAATATTGGTCCTTATATTTGAGTCTATAAGTTTACTTGTCTTGGGGATAGGTGATATTGAATATTTGAGTCCATAAGCATTTATTTGGTTCAGGGATAGTTATATTTGAGTCCCTAAGCATTTACTTGTTCTGGGATAGGTGAATATTGGTGGTTTATATTTGAGTCTATAAGCATTTACTTGTCTTGGTAGGTTTCTATTGGTCATTTTATATTTGAGTCTATACATTTCACTTGTCTTGGGGATAGGTGTATATTGGTCGTTTATATTTGAGTCTATAATCATTTACTTGTCTTGGGGATAGGTGTCTATTGGTCATTTATATTTGAGTCTATAAGTTTACTTGTCTTTGGGGATAGGTGAATGTAAGCTCATTTATATTTGAGTCTATAACCATTTACATTTGTCTTGGGGATAGGTGAATATTGGCCGTTTATATTTGAGTCTATAATCATTTACTTGTTCTTGGGGATAGGTGAATATTGGCATTTATATTTGAGTCTATACATTTACTTGTTTTGGGATAGGTGAATATTGGTCGTTTATATTTGAGTCTATAAGCATTTACTTGTTTTGGGGATATGGCACCAATATGAGTTGTTCATTTATATTTGAGTCTATGTATTGAGTCCATATAGTTACTTATTGGTGGGGATAGGTGAATATTGGTCATTTATATTTGAGTCTAAACATAGTTGTTTATAGTCTATATTGGGCATTTATATTTGAGTCTATACTACTTTACTTGTCTTGGGGATAGATGAATATTGGTCGTTTATATTTGAGTCTTTAAGCAGTTACTTGTTTGTAGGATAGTTGTATTGGTCAGTTTATATTTGAGTCTATAAGCATTTACTTGTCTAGGATAAATGAATATTGGTCATTTATATTTGAGTCCATACATAGTTTTACTTGTCATTGGGATAGGTGGATATTGGTGAGTTATATTTTTGAGTCTATAAAGCATTAGTTGTTTCAGGGATAGGTGAATATTGGTCATTTATATTTGAGTCTATAAGTTTACTTGTCTGGGGATAAGTGAATATTGGCTTTATATTTGAGTCTATAACATTTACTTGTCTTAGGGGTAGTTGTCTAGATTGGTCATTTATATTTGAGTCTATAATAGTTACTTGGTCTTGGGATAGGTGTGAATATTATCCTTATATTTGAGTCTATACATTTACTTGTGTTGTGGATATGTATAATATTGGTCATTTATATTGAGTCTATAGTTCTTGTTACTTGTTTTGTTTATATAGAGTCTATAAGCATTATATTTGGGGATCTATCCCCTAATTTGAGTCTTGTCTTCACTTCTTGGATAGGTGAATATTGGTCATTTATATTTGAGTCTATAAATTCATTTACTTGTCTTTGGGGATAGGTATAGATTGGTCGTTTATATTTGAGTCTATAAGCATTTAGTTGTCTTGGGGGTAGTTGATAGATTGGTCGTTTATATTTGAGTCTATAAGCATTTACTTGTTCTTTGGATATGTGTAAATTGGGCAGTTATATTTGAGTCTATAAGCATTTACTTGTCTTGGGATAGTATAATATTGGCAGGGCCCCATTTGAGTCTATACATAGTTACTTGTCTTGGGGATAGGTGAATAGATTGGCCCTTTATATTTGAGTCTATAAGCATTTACTTGT
The DNA here is from genome assembly GCA_903632075.3 of Acanthosepion pharaonis. Taxonomy (NCBI): domain Eukaryota; kingdom Metazoa; phylum Mollusca; class Cephalopoda; order Sepiida; family Sepiidae; genus Acanthosepion; species Acanthosepion pharaonis. The sequence goes on along the minus strand of CAHIKZ030005495.1, from coordinate 2,429,971 downwards.
CCTGGGGATAGGTGAATATTGGCTCCTTTATATTTGAGTCCATACATAGTTCATTTCATTTGTCTTTGGGGGAATATTGGTCCATATTTGAGTTCATACATTTATTGTAATTTGTCTAGGTGAAGATTGGTCCCTATATATTGAGTCTATACATATTTACTTGTCTTGGGGGATAGGTATAGATTGGTCATTCCTATATTTGAGTCCATAAGCATTTATTTGTCTTTGGGGATAGGTGAATATTGGTCGCCCTATATTTGAGTCTATAAATAGTTACTTGTTCTTGGGGATAGTGAATATTGGTCGTTTATATTTTGAGTCCATAAGTTTATTTACTTTGGGGATAGGTGAATATTGGTCCTTTATATTTGGAGTCTATAAGCATTTCATTGGTTCAGGGATAGGTAATATTGGTCGTTTATATTTGAGTCTATAATAGTTTACTTGTGTTGGGGATATGTGAAGATTGGTCGTTTATATTTGAGTCCATAAGCATTTACTTAGTTGTCTGTATAGTGAATATTGAGTCGTTTATATTGAGTCTATAAGCATTTATTTGTCTTTGGGGAGGGGTCAACCTGAGTCGTTTATATTTGAGTCTATACATTTACTTGTCTTTGGGATAGGGTGAATATTGGTCCTTTATATTTCAGTTCTATAAGCATTTACTTGTCTTTGGGGATAACCTGAGTATTGGTCGTTTATATTTGAGTCTATCCCTAACCTGAGTCCATATTTACTTGTCTTGGGGATAGTTGTCTGTTGGTCGTTTATATTTGAGTCCATAAGCATTTATTTGTCTTGGGATAGGTGAATTGGTCGTTTATATTTAAGTCTATAAGCATTTATTTGTCTTGGGGGAGTGAATATTGGTCGTTTATATTTGAGTCTATACCATTTACTTGTCTTGGGATAGGTAATGGTCCTTTATATTTGAGTCTATAAGCATTTTACTTGTCCTGTGGATAGGTGAAAATTGCTTGTTTAATTGCTTCAAAAGCATTACATTTGTTTGGGGATAGGTGAATATTGGTCCTTATATTTGAGTCTATAAGCATTACTTGTCTTTGGGATAGTGAATATTGGTCGTTTATATTGAGTCTATAAGCATTTATTTGTTCAGATAGAATAATATTTATATTTATATCTATAAGCATTTACTTGTCTTGGGGATAGGTGAATATTGGTCGTTTATATTTGAGTCTATGTTATTTATTTGTCTTGGGATAGGTAGAATATTGGTCGTTTATATTTGAGTCTATAAGCATTTACTTGTTCCTGGGATAGGTGAATATTGGCTGTTTATATTTCTGAGTCTATAACTCATTTACTTGTCTTGGGGATAGGTGAATATTGGTCCCTTTTTATATTTGAGTCTATAAGCATTTACTTGTCTTGGGGATGGGTGAATATTGGTCGTTTATATTTTGAGTCTATAAGCATTTATTTGTCTTGGGATAGGTGAAAATTCAGTTTGTTTATATTTGAGTCTATAAGCATTTACTTGTCCTCTGATAGGTGAATATTGGTCCTTTATGTTTGAGTCTATAAGTTTATTTACTTGTCTTGGGGATAGTAATATTGGTCTTTATATTTGAGTCTATAAGCATTTACTTGTTTTTGGGATAGGTGAATATTGGTCGTTTATATTTGAGTCTATAAACATTTATTTGTCTTGGGGATAGGGGGAATATTGGTCGTTTTATATTTGAGTCTATAAGCATTTACTTGTCTTGGGGATAGTGAATATTGGCCGTTTATTTTTGAGTCCATAACCATTTTACTTGTCTTGGGATAGGTGAATATTGGTCGTTTATTTATTTGATAGGTGAATATTGGTCATATATTTGGGAGTCATAATTTTACTTGTGTTTGGGATAGTGAATATTGGTCGTTTATATTTGAGTCTATAAAGTTTTACTTGTCTTAGGAAAAGGTGAATATTGGTCGTTTATATTTGAGTCTTTAATCATTTACTTGTCTTGGGGATAGGTAATATTGGTCGTTTATATTTGAGTCTATAATCATTTACATGTCTTGGGGATAGGTGAATATCCTTTATATTTGAGTCTATAAGCATTTACTTGTCTTGGGGATAGTGAATATTGGTCGTTTATTTGAGTCTATACATTTACTTGTCTTGGGGATAGGTGAATATTGGTCGTTTATATTTGAGTCTATACATTATTTGTCTTGGGATAGGTGAATATTGGTCGTTTATATTTGTGCCCATAACCATTTATTTGTTTTGGGGATAGGTGAATATTGGTCGTTTATATTTGAGTCTATAAGCATTTACTTGTCTTGGGGATGAATATTGGTCGTTTATATTTGAGCTCTAAGCATTTACTTGTCTTGTGGGGATAGGTAATATTGGTCCTTTATATTTGAGTCATAATATTTATTTGTCTTAGGGATAGGTGAATATTGGTCGTTTATATTGAGTCTATAAGTATTTACTTGTCTTTTGGGATAGGTGAATATTGGTCGTTTATATTTGGAGTCTATAAGCATTATTTGTCTTGGGGATAGTGAATATTGTTTTATATTTGAGTTATAACCATTTACTTGTCTTGGGATAGTGAATATTGGTCCTTTATATTTGAGTCTATAGTTATTTATTTGTCCTGGGGATAGGTGAATATTGGTCGTTTATATTTGAGTCTTTACATTTATTTGTTTGGGGATAGGTGAATATTGGTCGTTTATATTTGAGTCTATTAGCATTTATTTGTCTTGGGATAGGTGAATATTGGTCGTTTATATTTGAGTCTATAACCATTTATTTGTCTTGGGGATAGGAATATTGGTCGTTTATATTTGAGTCTATACATTTACTTGTCCTGGGGATAGGTGAATATTGGTCGTTTATATTTGAGTCTATAAGCATTTACTTGTCTTGGGGATAGTGAATATTGGTCCCTTATATTTGAGTCTATAAGCATTTACTTGTCTTTGGGGATAGGTGAATATTGGTCCTTTATATTTGAGTCTATAAGCATTTATTTGTCTTGGGGATAGTGAATATTGGTCGTTTATATTTGAGTCTATAAGCATTTACTTGTCTTGGGGATAGGAATATTGGTCGTTTTATATTTGAGTCTATATATTTACTTGTCTTTCTGATAGGTGAATATAGGTCGTTTTATATTTGAGTCTATAAGCATTTACTTGTCTTGGGGATAGTGAATATTGGTCGTTTATATTTGAGTCTATAAGCATTTACTTGTCTTGGGGATAGGTGAATATTGGTCGTTTATATTTGAGTCTATAACCATTTATTTGTCTTGGGGATAGGTGAATATTGGTCGTTTATTTTGAGTCTATAACCATTTACTTGTCTTGGGGATAGGTGAATATTGGTCGTTTATATTTGGAGTCTATAAGCATTTACTTGTCTTGGGGATAGGTGAATATTGGTCCTTATATTTGATTTGAGGAGAATATTGGTCGTTTTTATTATGGAGTCTATAAGCATTTATTTGTCTTGGGGATAGGTGAATATTGGTCGTTTATATTTGAGTCTATAAACATTTATTTGTCTTGGGGATAGGTGAATATTGGTCGTTTATATTTGAGTCTATACATTTACTTGTCTTGGGGATAGGTGAATATTGGTCGTTTTTATATTTGAGTCTATAAGCATTTACTTGTCTTTGGGATAGGTGAATATTGTCGTTTATATTTGTGTCTATAAGCATTTACTTGTCTTTGGGATAGGTGAATATTGGTCGTTATATTTGAGTCTATAAGCATTTATTTGTCTTGGGGATAGGTGAATATTGGTTTTATATTTGAGTCTATAACCTTTACTTGTCTTGGGGATAGGTGAATATTGGTCAAGTATATTTGAGTCTATAAGCATTTACTTGTCCTGGGGATAGGTGAAAATTGGTCGTTATATTTGAGTCTATAAGCATTTACTTGTCTTGGGGATGGGTGAATATTGGTCGTTTATATTTGAGTCTATAAGCATTTACTTGTCTTTGGGATAGGTGAATATTGGTCGTTTATATTTGAGTCTATAAGCATTTACTTGTCTTGGGGATAGTGAATATTGGTCGTTTATATTTGAGTCTATACCATTTACTTGTCCTAAGGATAGGTGAATTTGAGTCTATAAGCATTTACTTGTTTTAATTTGGTCGTTTATATTTGAGTCTATAAGCATTTACTTGTCTTGGGGATAGGTGAATATTGGTCCTTTATATTTGAGTCTATAAGCATTTATTTGCTTGGGGATAGTGAATATTGGTCGTTTATATTTGAGTCTATAAGCATTTACTTGTCTTGGGATAGTGAATATTGGTCGTTTATATTTGAGTCTATAAGCATTTATTTGTCTTGGGGGATAGTGAATATTGGTCGTTTATATTTGAGTCTATAAGCATTTACTTGTCTTGGGGATAGTGAATATTGGTCGTTTATTTTTGTTTATATTTATTTGTCTTGGGGATAAGGTCATTTTGAGTCTATAATTTTACTTGTCCTGGGATATAATATTGGTCGTTATATTTGAGTCTATAAGCATTTACTTGTGTTGGGGATAAGGTGAATATTGGTCGTTTATATTTGAGTCTATAATCATTTACTTGTTTTGGGGATAGGTGAATATTGGTCGTTTATATTTGAGTCTATAATTTATTTGTCTTGGGGATAAGTGAATATTGGTCGTTTATATTTGAGTCTATAAGCATTTACTTGTCTTGGGGGATAGGTGAATATTGGTCGTTTATATTTGAGTCTATAAGCATTTATTTGTCTTGGGGGATAGGTGAATATTGGTCGTTTATATTTGAGTCTATAAGCATTTATTTGTCTTGGGGATAGGTGAATATTGGTCGTTTATATTTGAGTCTATAACCATTTACTTATCTTGGGGATAGGTGAATATAGGTCCTTTATATTTGAGTCTATAAGCATTTTACTTGTCTTGGGGATAAGTGAATATTGGTCGTTTATATTTGAGTCTATAAGCATTTACTTGTCCTTCTGATAGGTGAATATTGGTCGTTTATATTTGAGTCTATAAGCATTTATTTGTCTTGGGGATAGGTGAATATTGGTCGTTTATATTTGAGTCTATTATTGGTCGTTTACTTGTCTTGGGGATAGGTGAATATTGGTCGTTTATATTTCCATTTATATGAGTCTATAAGCATTTACTTGTCCTGGGGATAAAGAATATTGGTTGTTTATATTTGAGTAGGTATAATATTTAAGTCTATTTACTTGTCTTGGGGATAGTGAATATTGGTCGTTTATATTTGAGTCTATGAGCATTTATTTGTCTTTGGGATAGGTGAATTTATTATTGGTCGTTTATATTTGAGTGGTCGTTTTATATTTGAGTCTATAAGCATTTATTTGTCTTTGGGGATAGGTGAATATTGGTCGTTTATATTTGAGTCTCATAGTTTTTACTTGTCTTGGGGATAGTGAATATTGGTCGTTTATATTTGGAGTCTATAATCATTTATTTGTCTTGGGGATAGGTGAATATTGGTCGTTTATATTTGAGTCTATAAGCATTTATTTGTCCCGTATAGTGAATATCTGGTTACGTCTTTATATTTGAGTCTATAATAGCATTTACTTGTCTTGGGGGATAGGGGAATATTAATTAGTTTATATTTGAGTCTATACATTTATTTGTCTTGGGGATAAGTGAATTATTGGTCGTTTATATTTGAGTCTATAAGCATTTACTTGTCTTTGGGGATAGGTGAATATTGGTCGTTTATATTTGAGTCTATAACCATTTACTTGTCTTGGGGATAGGTGAATATTGGTCATTTATATTTGAGTCTATAAGCATTTATTTGTCTTGGGGATAGGTGAATATTGGTCGTTTATATTGAGTCTCTAACCATTTATTTGTCTTGGGATAGGTGAATATTGGTCGTTTATATTTGAGTAGGTGATATTGATCCTTTATTTATTTGTCTTGGGGATAGGTGAATATTGGTCGTTTATATTTGAGCCTATAAGCATTTACTTGTCTTGGGGGATAGGTGAATATTGGTCGTTTATATTTGAGTTTATAAGTTTTTACTTGTTTTGGGATAGGTGAATGGTCCTTTATATTTGAGTCTATAAGCATTTATTTGTCTTGGGGATAGGTGAATATTGGTCGTTTATATTTGGAGTCTTTAAGCATTTATTGTTTGGGGATAGGTGAATATTGGTCGTTTATATTTTTATAAGATTTATTTGTCTATAGGTGAATATTGGTTTATATTTTGAGTTTATATTACTTGTCTTGGGATAGGTGAAATTGGTCGTTTATATTTGAGTCTATAAGCATTTACTTGTCTTGGGGATAGTGAATATTGGTCCTTATATTGAGTCTATAAGCATTTACTTGTCTTGGGGATTTATTGGTCCTTTATTTGTCTTGGGGATAGTAATATTGGTCGTTTATATTTGAGTCTATAAGCATTTATTTGTTTTGGGGATAGGTGAATATTTGGTCGTTTATATTTGGAGTCTATAACATTTATTTGTCTTGGGGATAGGTGAATATTGGTCGTTTATATTTGAGTCTATAAGCATTTACTTGTCTTTGGGGATAGGTTTTATATTGAATATTGGTCCTTTATATTTGGAGTTTATAGTTATAAGCATTTACTTGTCTTTGGGATAGGTGAATATTGGTTGTTTAACCATATTTTGAGTCTATATTAGCATTTACTGTCTTGGGGGATAGGTGAATATTGGTCGTTTATATTTGGTTTGAGTCTTGGGGATAAATATTGGCTGTTTATTTACTTACTTGTCTTGGGGATAGTGAATATTGGTCGTTTATATTTGAGTCTATAAGCATTTATTTGTCTTGGGGATAGTGTGAATATTGGTCGTTTATATTTGAGTCTATAAGCATTTACTTGTGTTGGGGATAGGTGAATATTGGTCCTTTATATTTGGAGTCTATAAGCATTTATTTGTCTTTTAGGGATAGGTGAATATTGGTCGTTTATATTTGAGTCTATAAGCATTTACTTGTCCTTGGGGATAGGTGAATATTGGTCCTTTATATTTGAGTCTATAAGCATTTACATGTCTTGGGGATAGGGTGAATATTTGGTCCTTTATATTTGAGTGAATATTGGTCGTTTATATTACTTGTTTTGGGGATAGGTGAATATTGGTCGTTTATATTTGAGTCTATAAGCATTTATTTGTCTTGGGGATAGGTGAATATTGGTCGTTTATATTTGAGTCTATAATCATTTACTTGTCTTTGTGATAGTAATGGTCGTTTATATTTGAGTCTATAAGCATTTATTTGTTTTGAGATAGGATATTGTGTTTATATTGGTCGTCATATATTTAAGTCTATAAAACATTTACTTGTCTTGGGATAGTTTACTTATTGGAGTCTTTAAGTTTTACTTGTCTTGAGAATAGTGAATATTGGTCGTTTATATTTGAGTCTATAAGCATTTACTTGTCTTGTTGGGAATGTGAATATTGGTCGTTTATATTTTGAGTCTATAAGCATTTGTCTTGGGGATAGGTGAATATTGGTCGTTTATATTTGAGTCTATACATTTACTTGTCTTGGGATAGGTGAATATTGGTCCTTTATATTTGAGTCTATAAATATTGGTCATTTACTTTTGGTCATTTACTTATCTTGGGATAGGTGAATATTGTCGTTTATATTTGAGTCTATAAGCATTTTACTTGTCTTGGGGATAGATGAATATTAGTCCGTTTATATTTGAGTCTATAAGCATTTATTTGTTTTGGGATAGGTGAATATTGGTCGTTTTATATTTGAGTTTATATTTGAGTCTATTAGCATTTATATTTTGCTGTCTTGGGGATAGGTGAATATTGGTCGTTATATTTGTGAATTATTTGTGGGGATAGGGTGAATATTGGTCCTTTATATTTGAGTTATAAACATTTGTTTGTCTAAAGGGTGAATTTACTTGTCTTGTCTTGGGATAGGTGAATATTGGTCGTTTATATTTGGAGTCTATAAGCATTTATTTGTCTTGGGGATAGGTGAATATTGGTCGTTTATATTTGAGTCTATAGTCTTGTCCTGGGGATAGTAGGTTATATTTGAGTCTATAAGCATTTATTTGTCTTTGGGGATGGGAATATTGGTTCCCGTTTATATTTGAGTCTATAAGCATTTATTTGTCTTGGGGATAGGTGAATTATTGGTCGTTTATATTTGAGTCTATAAGCATTTACTTGTCTTAGGATAGGTAATATTGGTCGTTTATATTTGGAGTCTATAACCATTTTACTGTCTTGGGGATAGGTGAATATTGGTCGTTTATATTTGAGTCCTAAGCATTTACTTGTGTTGGGGATAGGTGAATATTGGTCGTTTATATTTGAGTCTATATAGTTTTATTTGTGTTTGGAGATAGTGAATATTGGTCGTTTATATTTGAGTCTCTAACCATTTATTTGTCTTGGGGATAGGTGAATATTGGTCGTTTATATTTGAGTTCTATAAGCATTTATTGTCTTGGGGATAGCATTTTATATTTGAGTCTATAAGATTTACTTGTCTTGGGGATAGGTGAATATTAAGTTTATATTTGAGTCTATAAGCATTTACTTGTCTTTGGGGATAGGTGAATATTGGTCGTTTATTGAGTCTATAAGCATTTACTTGTCTTGGGGATAGGTGAATATTGGTCGTTTATATTTGTGTCTCTAAGCATAACTTGCATTTACTTGTCTATAAACTGGGGGATAGGTGAATATTGGTCGTTTATATTTGAGTCTATAACTTGTCTTGGGGATAGGTGAATATTGGTCGTTATATTTGAGTCTATAAACGTTACTTGTCTTAAGGGATAGGTGAATATTGGTCGTTTATATTTGGAGTATAAGCATTTACTTGTCTTGGGGATAGGTGAATATTGGTCCTTTATATTTGAGTCTATAAGCATTTACTTGTCTTTGGGATAGGTGAATATTGGTCGTTTATATTTGAGTCTATAAGCATTTACTTGTCTTGGGGATAGGTGAATATTGGTCGTTTATATTTGAGTCTATAAGCATTTACTTGTCTTGGGGATAGGTGAATATTGGTCGTTTATATTTGAGTCTATAAGCATTTATTTGTCTTGGGATAGGTGAATATTGGTCGTTATATTTGAGTCTATAAGCATTTACTTGTCTTGGGGATAGTGAATATTGGTTTATTTATATTTGAGTCTATAAGCATTTACTTGTCTTGGGGATAGGTGAATATTGGTCCTTTATATTTGAGTCTATAAGCATTTACTTGTCTTAGGGATAGGTATTGAATATTTGTCTATGACATTTATTTTGTCTTGGGGATTTATATTTGAGTCTATAAGCATTTACTTGTCTTGGGGGATAGGTGAATATTGGTCGTTTATATTTGAGTCTATAAGCATTTATTGGTTGTTATTTGTCTTGGGGATAGGTGAATATTGGTCGTTTATATTTGAGTCTATAAGCATTTATTTGTCTTGGGATAGGTGAATATTGGTCGTTTATATTTGAGTCTATAAGCATTTCTTGGGGATTTGGTCGTTTATATTTGAGTCTATAAGCATTTACTTGTCTTGGGATAGGTGAATATTGGTCGTTTATATTTGAGTTTGTCTTGGGGATAATATTGGTCGTTTATTTATTTGTCTTAGGGATAGGTGAATATTGGTCGTTTATATTTGAGTCTATAAGCATTTACTTGTGTTGGGGATAGGTGAATATTGGTCGTTTATATTTGAGTCTATATTTGTCTTAGGAAAGGTGAATATTGGTCGTTATATTTGAGTCTTAAGTTTACTTGTCTTGGGGATAGGTGAATATTGGTCGTTTATATTTGAGTCTATAAGCATTTACTTGTCTTGGGATAGGTGAATATTGGTCGTTTATATTTGAGTCCTTTTATTTGTCTTGGGGATAGGTGAATATTGGTCGTTTATTTGAGTCTATAAGCATTTATTTTGTCTTGGGGATAGAATATTGTGTTTATATTTGAGTCTATAAGCATTTACTTGTCTTGGGGATAGGTGAATATTGGTCGTTTATATTTGGAGTCTATAAAGCATTTACTTGTCTTGGGGATAGTGAATATTGGTCGTTTATATTTAAGTCTATAAGCATTTACTTGTCTTGGGGATAGGTGAATATTGGTCGTTTATATTTGAGTCTTATCTTGGGGATAAGGCATTTACTTTACATGTCTTGGGGATAGGTGAATATTGGTCGTTTATATTTGAGTCTATAACATTTACTTGTCTTGGGGATAGGTGAATATTGGTCGTTTATATTTGAGTCTATAAGCATTTACTTGTCTTGGGGATAGGTGAATATTGGTCGTTTATATTTGAGTCTATAAGCATTTTGTCTTTGTCTTGGGGATAGGTGAATATTGGTCGTTTATATTTGAGTCTATAATCATTTACTTGTCTTGGGGATAGGTGAATATTGGTCGTTTTATATTTGAGTCTATAAGCATTTACTTGTCTTGGGGGATAGGTGAATATTGGTCGTTTATATTTGAGTCTATAAGCATTTATTTGTCTTGGGGATAGGTGAATATTGGTCCTTTATATTTGAGTCTATAAGCCTTTATATTTTGGTCGTTTATATTTGAGTATATAGCATTTACTTGTCTTGGGGGATAGGTGAATATTGGTCGTTTATATTTGAGTCTATAAGCATTTATTTGTCTTGGGGATAGGTGAATATTGGTCGTTTATATTTGAGTCTATAAGCATTTACTTGTCTTGGGGATAGTGAATATTGGTTTTTATATTTGAGTCTATAAGCATTTACTTGTCTTGGGGATAGGTGAATATTGGTCGTTTATATTTGAGTCTATAAGCTTTACTTGTCTTGGGGATAGGTGAATATTGATAATATTTGGAGTCTATAAGCATTTATTGTCTTGGGGATAGAGTTTGGTTGTTTATATTTAGTCTATAAGCATTTACTTGTCTTTGGGGATAGGTGAATATTGGTCCTTTTATATTTGAGTCTATAAGCATTTACTTGTCTTGGATATAGGTGAATATTGGTCCTTTATATTTGAGTCTATAAGCATTTACTTGTCTTAGGGATAAGTGAATATTGGTCGTTTATTTTGGAGTCTATTTAAGTTTCATTACTTGTCTTGGTTGGATAGGTGAATATTGGTCGTTTATATTTGAGTCTATAATCATTTATTTGTCTTGGGGATAGGTGAATATTGGTCCTTTATATTTGAGTCTATAACCATTTACTTGTCTTGGGGATAGGTGAATATTGGTCGTTTATATTTGAGTCTATAATCATTTACTTGTCCTTAGATAGGTAAATATTGGTCGTTTATATTTGAGTCTATAAAACATTTACTTGTCTTGGGGATAGGTGAATATTGGTCGTTTATATTTGAGTCTATAAGCATTTACTTGTCTTTAGGGATAGGTGAATATTGGTCGTTTATATTTGAGTCTATAAGCATTTACTTGTCTTGGGGATAGGTGAAAATTGGTCGTTTATATTTGGAGTCTATAGCATTTACTTGTCTTGGGGATAGGTGAATATTGGTCCTTTATATTTGAGTCTATAAGCATTTATTTGTCTTGGGGATAGGTGAATATTGGTCGTTTATATTTGAGTCTATAAGCATTTACTTGTCTTGGGGATAGGTGAATATTGGTCGTTTATATTTGAGTCTATAAGCATTTATTTGTCTTGGGGATAGGTGAATGGTCCTTTATTTGAGTCTATAAGCATTTACTTGTCTTGGGGATAGGTGAATATTGGTCGTTTATGTTTGGGGATAGTTATAAGCATTTGCATGTCTTTGTTCAGATAGGTGAAAATTGGTCCTTTATATTTGAGTCTAAAAGCATTTACTTGTCTTGGGGATAGTGAATATTGGTCGTTTATATTTGAGTCTATAAGCATTTATTTGTCTTGGGATAGGTGAATATTGGTCGTTTATATTTAGTCTATAAGCATTTACTTGTCTTGGGGATAGGTCGTTTATATTTGGTCTATAAGCATTTATTTTTATATTTGGTTTATATTTTGTCTATAAGCATTTGAGTCTTGTCTTGGGGATAGGTGAATATTGGTTGTTTTTATTTGAGTCTATAAGCATTTACTTGTCTTGGGGATAGGTGAATATTGGTCGTTTATATTTGGAGTCTATAAGCATTTATTTGTCTTGGGGATAGGTGAATATTGGTTTATATTTGAGTCTATAAAGTTTATATTTATTTACCATCTTTGGGATAGGTGAATATTGGTCATTTATATTTGAGTCTATAAGCATTTACTTGTCTTGGGGATAGGTGAATATTGGTCGTTTATATTTGAGTCTATATGCATTTACTTGTCCTGGGGATAGGTGAATATTGGTCGTTTATATTTGGAGTCTATAACCATTTACTTGTCTTGGGGATAGGTGAATATTGGTCCTTTATATTTGAGTCTATAAGCATTACTTGTCTTGGGATAGGTGAATATTGGTCGTTTATATTTGAGTCTATAAGCATTTATTTGTCTTGGGGATAGGTGAATATTGGTCGTTTATATTTAAGTCTATAAGCATTTACTTGTCTTGGGGATAGGTGAATATTGGTCGTTTATATTTGAGTCTATAAGCATTAACTTTGTCTTGGGGATAAGTGAATATTTTATATTTGAGTTCATAAGCATTTACTTGTGTTGGGGATAATGAATATTGGTCGTTTATATTTGAGTCTATAATCATTACTTGTCCTGGTGGATAGGTGAATATTAGTCGATTATATTTGAGTCTTTAAGCATTTACTTGTCTTGGGATGGGTGAATATTGGTCGTTTATATTTGAGTCTATAATCATTTACTTGTCTTGGGGATAGGTGAATATTGGTCGTTTATATTTGAGTCTATAAGCAATTACTTGTCTTGGGGATAAGTGAATATTGGTCGTTTATATTTGTGTCTCTAAGCATTTACTTGTCTTGGGGATAGGTGAATATTGGTCGTTTATATATTTGAGTTCATAAGCATTTATTTGTCTTGGGGATAGTCAGGGTGAATATTGGTCGTTTATATTTGAGTCTATAAGCATTTACTTGTCTTGGGATAGGTGAATATTGGTCGTTTATATTTGGTTCTATAAGCATTTACTTGTCTTGGGATAGGTGAATATTGGTCGTTTATATTTGAGTCTATAAGCATTTACTTGTGTTGGGGATAAGTGAATATTGGTCGTTTATATTTGAGTCTCTAAGCATTTACTTGTGTTGGGGATAGGTGAATATTGGTCGTTTATATTTGAGTCTATAAGCATTTACTTTGTGTTTGGGATAGGTGAATATTGGTCGTTTATATTTGAGTCTATAATCATTACTTGTCTTGAGGGATAGGTGAATATTGGTCGTTTATATTTGAGTCTATAATCATTTACTTGTCTTTGGATAGGTGAATATTGGTCGTTTATATTTGAGTCTATAATCATTTACTTGTCCTGGGATAGGTGAATATTTGTCTAATATTTGGTCTATAAGCATTTACTTGTCTTGGGGATAGGTGAAAATTGGTTGTTTATATTTGAGTCTATAAGCATTTACTTTGTCTTGGGGATAGTGAATATTGGTCCCTTTTATATTTGAGTCTATAAGCATTTACTTGTCTTTTGGATAGGTGAATATTGGTCGTTTATATTAAGTCTATAAGCATTTACTTGTCTTGAGGATAGGTGAATATTGGTCGTTTATATTTGAGTCTATAAGCATTTACTTGTCTTGGGGATAGGTGAATATTGGTCGTTTATATTTGAGTCTATAATCATTTACTTGTCTTGGGGATAGGTGAATATTGGTCGTTTATATTTGAGTCTATAATCATTTACTTGTCCTTGTGATAGGTGAATATTGGCTGATAATATTTGAGTCTATAAGCATTTACTTGTCTTGGGGATAGGTGAATATTGGCTGTTTATATTTGAGTCTATAACCATATATATATTTAAGTCTATAGGCATTTACTTGTCTTGGGGATAGGTGAATATTGGTCCTTTATATTTAAGTCTATAAGCATTTACTTGTCTTGGGGATAGGTGAATATTGGTCGTTTATATTTGAGTCTATAAGCATTTACTTGTCTTGGGGATAGGTGAATATTGGTCGTTTATATTTGAGTCTATAAGCATTTATTTCTTGGGGATAGTGAATATTGGTCGTTTATATTTGAGTCTATAAGCATTTACTTGTCCTGGGGATAGGGTGAATATTTTAAAGCGTTTATATTTGAGTCCTATATTTGAGCTATTTATTTGTCTTGGGGATAGGTGAATATTGGTCGTTTATATTTGAGCCTATAAGCATTTACTTGTGTTGGGGATAGGAGAATGTTGGTTGTTTATATTTAAGTCTATAATCATTTACTTGTCTTGGGATAGGTGGATATTGGTCGTTTATATTTGAGTCTATAATCATTTACTTGTCTTGGGATAGGTGAATATTGGTCGTTATTATTTGAGTCTATGAGCATATACTTGTCTTGTGGATAGTTGAATATTGGTCATTTATATTTGAGTCTATAAGCATTTACTTGTCTTGGGGATAGGTGAATATTGGTCCTTTATATTTGAGTCTATAAGCATTTACTTGTCTTGGGGATAAGTGAATATTGGTCGTTTATATTTGAGTCTATAAGCATTTACTTGTCTTGGGGATAGGTGAAAATTGGTTGTTTATATTTGAGTCTATAAGCATTTACTTGTCTTGGGGATAGGTGAATATTGGTCCTTTATATTTGAGTCTATAAGCATTTACTTGTCTTTGGGATAGGTGAATATTGGTCCTTTATATTAGAGTCTATAATATTTTACTTGTCTTTGGGGATAGGTGAAAATTGGTCGTTTATATTTGAGTCTATAAGCATTTACTTGTCTTGGGGATAGGTGAATATTGGTCCTTTATATTTGAGTCTATAAGCATTTATTTGTCTTGGGGATAGGTGAATATTGGTCGTTTATATTTGAGTCTATAAGCATTTACTTGTCTTGGGGATAGGTGAATATTGGTCGTTTATATTTGAGTCTATAAAGCATTGTTGTCTTGGGGATAGGTGAATATTGGTCGTTTATATTTGGAGTCTGTTTATTTGTCTTTGATGGGGGAATATTGGTCGTTTATATTTGAGTCTATAAGCATTTATTTGTCTTGGGGATAGGTGAATATTGGTCGTTTATATTTGAGTCTATAAGCATTTACTTGTCTTGGGATAGGTATGTGAATATTGGCTGTTTATATTTGAGTCTATAAGCATTTACTTGTCTTGGGGATAGGTGAATATTGGTCCTTTATATTTGAGTCTATAACTATTTACTTGTGTTGGGGATAGTGAATATTGGTCGTTTATATTTAAGTCTATAATCATTTACTTGTCTTGGGGATAGGTGAATATTAAGTGATTATATTTAAGTCTATAAGCATTTTACTTGTCTTGGGGGATAGGTGAATATTGTTTTATATTTGAGTCTATAAGCATTTGTTGTCTTGATTATATTTGTCTATAAGTTTACTTGTCTTGGGATAGGTTAATATTGGTCCTTTATATTTGAGTCTATAAGCATTTACTTGTCTTGGGGATAGGTGAATATTGGTCGTTTATATTTGGAGTCTATAAGCATTTAGTCTTTGGATATATTGGTCGTTTATTACTTTATATTTGAGTCTATAAGCATTTATTTGTCTTGGGGATGGTGAATATTGGTCGTTTATATTTGAGTCTATAATCATTTACTTGTCTTGGGGATAGGTGAATATTGGTCGTTTATATTTGAGTCTATAAGCATTTATTTGTCTTGGGGATAGGTGAATATTGGTCGTTTATATTTGAGCCTGTAAGCATTTACTTGTGTTGGGGATAGGAGAATGTTGTTTGTTTATATTTAAGTCTATAATCATTTACTTGTCTTGGGATAGGTGGATATTGGTCGTTTATATTTGAGTCTATAATCATTTACTTGTCTTGGGATATGTGAATATTGGTCGTTAATATTTGAGTCTATGAGCATATACTTGTCTTGTGGATAGTTGAATATTGGTCATTTATATTTGAGTCTATAAGCATTTCTTGTCTTGGGGATAGGTGAATATTGGTCATTTATATTTGAGTCTATAAGCATTTACTTGTCTTGGGGATAGGTGAATATTGGTCCTTTATATTTGAGTCTTTAAGCATTTACTTATCTTAGGGTAGTGAATATTGGTCGTTTATATTTGAGTCTATAATCATTTACTTGTCTTGGGATAGGTGAATATTGGTCGTTAATATTTGAGTCTATAAGCATTTACTTGTCTTGGGGATAGGTGAATATTGGTCCTTTATATTTAAGTCTATAAGCATTTACTTGTTTTGGGGATAGGTGAATATTATTCGTTTATATTTGAGTCTATAAAGATTTACTTGTCTTGGGGATAGTTGAATATTGGTCATTTATATTTGAGTCTATAACCATTTACTTGTCTTGGGGATAGGTGAATATTGGTCGTTTATATTTGAGTCTATAAGCATTTACTTGTCTTGGCGATAGGTGAATATTGGTCCTTTATATTTGAGTCTATAAGCATTTACTTGTCTTGGGGATAAGTGAATATTGGTCGTTTTATTTATATTTGAGTCTATAAATATTGGTCGTTTCATTTGGATTTAAAGCATTGTTGTCTTGGGGATAGGTGAATATTGGTCGTTTATATTTGAGTCTATAAGTTTATTTGTCTTGGGATAGGTGAATATTGGTCTTTATATTTGAGTCTATAACCATTTACTTGTCTTGGGGATAGGTGAATATTGGTCGTTTATATTTGAGTCTATAAGCATTTACTTGTCCTGGGGATAGGTGAATATTGGTCGTTATATTTGAGTCTATAAGCATTTATTGTCTTTAGGGATAGGTGAATATTGGTCGTTATATTTGAGTCTATAAGCATTTACTTGTCTTGGGGATAGTGAATATTGGTCGTTTATATTTGAGTCTATAAGCATTTACTTGTCTTGGGGATAGGTGAATATTGGTCGTTTATATTTAGTCTATAAGCATTTACTTGTCTTGGGGATAGTGAATATTGGTCGTTTATATTTGGAGTCTATAAGCATTTATTTGTCTTGGGGATAGGTGAATATTGGTCGTTTATATTTGAGTCTATAAGCATTTACTTGTCTTTGGGGGATAGGTGAATATTGGTCGTTTATATTTGAGTCTATAAGCATTTATTTTTTAATATTGGTCGTTTATATTTGAGTCTAAAGCATTTACTTGTCTTTGGGGATAGGTGAATATTGGTCGTTTATATTTGAGTCTTTATACATTTACTTGTCTTGGGGATAGGTGAATATTGGTCGTTTATATTTGAGTCTATAAGCATTTACTTGTCTTGGGGATAGGGGGATAGGTAAATATTGGTCGTTTATATTTGAGTCTATAAGCATTTACTTGTCTTGGGGATAGGTGAATATTGGTCGTTTATATTTGAGTCTATAAGCATTTATTTGTCTTGGGGATAGGTGAATATTGGTCGTTTATATTTAAGTCTATAAGCATTTACTTGTCTTGGGGGATAGGTGAATATTGGTCTTTTATATTTTTGGTCTATAAGTCTTTACTTGTGTTGGGATAGGGTGAATATGGTCGTTTATATTTGAGTCTATAACCATTTATTTGTCTTGGGGATAGGTGAATATTGGTCGTTTATATTTGAGTCTATAAGCATTTACTTGTCTTGGGGATAGGGAATATTGTCGTTTATATTTGAGTCTATAAGCATTTACTTGTCTTGGATAGGTGAATATTGGTCGTTTATATTTGAGTCTATAATCATTTACTTGTCTTGGGGATAGGTGAATATTGGTCGTTTATATTTGAGTCTATAAATCATTTACTTGTCCTTGTGATAGGTGAATATTACGATAATATTTGAGTCTATAAGCATTTACTTGTTTTGGGGATAGGTGAATATTGGTCGTTTATATTTGAGTCTATAATCCATATATATATTTATATTTGTCTATAGGCATTTACTTGTCTTGGGGATAGGTTAGGTCCTTTTATTTAGTCTATAAGCATTTTTCTTGTCTTGGGATAGGTGAATATTGGTCGTTTATATTTGAGTCTATAATCATTTACTTTCTGTTGGGGATAGGTGTTTATATTGGTCGTTTATATTTGAGTCTATAAGCATTTACTTGTGTTGGGTATAGGTGAATATTGGTCGTTTATATTTGAGTCTATAATCATTTACTTGTGTTGGGGATACGTGAATATTGGTCGTTTATATTTGAGTCTATAATCATTTACTTGTCTTGGGGATAGGTGAATATTGGTCGTTTATATTTGAGTCTATAATCATTTACTTGTCTTGGGGATAGGTGAATACTGGTCGTTTATATTTGCGGCTATAAACAATTACTTGTCTTGGGGATATGTGAATATTGGTTATTTATATTTGCGGCTATATGCAGTTACTTGTTTCGGGGAGAGGGAAATATCGGTTGTTTATATGATTTCTGTAAGTATTTAATTGGATCAGGTATATGTATGTTGTTTGTTTATATTTGGATCTGTAAACATTTACTTGCTTCAGAAAACAAGATACATATTTTTTTTTATCGGTGGATCCTGTTGTGGGGTTGGTCTCACTCCTCCTGCGAAAATCAAGTCTACGTATTCAGTGCCTCGCCAACTGGAGTGGCTCTGACATAATATGCATAGTCGCCTAGCAAGTCAATAAAACTACTGAGACTAAAGTGTTTATTGTGTGTAAACGGATATGAGAAAAGGAAAAGCATTATTTAAGTGTGAGTATAATAAAAGAACATAAATTCAAAAGACATAAGTAATCGATTGAGTTTCAATTTAAGTTTTGAAGATCAAAGTTGACTGAAAAATAGTAGCCGGAATGAGTTCCCAAAATGAGAAGTGCGAGAGATAAAACTGTGAGCATAACTTACGGATACATATAGCATGTTCAGTCGTAAAATAATGAGACCTACTTGCCAATCTAGTACTGCTCTTCAATTCCTAAATTCGATGTACTAAATACGATAGCTTATAAGAATAATTAACATAAAAGTATTTATAGTAAAGTCGCAGGGAAGCTTGGTTACGTCGGTGTGAGATTAACTGAAGCCGAGATGTCAGGTCAGGACCAATAACGTCACTGATTCTTTTGGACTTTTTTTTCAATAATCTCTGAATACATATCAGAAATACCAGACTGAATTGATGACCACACTAATATCTTTCGGATGATAATTTACAGATGACAATTTCCAACAGATAGTAGAAAGTTCCTTATAATTTTGTTAGAAACAAAGAAACGAAACTTGACTGCAATGTCATATCTATCATCTGATATGGCACTGAATGATGGAGAATTAGCTTATAGATGAAGAAACGATGAGCAACGAGGAAGGTTTTAAATAAGTTTTGAAATCAGAAAGTGGCTGTTGAAATTTGTTGAGTCACAAAATGGGGAAAGACCGCTTAGAGTGTCTAATACACACAGAGCAAAAAAAAAAACAACAAACAAAACAGGGGAATCGTGCACTTAACGAGTTTATGCAAATATTATAAAAAGGGGATAAAAAATAACACCATCATTTTAGGGGTTTAATTATATAAATACGAAATCCTATTTATATTATTTAATTAAATATTGAAAGTAGGTCCACTGGGTCGAGGTACACAATTTTTTTTTTTTTTATCGACAGACTCTATTTATAAGTGTCATGGGTCCTTACCTATAACTACAGAATGAACTCTTCCTGACACTATGTATACTACGCCTCTCAAGAGAGAGGGACGAATCGAGCCGACCTTCTCGGCTTGACGGTCGAACTCTCTGCCTCTAAGCAACGTTGATTCTGATTCCTCAGAACTGGGTTGGGTGTAAAAAATATTTGTTGTTAACATTCTTTTTTCATTCGGTTTTTCCAGTTACGAGTCCTTTTTTAAAGATGATCGTTTTGTGTTCAGTTTTGTTTAGTTCTTTTTTTCGTAACACATTTAATGTTTAGTGATTTTTCTACATAGTGCTTAGAAAAAATTTGCAGTGTGAGATAGGCAAGAAGTAAGGCATGTAGCAACATCAGCACGGAAAAGGGCACTCCTTTAAAGGCAAGGAAGGGCAAACATATTTTAAGTCATGTGATAGCGATTGCTGTATGAGTCGTACATTTTTTAATCAAACACGGGCAACGCCGGGCCATGCTGCTAGTTTATGATAGATTTAATCACGATTCTTCTGTTACGCTTCGAGAGTAATTATACATTCTTATTGCTCAAAGTAGATTGTTATAAAACTCTCAGAGAATTCCAGTAAGATACCTTTAATCATTTATAAGACACGTCGTTTCAAATCTTAATCTAACAAATGGACAATTTTGCTGTTACATAATTTTGACAATTTTACTGTTAAACTCGGTATTTAGAGATTCTTGATGAAATCCAAAGAAGAATCTGCAATTTTATTGGTCCTGACCTGGTATCTAGGCTTCTGACACTTCAACACTGCTGAAGCGTATCTTTCTTGTACCTTTTATATAAATACTTCGATGGCAATTGCTCTGATGAATTTTCCTCTATCCGTTTACTTTTGCATCTTAGTGGCTTTATCGCCTGCCTTTGGAGAACATGATTTAAAAAGTCTTTAAGTTCTTTAATCGGCATAATCTATCTTCGTATCTAGGTAACGACTTTCTAATAAACCCGAAAAACAAATTTTAAATAATTTAAATGCCTTTTTTAAACTTAAATACCGGTTCTATTTGAAAGATCATCCGAATTAAAAGACAAAATAATTTCCGTATATAAATAAACTTTTCGACATGTTAAAAACATTGGTACGTGTTTTCGTCACTCCTCAACTCATCCAGCCGCCATTGCTACGAAAAATGTAAACAACGAATTAAAAATTATCTTTAAAATCCAATATTTGTTTTAGAGATGAGATTCGAAGTCTTTTAGTTAATTTAAGGATCAATTAACGGAATTTTCTGAAAATAATGCTTACTTTTACTGAAAACAGAATGAAAATGACGTTTTATTTAGGCGCGGTGATATGTGACGTTAAATGAATAGAAATACTTTATTTCTACTCCCTGTTCGAAAAGGCGCGCTATAAAATAACCTAACCGTGCGATATGTCGAATAACCAACCCTCTGTATAAATCGTATATATTTTTTTATTTTCGTATTCATTTCTGCGTCGGACCTGTTTTCTTCTCTGCCTGTTTTTATTTTTATTTTGTTCTGCATTTTATTTTCGTTTGTGCTTTTTGACTTTGTTT
The DNA here is from genome assembly GCA_903632075.3 of Acanthosepion pharaonis. Lineage (NCBI taxonomy): Eukaryota > Metazoa > Mollusca > Cephalopoda > Sepiida > Sepiidae > Acanthosepion > Acanthosepion pharaonis. The sequence goes on along the minus strand of CAHIKZ030005495.1, from coordinate 2,408,686 downwards.
AAACTTGTGGCCGGAGGAAAAAAAAAAAAAAAAAAGAAAGTCGCTGATTGTTAGCTGAAAAATGAAAGATGGCCGACCATAGTCGGACTATCAAAATTGTTCTTGCATATGCCACTAAGACAGATCCACCAAATAAAAGAAAAATTGAGGCTGCCCCCCTCACTCAACCGAAAAAAACAAAAAGAAGAAAAATCCTCTGAAGATGGGCCCTATAAGGGAAAAATAATTTATCCACTCCCCTTATAGAGAATAAAGAAAGAAAAACGAAAAAGACGCAAGCACTATCATGGCGGCAGTCGAAGTCAGCGGTGTAGTGAGAGAAGAATCTCGCTCTGTTTGGAGTTCCCCCACGAAATGGATAGTTAATGTGGCGGAGTTTATCTAGCGAGCCAAACAGTACGCTCATCTGGTTACCCATAGCAGGCTTTTGGTAGACCTCGATGCACAAGAGCGCACCGCAAAAAAAAAAAAACAGTGTCAGTCTTTGCCCTCGACAAGCTCATGCGCAAAATTTGTCTGTGCACAAAAGGCACAGTGATGAAAGCACTGAATTCTTTGTGGATTAAACCTCAACAAATTATAAAAAGGTTTAGGATATTTCATGTGGGACATATTGTTACCCACGCCAGAGGACTGTATGAATGCAAGGTCTCTTTCTTGGAGAGCACTTAGGGGAATATCTTATGCAGTATGGCCAACAAGTGAGGGTGACTCCAGAATATGAGGCGGGTGAGTGTTGATTTGAATTCAAGATCAAACGAGAAACCTATACCTCCATTCCCAACAGCTTGGAGATAGCGGGAAAATTACCCTGTCATTGTGACGGGAAGGAAACTAGCTTGTTAAAAGTGTGGCGTGATCAGTTACCTCGATCCTTTCTGCCCAGAGAAGAAGGCATTTGTGGATGACATAGGAATAAGGATATTGGTCACCTGGATTCAATATTTGTCATTTAGTTAGTGTAAGTCGTTTTTCTTTTTGTTTAAGTTGCTGGATTTAACTCAGGAAGGGTATGGATGGCCATCGGCCCTTATATTTTTGCCCCCATTAACAGGTTATGGAAACCATTTTATTAACCTCCGCAGTATTTTTTCGTCCAGTTAACTGCTATCTCTGTCATGACTATGGGGGTGTCTGTTACTAACATTAATTTTGTTTTGTTTTGCAGATAGTCTTTATATCATGATAATTGGGGATATATACCTTTAAATTTTTATCAACTCAGCCCATCCCACCTCCAAAAAAAACTGCCCATATAGAGATTAGGTAGGATTTCTTAGAGTGAATGTGGGTGTATGTGGATGGTACTGTTGCATGGATGAGATGTTTTCGTGAAAGGGACCATATACGGACGACTGGGTCAGTAAGTGAGGCGAGCCTTGTTAACGATAAGACAAGTAAAGACCGCTTCCCTACATCCCAATTTTTCCCATGTGGCTTATTTGTACATTTGTACGATAAGTATTGAGCAGTTAAGGATTACTTAACTCTGTCGACTCTCTGCCTTCGGGCGGAGAGGAACTCAGGCGAGTCTATGCCTACGGCCAGAATCTTGTCTGGGGAGGTAGACAGCCACGTCTACGGTCAATTTTTGCCCGAGCCTACGGGCTCGGAACACCCCACGTAAAAAAAAAAAACGTAAAAAGACGGCTTGTTAAACAAATGTTAGTATAATTTATGGCGTTCCGAATTCAAGGAGAGACGACACGTCCCTTTGAAGTTCCAAGAAATTAACGGATTACAAGTCTAATAGAAAAATCTTACATAGATAGATAGATAGATAGGAACATACTGAGATAGATAGATAGATAGGAACATACTGAGATAGATAGATAGATAGATAGATAGATAGATAGATAAGAACAACCTGGGATAGATAGATAGATAGACAAGAACAACCTGGGATAGATAGATAGATAGATAGATAGATAGATAGATAGATAGGAACATACTGAGATAGATAGATAGATAGATAGATAGATAGATAGATAGATAAGAACAACCTGGGATAGATAGATAGATAGATAGATAGATAGATAGATAGATAGATAGATAGGAACATACTGAGATAGATAGATAGATAGATAGATAGATAGATAGATAGATAGACAAGAACAACCTGGGATAGATAGATAGATAGATAGATAGATAGATAGATAGATAGATAGATAGGAACATACTGAGATAGATAGATAGATAGATAAGAACAACCTGGGATAGATAGATAGATAGATAGATAGGAACATACTGCGATAGATAGATAGATAGATAGATAGATAGATAGATAGATGTATTTCTGCATATCCCAACTTTCCCTTTTTCTCTCACTTCCCCCCTTTCTCCTCTCGTTGACTGTCTTATTCTTTCGGAAACTATCGACATATTTCTCTTCTCTCTCTCTCTCTCTCTCTCTCTCGTCCCTCCCTTCCTCTCTATCTCTGATTGTTTCACGTTTCCAACAGCTCCTAACATTCCTTTCTTTCTTCTTTCTATTTCATCTCTGACCACATCTCTTAACTAGAACGCTGTAATTCTCTCCTCCCACTCCGGCCTCCGCCTCGTGAAAGACAAACCAATACGATATTTGGGGAACAATCAAACGTGACTGAAGCAGCAGCAGCGCATAAGCTCAAACCAAAGACCAAAGAGATAAATCCAATGGATTAACGTTTAATCCAATCTCAATTTACAGGACCAGAGCTTAATTTTCTTAATTTTTTTCTTTTTTCATCTAAAGATGAATCTGATTTTTACAAAGCCTTTAGCTATTATATTTTATACTTGAGGCTTTATTGCTATTACATCAAAGAACCACTTTAAAGAAAAAGATCTAATGTCTAATTTTTAAACGTGGGGGCGGTATTTCTGTCCGGAGTCTGTACACTTATTTCCGTCTTCGGAAAAACTGATATGTAAACTTCAATCATTTACACTATTTACGTTGTTCGGACTGTTGTTGTTCTTATCATTATTATCATATTCACGACGTTTCGGCCGTTGTACGCTACGGCCTTCTTCAGGTGATATACGTTTTTATTACTAGCTTAAAAGCCTCCCTATCGAGTGCATTTAAGTTTGCTATTGCGGAGGGCTCTTGATTGGGCCTTCATCACAAAAGGTGGGGAAGAGCAATTTCGCTAGACAACAATAAACTAAAGAAGAATTTAAAACTGATCGTTGCATTTAACTATTGGATTAACACTTAAGCTTACCTTTTAAAATTTCAACGATAATTCTTCTGCCGCCATTTAATTTTAAAAAAAGACAGGTTGATGCACGTAGGCCCTTACTTTCTTTACAAACGATTATTTTTTGTTTCATGGGTGACTTTCGCTGGATTTTGCAATTAATTTCTATTATTCCCAAATTTATTTCCAAGTTATAAAATTTTTTGTCGTACAAAAATTCGTCGCAGAAAATCACGTAAAAAATCGCCGAAAACTATAATGAAAAACGTCGGAATCCAAATTTTCAGGATCGCGGGTCTGGATCCAGTTCGGAATGTGCTTAATTTGCCTGATTCCAAAATGGTATACTATGTTGGGTTACGGCCTCTAGGAGTAAAATGGACAAAGTGTGACGCAATGACACATTCGCATTTAGTTTATATATATATATATATATATATATATATATATATATATATATGTGTGTGTGTGTGTGTGTGTGTGTGTGTGTGTGTGTGTGTGTGTGTGTGAGCAAATATATGGATATAGATCCGACAGTATGAAGAATATATGGAAAAAAAAAAAAAAATCCTAATAAAATTAAAAACAGCATAATTGCATATTAGGATTTTTTGTTTTTTTTCCGTATAATATTTATATATATATATATATATATATATATATATATATATATATATATATATATATATATATATATATATATATATATATATTATTAATTATTAGGAGGATTTGATAATTATATTTAATTAATTCATCGAGTCTGGTAGAAACCTCAGCAGAATGCAGAAAGCACTGGAACCGTAAATTCGACCTTGCCTACCGAACGCTCCTTTGTGGCCGAGTCGGTTAAGGCACGTCAGCGTAAATGACGGTTCCGTATAGGATGCAGGTTCGAATCCTGTCAAAGGACGAATATTTTCTATGAAAATTTCTCGGACATTCAGGCCGGTAAATGTTATTTAATACTGTTTATTATAAACAGAGCATTTACTTAAATACTTGTATCTATATAAAAGAACGTTAAACATAAAAATGTCTTTAATATGTGTGGGTGTGTGTGTTCAGTGCAATGTAATAATGACTGGTTGAATGAAAATATGTTAATTGCAGAAGAAAGATCTTGTGAAAATATTTGCTGCAATATAACCTTGGTATTCAAAAGTTGTCCTGATTGATGTATTTGGAGATGTCCTAAAACCGGGAAAATATATATTTCCGAATATAATTTTTCCATAAACCATCAAGAATAGTTAACTTCATCTGAAGCTTTGTCTCGGAGAAAATGGAATGAACAAGAATTCGCACAAATGAGAATATAGATTTGGATATATATTTCGAGAAAAATCAAAAAGGTTTCGAGAAAAAAAAGAAAAGATAAACGGTATACATTGCAGTTTAAATGTTCGAGGCCAGCCCTGTTAATTTTTTTTTTTTAAATTGGCCCCCAAAGTAGTTGTTTTGTATTTTAAATAAGAGAAAATTATTATAGATAGTTAAAAAAAAAAGAGAGAGATATATTTTATTAGATTTGATTATGAGGAAAAAAATCATTTTATGATTAAATTTTGCTCTCGTCAAAATATCCTCCTTTAGCAACGAATGCTCAGAATTTGTGCTTCAGTATTGATTACTGCAGCACAAATTTTTGGCATTCGTCGTAAAAGTGTCTTAAAGTATAAATTTGGTAACTGATGTCATTCTTTTTTCAATGACTCCTTTCCATTTTCTTCATTCCATAATAATTCTGAGTTTGCTTCAAGCTTTTGAACTGTAGCGTATATAAATTTTAACTCGCTATTTTTCGCATACGAATTAAGGCCCCAATTCTAGACTTTTACCGCGGACTGATGTGCGAATCGCTTAACATCAGGAAGAGGCAGCTGAAATTTCTGGGACACGTAATGAGAAAGGATGACTTGATGCTCAAAGGGCGAATAGAACGGAAGAGAGACATGGGAAAGAAAAAATGTGGCATACCTAGCGGGCTTAAGCAAGTGGATGACGGCACAGGATTTGGGTGTAGTAGGAAAAAGAACGAAACATAGTGAGAGTCACAAGGGATAGGAGAAGTGGAGAGCCATGATCAATTACGTCCTGGGGACGCAGTACATTAAAGAAGACGTGCCTATCTGACACTGTATTTGGTGCCAATCTAAAAATTCTGGGGTCCTTTCTAGGTTCATAATAATTTCTTTTCTTTTTGGTTATCAGACATTCTATTGTCCTCTTTTTTCTTTCTTTTCATCCTCCTTTAACTCGCCATTTTCTTTGGCTTCCTTTCCTTTCTTCTAATGTTCCTACGTCGCTTCTCTCTCTTATATTTCCATCTTCCTTGCTCGCCATTGTTTTTTAACATCTTCCTCATCATTCACCATGTGGGCGGAAGTTCCAGACAGATCTTTACCGTATTCACAAAATACCAACACTGCTTCAGTAAGATCGACAAATGCGCACGAGACTGGAATTTAAAAGCCTTCACTGACAATCCACGTCACACGAGCAGCAGCGATAAATTACTGAACGAACGTCTTATAAACATGTTAAGACATTGGTACACGAAGAGTCGAGCATTTCCTCGCAAAAAAAAACGGATCCTGCTCGTAAACAATCGCAAACAAAACTTTATCTTAAAAAAACAATGTATTTAAAAGTTCAAAGATTTAAAACAACAGAACCTGCCTTTGCTATATATTCGATGAAGCAGCACCTCTGTTCCGAACAGCGATCCCAAAGGTTTTACCAAAATTACATGAATTTTTTTATATTATTTTCATTCGAACTAATGTCCTCATCAACGTTTCAACTGATGTGTTCTACTATTTTCTTCAAGTGTCTCTCGAGCCAGGTAATCTACTGCTCTAGTAAGTATCTGGTTCCTCCTGACATCTTCTACCTTTACAAGAACCCTATGTTGCCAAAAATTGATTATGTAGCTATATATACGGAGTGCGTTGGGTAAATTGTCGCCATTTTACACTTTTCGTTTTGCGCATGTGCGTTGTTTGTTCTTGACTATAGGATCAACTGGGCACCTTCTATGTAAAAAAGAGTACCATGAAGGAATTCATTCCGTCAGAAATTTGGAAACAGCATGCTGTACTGCTTGGCATTCATCCCGGAAGCTCCAATACGGACATTGTTTGGTTACCAATCTGAGGACAGTGCAGAGGATTCGGAAAGAGTTAGATGAGTTTAATGGTGATTACGAAGGTACGGCAGCTCGGGAAACTCACTGTGATTGTTCTGATAACTCCCGAATTTGCTGGTGAGGACTTCATACTCAAAATGGAAGCCAAAATCAAGTACCTTGAGGAGGTAGTGTTGCCCTAGGTCAAGAGGTTAGCTACTGGCAACAGGACACTGCGCCATACCAAACAAGCAGGAAAACATAGTCATGGCTGTCAGACAATTTTTGTGACCAAATCATCCCTTATATCTGACCACCTAACTCCCTAGACTGTATCCACCTTGATTATTATGTCTGGGGCACAGTTGAACGGGAGACCAACAGAACTCCTTGTAGCACCAAAGATGAAACTAAGGAAAGTATTATGGCAGTATTCACCAAATTGAACAAGAAGACTCCCCATAAAAGTTGAAGGAGATTCCCAAGTTGTCTGGAAGACCGTGGTCGAAGCTCATGGCAGTTTTATTGAATAAATTTACTGCTTAGTATTTCAAGATATTTGTGTGTAATTTTAGTAAATTTGGTAAAATGAGATGTCAGTGTTATTTACATCTTTGCGCAATTTATCCATTGCACCATATATATATATATATATATATATATAGAAACGCCAGTAGCCAAGAGTATACATACAGTAGCCAGGGTATACAAACGCCAAGAGAGCTCAATTGTATATAATATCGTATATAATACGTTACAAATTTCTCTGTCGTGCACCGATAGCTTAGGGGTAGAATCTCTGACTGATGGCAAATCGATCGAGTTTCGATCCCGGCTTGAAGCAATCGGACGTCTCGCCACACTAATGAGCTATGATACAGTGAAACAAGCTTGTATCTGGATGACTATATATATATATATATATATATATATATATATATATATATATATATATATAGTCGACTCTCCCGTCGAATTCGACGTATGAGGGTCAAGCAGATCAGTTCCCTGGAAACCGACAGCCCAACAACATTTGATTATAGTGGTGAAGGTTTCGTGCAAGACCAGCCACACTTTCTGAAGGGCCGAATACAGAGACCTGGTGCACTATGTGCCACAAGGTCGCCAAACGACCCTCCGCAGGTTTTGAATTCAGAGTTGTCCTCCTAGACCAGTTGCCACCATCCAAGGCTATAGAACTCAGTCTGTTCTGCTATTTACCCATAGCTGGAGGGAGAAGAAGAGGATTCACACCTTTCCCAAGGGATATTAGCATGCAAGTGAATGTAATGGATTCGACTGGAATTCGAACTCGGCTCTTCGATTCCTCAATCCAAGCCGCTATACATTACTCCACCGTGCCTCCCATATATACGAGGGAAAGTCAAATATTATCCGCAATCGTGTGTGAAGATATTTATCCTTATATATATATATATATATATATATATATATATATATATATATATATATATATATATATATATATATATATATATATATATGGACTTTTCACCCCGTATTCGACGTATGAGGATCAAGCAGCTCAGTTCCTAGGAACCGACAGCACAGACACTTGCACATTTTTTATTATAGCTGTGAAGATTTTGTGCAGAAACAGCCACACTTTTGGAAGGCTGGTGCAATACATGCTACAAGTTCCCCAAACGACCCTCGGCAGGTTTTGAATTCAGATTTGTCTTTCTCCTAGACCAGTTATAGAAGGCTATAGAACACAGTCTGCCCTTCTATTTACCCATAGAAGAAGAGGATTAATACCTTTCCCAAGGGTATTTGCACGTAAGTGCATGTAATTGATTCAACTACAATTCAAACTCGGCTCTGCGATTCCTCAATCTGAGCCGCTATCCTCTACTCCACCGATATATATATATATATATATATATATATATATATATATATATATATATATATATACTGTATGCATATATGCATGTCATTAGCTGGATTTAATGTTGCATACGACAAAAACACAAAAAAATGAATGTGGTTGTTGGAACTTTATCGAAGCAGTGGCCATCATATATATATATATATATATATATATATATATATATATATATATATATATATATATATATTGTGTCAAAAGCAAAGCGGAAGTATTAAAGCAAAGTAGGATATTGTTTACACGCAAAAGGATACAGTCATGTGGTTACAACGTTCTGACTTCAAGAAACAAGTAAGGACAAAATCGTGGGGGTAAGATCGAGAATTGTCCATGGTTGAAATAGTAAATGTCCTTTCCATTCAACTGTAACCAACATCCCCTGACGAGTGGACGGAGTGATTGCTGGAGGACCCGTCTTCAAAACTCTGGAATCGGGATGTTGAATATAATACCAATCAGCTATTACAAATTTTATATTTGTATTAATTCTTTTTCTCTCTCTCTCTCTCTATATATATATATATATATATATATATATATATATATATATATATTTATTAAAGACATTTTATGTTTAACGTTCTTTTTTTTATAGATACAAGTATTTAAGTAAATGGTCTGTTTATAATAAACAGTATTAAATAACATTTACCGGCCTGAATGTCCGAGAAATTTTCATAGAAAATATTCGTCCTTTGATTAGGATTTGAACCTGCATCCTATACGGAACCGTCATTTACGCTGACGTGCCTAAGGTCGAATTTACTGCTTATAAACTTCAACCTTGCCTACCGAACGCTCCTTTGTGGCCGAGAGGTTAGGCACGTCATCGTAAATGACGGTTCCGTATAGGATGCAGTCAAAGGAATATTTAACTACTACATAATATCAGTCTCCTATATAGCAGTAAATGGTGGACAGATTGCCCCATAGATTATCGACATATATATATATATATATATATATATATATATATATATATATATATATATATATATGTTTTCAAGACGCACTGAATATGTCAAAATTTAGTGTTATTTCCAAATCTGTGAACTTTACAACCTGTTTTGTGACATAATTTTATTTTATTGCGGCTTGGGTGTGTCGTTTAGTTTGTGTCTATACTGCAGGTTATCAGAGCGAAACCAACAGGGCGCCCCCCCCCAAAGAAGAAATTGCTATCATGTTTAAATGATTTAATGAATAAATATTTATCTATTTTTCCGAAAACGGGCCATGTATTTTGTGACGGGTTGTCTTTTAGCTCACTCTGTACAGCAGAGTGTCGTACTGAAACCAAAAATGACGGTGACTTTACGAAATTTTCGCACATTTTTCCCAAAGCGGGCCTGTACAGTCATGCAACAATATGAATAACATTGAAACGTATTTTAATTACATTTTTTGACGGGTTGTCTTTTAGCTCACTCTGTACTGCAGAGTGTCATGACGGTGACTTTACTAATTTTTCCTCATTTTTCCCTAAGCGGGCCAGTACAGTCAGGCAACAATGTGAATTACCTTGTAAAGTATTTCAATTGTATTTTTTGACGGGTTGTCTTTTAGCTCACTCTGTACAGGGGAGTGTCGTATTGAAACCAAAAATGACGGTGACTTTTCCACACTTTTCCCAAGGCGGGCCAGTACAGTCATGCAGTAATACGAGTTACCTTCTAACGTATTTTAATTATATTTCGTGACGAGTTGTATTTTAGCTCACTCTTACTACAGAGTGTCGTACTGAAACGAAAATGACGGTGACTTTACGAAATTTTTCACATTTTTTTCTAAAGTAGGCCAGTTCAGTCATGCAACAATAATATCTGTTTTGTGATGTATTCTTATTATATTTCTGAGCTTATTCGATATTGTAGGGCATTCGATCGAGGCCAAAATGATGGCGCCCATGAAACACCGACATTGGTGACTTTATAGTAAATGATATTTTCTTGTTTTTCTTAAACGGGCCAGTACATCCAGGAAACAATGGTGTAACAATTCAGGACTGATTGTTTTTGTCTTCTTTTTACGGCTTATCAACATTTTGTGGGTCATTTAAAACCGAAATATATTTCGGATTGTAAGAGTTTAATAGCTTTTTTGTAGGCACAGTCAAACTAAATCAAAGAAATGAAATAGCTATTTTTTGTAGGCACTGTCAAATATTTTCCTTAAGTAATATTAATTTTTGAAAAAAAGAGAGAGATGAAACATGCATATCAGGTGTTCCCAAGCGATCCTTCCCCAACTAACTACTGGCCAGATTCGACGCAGCTTAACTTCAGTGATTGATCGATAACCGGTGTTTTCAGCGCGATTTGAACGTAGGCCGATGTGCAATGAAAGTGTTAACTTCGAGTTTAGGTTTACTTTGAATTAGTCACTTCACTTTTATCAGCCAGCGTTAAATCGTAGATTTCGTCTTAGGTATTTCTGACCGGGAGGTTTTGAGGTGCGTGGAACCGCCTCTTAATTGCTGTTGTTCCTAGGTCCAATGTGACCTGGGGTGGTAGCACCTGTTAGGGAGCCCAGCTATGGGCAAATTGCGGTTAAATAATGAAAATATAAAAATATATTAGAAAAAATTGCCTGTAATACATTTAGGAGCTAAAAAGAAATTACCAAAATTCACAAAAATAAAATTCTGTATTAAAAGACCCATAAGATGTTGATATGCCATTACAAACCAAACCAAATTATAGATTAATTGTTTCCGTTTTTGTTTTGTTTTCTTTTGTTTTTGGCTCTTGTCATTACTCCCTTCTGATGTTAATAATTAGGAGTCTATTTTGAGCAAAGGGCAGACAAAAGTGATGAACAGACACTTGATGAAGAAAGGATGCCGATTAACGATTATTCTTTTACGGTCACGTGACGCCCCCAATTCCACCAATGCCACGTTTCCTTTGTTTCTTTTCAAAATAAAATCTTAATTATAACGATTGCGTTTTTTCTTTCTATTGTCCTTCTTCTGTCAACTTGAGATTGTCTTCTTTTGCGATGGTAGCGTGACTTTAATGAGATGTCTGCCCTCGGCAGTATGATTTCTAAGATCTGATATATATATATATATATATATATATATATATATATATATATATAGATAGATAGATAGATAGATAGATAGATAGATGTGTGTGTGAGTGCCAATTATTTTCAGATAAATTGCATCTGTAAAGGAACAAAATGAATAAAAGAAGAGGAAAAACTATCCTTAGCTGACCTCCTCTGAGGTACATTATACCTGACTTGATAAAGTCGTTAAGTCGTTAGCTAAGAATAGTTTTTGTTTGTTTTATATATATATATATATATATATATATATATATATATATATATATATATCAGAAAGAATACTTTTACTAAATCAAAGAAATGAAATAGCTTTTTTGTAGGCACAGTCAAACTAAATCAAAGAAATGAAATAGCTATTTTTGTAGGCACTGTCAAATATTTTCCTTAAGTAATATTAATTTTTGAAAAAATAGAGAGAGATGAAACATACATATTTATACTTGATCATTAATTAGTAATTAAATACTAATATATTTATTTGTTAAAATGCCGTATACTCTATTAATTATTACAAGGAGGAATGGTACTTTAAATCTGGAGGTGTGAAATTTAAATATTAAAAATATGACTTACTTATATTGAGATGATCCTTTTAGAAAATGTTTGTGTATAAAAATATGAATTAAGCGGATGAATAAAAATGCTAAAATCTTTTTGTCATTGAAAATCCAGACGACACGCTGAATAACGGATGTCTATGTTTGTGAGCAGGCACACCCACCCCACCTAAATTTAACCTGACTTTGTAAGTAACATATATTTCATACGTAAGCTGTCTAGGGAAATTAAAACCCAACCACCCATAATAAAAATAGATTGAATTTTCCTTAACCTTAACAATGCAAAATATTAAGATTGTCTGTGCTTATAAATTAAGTAAGATTCTTAGAAAGTTATTCCTACCATCACTTGACAATGGAACGAGACATTCTGGATTTTAAGTTTAAATTTTATAATTAAATTTAAAACTTTAGTGTCAGTTTTGAAACATAGAAATGAATATATATATATATATATATATATATATATATATATATAGTTTTGAAACATAGACAAGAATAGATATATATATATATATATATATATATATATATATATATATATATTTGTATAGCTCACAACGCGGAAGTCGGTTTCCTGAAAATTACCAACCGGATATCTATATGGAAACATAAAAACACATAAACCAGGATACCCGCTACGACCAATTATTTCCCAGATACCAACACCTATAAAGAAATATACTACTCCTACTGATCCGAATAAAAAAATCAAACTTATTATCTATTATAAAAAAGTTAAGACGGCCAACCTTATCCTCAAAAATAACAACACACCAACTAAGTCAAAATTACAAAGAACAAACATTGTCTATGAGTTCAAATGCCCTTTAAGGAACTGCGTTCCTCACCAAACCGGACTCATAAATAATTACATCGGCTACACAACCACATGTTTATCCAGACGTCTTACATTACACCTATCCTATCACAGCTCCATCAGAACACATTTAAACACACACTCAGATTTACTCGACACCATTAGGAATATACTAGTAGAAAACACAAATATATTAACTGCATCCACTTGCAAAAAAAGACTAAAAATAATGGAAGCTCTAGTAATAAAAAAGAAAAAGCCAACCATTAACAATATTAACTATGAACAAAGCCACAATGTGCTAACCGTATTCGGAAACTAAAAACATCATTACCACACACTGAACATACACAGAACACACACACACTCTACTAAGCTGAAAATCGAATCATCCTTGATAATGGCTAAAGGTTTAGCTGAAAGCGTTCGGAAATATAGAACATTTGGACAGTTCTTACACACCCTTTGTCCAGAAAAGAAAGCTCTTGTTAGAACACAAGAAAAATTAAATAAAAAGCTCAACCGTAGTACCTTGTCTGTCGTTTTTAATGAAACATGCATATATATATATATATATATATATATATATATATATATATATATATATATATATGCCGGGTGTAACAGCAAAATTGTTCATTTGCTAGATTAAGATTTGAACCGCTGTATCTTAGAAATGATTAAATATATCTTACTGGACTTCTCCGGGGTTTTTATAACACTATTGGACTCTACTTTGAGCAATAAAAATATATAATTACTCTCCAAGCTTAATAGAAGAATGGTGATAAAATCAATCATAGACGAAAATGACATGTTCATTATTAATTAATCATAGCTAAGGATCGGAAGCTCATGAAGGATTGAAATTGAATTCAAATATATATATTATTCTAGGGTCGTTTTCCAACTTATTCCAGATGGTCTTCGCCTTCTCTAACCTTCTAATTTTCTGTCCTGGAGCAACAAGTCTCACATACGATTTAATTTTCAAGTTTTTTTTTCACAGCTCTTTGGACTGTCGTAGCTGAAATTCTTCTCTCGTGTACCTTTCTGTGCCTGCTATCATCCAATGTCATCTGTATATCTTATGTTGTTAAGAATGTCGCCGCCAACAGCAAATGGCGGCCAGAACATCTAATTCTGTCAGAATTATCACACTGTATAGTTTGAACAAATCCAGCGAGAAGACGCATCCTCGTTTTTTGTGTATCTATTTTCTATCCGTATACAGGCCATTTGCTGCCAGTATACGTTCTTGATTATTCTAATATCTTGCCCGAATATATCAAGGTTTCTGAGTAGTTCCAACAGATCTTTCTGGCGTACTTTATCGAACGCCTTTGTGCAATCTATAAAGCACACAGATAGCTGAAAAGGAAGAAACACGTGTATGGCTTTGCTTTTCAGAAATCCTCACGGCGATCCGTATGTGTAGGTGAGTTAAAATTTAGTAGTCGGACCCCCCAAGAAAGTTTCCTAAACGTGGACAAGGCTCTTGTTGATGCTGTTATATTTGGAAGCAAAAGAGGAAAAAGAGTGGACAATGGCTTATTGTTTCGTCCTTTTATATTCCTGAACAGATCCACCTAGCGGGAATTCCTGATAGTGATAATCCCCTGATAAGTTTATAGATTAAATTAGATATTTAATTAAAGAGGCACGGTAATGGCGGCTCGGATTTAGGAATCGGAGAACCGAGTTCGAATCCCAGTCAAATCCATTGCATTCACTTACGTGCTAATAACCTTGGGAAAGGTATGAATCATCTTCTCCATCCAGCTATGGGTAAATAGCCTTAGATAGCAACTGGTCTACCGCAGAAAGAAATCGCAACCTACTGCAGGAAAAAATCTACCTCGTCAGTCATGTATCGAAAGATACATGATCGCCTAAGCATGTATCACGCATGGCACATGACTGAATAAAAATGGTAAATTTCCATTTATAATCTCTTCTTTTAGCTTGAAAAATACCAAGATGCTTAAATTTGTTCATCATAAAATCATGTGAAAGAATTATTGAATCAGTCATGATGTAATAATTAAGTCTGTTTAAACAGTGGAGTAATGGATAGCGGCTCGGATTGAGGAATCGGAGAGCCGAGTTCGAATTCCAGTCAAATCCATTACATTCACTTACGTGCTAATACCCTTGGGTAAGGTATGAATCTTCTTCCCCCCCCCCCAGATATGGGTAAATAGCAGGACAGACCGGGTTATATAGCCTTGGATGGTAACTGGTCTACTTACAGAAAGAAATAGCAAACTACTGCGGGAAAAAAATCTGCCTCGTAAGTCATGTATGGAAAAATACATGATCGCCTAAGCGTGTAAAATGCATGGCACATAACTGATTGAATTAGAAAGAAAACCCGGTGGGCAGTGGATTTTAACCATCAGGGCCGATGGGTGGGGTCTTGTTCCCATCAATTCGATTCTATGACCCACATTCATATAAAACACAAAGTTTATTGTAACATAATCATGTGCAATAATGAATCATATGCAATATGGGTGAACGATTTAACAAGAAAAATTGAAAATAAATACAATGTATCTAAATACAAATTAGAGACATATAATAAATTTAGAAAGGGGGTTCAGTTCATAATATAAATACAGTGTTAAATCGATCCCTGACTTCTTAATGAGTTATTTCTATTTTATATATACTAATGTCAAGCTTGAAACTGTTTATATCATTGATAACTGCGTAGTACAGATCAGGGTTGGTGCAAGGATCTTGTGGAGCCCCACCGAATCAATAATGCGGGGCTTCCGCTACTACAATTCAATTTTCATAAGATAATATTCATATAAAATACAAATTTTATTCTAACCTAATTATGTACAATAAAGGATCATATGTAATGAAGGTGAACAATTCAACTAGAAAAATTGAAAATAAATACAATGTATCTAAATACAAATAAGAGACATGTCATAATAGATCATTCCATCTTAAATAAATCAACAATGTTTTGCGGCAAATTTTAACATCAAATTGAGATTTTTCTTGCTAAAATCCACAAAAGCATATTCTTTTAATAGTCAGTTGTGCTTAGTTTAAGTTGTAACGTATATAAATGTAGGTAGATAAAAGCAAATGTTGATAAGACAGCGAGTGTCGCAAATCTCTGCTCGGGGTTTCGAATCAGGCTTGCTCCCCACCTCCTGTCTGGGATTTGGTGGAGCCAACGACAATACATTTCAAAACGAATTCTTCTAGCAATCTATTAAATAGGGTGATAATAGTCAACACTTAATAAGCGTAGGTGTCCCCCCCACACACCCCAGTGAAACTTAACAAGCAGGGTGGGGACGTTTATTTGGCATCCAATAGTACATTAGTACATTTGCTTATCGTTTCGACGAAGAAATAAGTACCCCTCTGTTTATATCAATATCGTGTTTGTTTGTCGTAGATGTGAGAGTATCTACAAAAAGAACACGTTTGTACTTAGGTTAATTTGTGCTCTGATTTGCCAAAAAGAAAAAAAAAAAGGAAAGGAAAAGAGAGTAATTTGGAAGCAGAAAATGGCGAGTAGGCAAGAGAGAACAGTCAGTTGACAGGCCGCTCCTAAACTAGCAGTAGTTATCTCCCTTTCTTGCGTTTGCTTTGGACATTATTATGTCGTTGAATTCAATGTCCTCAAATGTCGACCTGCGTTCGAAATAAAAAAAATATGATTTCCTGGATTATTATTATTTTTTTTTTTTTGCATACTGATTCTTTGAGTGAATTATATATTTCGTTCCTCGTGCTCGAACAAGAGTCAGCATCCGGATCTGTAAATCTGCAGCCTTAGATCAACGGGTTCGAGTAAGTGAACTGGCAATTGAGATATTCTTTGTAAAAAAACTCATGATGCTGGCCTAACACTTCAATATCTGTATATTTCTGAGATGAGGTATTATGTACACTATTTACATTATTCGGACTATCGTTCTCATCTCTGTTGCCATATTTATCACAGCGTTACGGACGTTGTACGCTCCGGTCTTCTTCAGGTGGTTGGAATGTCGAACTGAACCCTTTATTTCAATAGAAATAAATACAGTATGGGAACCAGTAATAAGGAGTGCCAGAGAAAAGTAATAATAAAAAACGAAAATTGCAATATCAGCTCTGGTAAAAAAAAAATGAAATGATAACATCAAAAAATGCAATATGAGCACTGGTAAAAATGGCTGCTGAAGACGTTAAGTTTATAAGTCCTATAAATTCATTCACAGATGTCCTTAAGGCCACATAGCACAGTGGATAAAGGCGTTGGTTAGATCCAGTGACAGGACCCAAAGAGTTGTGAGTTCAATGGTTAAGGCAGTGGAGAACTTAAAGAGGGGAATTAACAGGCGATAACTGACATCCATTAGACATGAAACTAGAATAGTGTAACCCAACGAGCGAAATAAAGGGTTCAGTTCAGCATTCCAGCCACCTGAAGAAGGCCTGGGCGTACAACGGCCGAAACGTTGCGATAAATATGACAAAAAAATAATGGCCTAACACTGGGGAACATTCTTGGGAGCTTTGAAGTAATATGTTATTCTGCTTTCACAGTTGAGTACATGGTAGATGATACTCATCTCATGTGCATATACAGGCGGTGATATGTGTGTTTTATGTTGTAGTTTTTGTTGAATTTTTTCTTGCTAAAATCCACAAAAGCTTATTCTTTTAATAGTCAGTTGTGCTTAGTTTAAGTTGTAACGTATATAAATGTAGGTAAAAAAATTGCAAATGTTGATAAGACAGCGTGTGTTAAGGTTATCTCTAATTTGTATTTACATACATTGAGGTTGATATGTCGTAAAACAAAAACCAAACCAAACCAAATCAAACCAAACCAAACCAAATCAAACCAAACCAAATCATACCAAACCAAACTGTTTTAATTTCATGTTTTTTTTTTGTTTTTTTTTCTAAACAAGGAATAATATTAGACATTAATGTCATTTCTTGTTCTTACACGAAACTCTTAAACCAATCATGTATATGGGAAGAGGCTATCCTTGAACGTCAGACTATGAAATACTGGAATTTAGATGGACGAACATAAGAGAACTCGTACATCAGTAAAAAAAAAAATACAATGTATTTAAGACTCGGTTAATGGGTTTTACTGTTTTTTTTTCTAATTCAGTACAAGGCTCAAGAGCAATTCAAGGTAGAGTGTTACTGAATGAGGCCGTATGTACATAAGAGAACGAGGTAAAAATGAGGACATGTACGAAAGGTAACGGTTGAACCTAGAAATGAACAGGTTAAGATTGTAGTAATCGCGGAAGCACCCTCTCGGGAGTCAGTTCAACAAAGTAGCGGTTCTTGAGACGAACCTGTCCGAATAGAACTTCCTTCTTATTAATGGAATACGAAGGGAATGAGATGATGGACGTGGTATAGAAAGTCTGAGATGGGAAGGTCTGAACTGGTCGAACTAATGAATTTAGCTCGACAGAAGATTTGTCATGGAAATAGCAGTAAGAGTAGAACAGCGTTTCGCCTGTGGAAAAGCGGTTGTAGAATGGAAAATGATCCACAAGGCTGCGCAGACTTTTTTTGAAATCTACCAAGGCTGTGAGGACTGTGCGGCCCAAACAACAGTACTCTGTTTTATTACTTAAACGTTATTTTTTTTAAAAAAAGTATGTTGGATTAATAAAAAATAAATCTGCCACTTTTTTAGAAGTTGCTTTGTTTACGTTAGGATACGAAACTTGGAAAATGTAAATGGTTCGTGAGCCTGAGGAAGATTGGAGTTTATAAGGCACTATTCGACTTTGCTTGATCGTCGATGCAATTCGTGTCTGAGACGGCCTACAGCACATCGGATCTAACGACATTTTCCTCTATGTAGGTACACAGGTTCGAATCCTGCCTGTGGGTGCATATTTTTCTTTAATAAGATATCTCGAATATCAACCGGTAGACAAAAATAAGTAAATCTATAAATAAAACGGAGCGTCAACTTAACTAGGGGTATCCACTATAAATAACGTCTAAGTAATAAGATATGTCGGATAAATAAATAAAATCGCCTCACTTCTTTAGAAATTGCTTTGTTTACGTTAGGAAATGAAAGTGAGTAGTTATGTATATTTCGAGCGTCTGAAAAAGATTGGCGTTTATATGGCTCGTGGGTGAAATGGTCTAAAAGGATGTCGGATCTAACGAAGGTTTCCCCTACCAAGGCGACACAGTTTTAGAATCTGCCGGAGAGCGCATATTTTCTTTTTGATAAGATATCTCGAATATTCAGATCGGTAGAAATAAATAAATCTACAGTTTAATAAATAAACGAAGCGTCTACTGAAATATAGGTATCCACTAGAAATAACGTTTAAACTAATAAAATATATAGGTATGTATTATATTTTACTAATACGAAATTTTGGTGTCTGTATTTCGACTCAATTGTAACCTAGTATGCCAGAAGCGGCTGTGTATGGATCAAGTCGTATGCTTAACATCATTAAGCAACACACCGAAGACGAGGATCAAATGAGCATATTTATTTGCTGACCTTTGAGCCTGGTTGTAACTTGAGCTTTATGCTAACCAGACTATGACAAGTTGAAAAAATACTGAACTGACAAAAAGTTATTTTCTTTTCCTTTTTCTGTAAGAATTGCCCTAACTATGAATATGAATATGCACACATCTATACACACACACACACACACACACACACACACACACACACACACACACACACACACACATATATATATATATAAAAGTAGTGAATGATTGAAGTCAACATTTTAGAGACAGGCTGTTTCATGCAACGATTGCGTCCAGCATGAAACAGCCTGTCGCCTCTGAGTGTTGACTTCAATGTTCACTTTTATATTTATATTTACATACGCCCTATCTCTGATATTGAGCACTTTATCCCATAAATATAGCACACACTTAAAACTATATTTCTTCATATATATATATATATATATATATATATATATATGAAGCTAAATATGAATTTTCTCTACTTAGTGTATTGAGCACTTTACTTAGTTACTTTTGCTTTACTCGGTTTGGTTTTTTTTTTTTTTTGATTCTGAGCTTGGATTTTGGACGAATGTTTTCGCCTCAATTACATGTTCTTAGTTCTTTTTTTTACCCCTTATTTTTCCTTGGGTATTGGTTTGTTCATTTATAAGCCAATACGCCGAAGGTTTTTTCCAGACAAGTATAATTAATTATATATATATATATATATATATATATATATATATATATATATACAAAACACACACACACACACATACATATATATATATATATATATATATATATATATATATATATATATATATAATACCAATTGGTAATTGGTAGGAATTATTCCAAGGAGGAATTTAATCCAATGTAGGGTCAATATCAGTTACAGAGAAAACATATCTGATAAATTAAAGAAAATAATATATGATATTAAAAATATTTTCCCTCAGAATGAATATTTTTACGAAATGGAAACAAAACATCCAGACAGATGTACCACGATGAAAAAAATAGATAGATTCCATTTCCTAAAAATATTCAGTCTGAATTATAACAGATATGGATTTAAAGGTGTTTTCTAAATTTAAATAATATATATATATATATATATATATATATATAAATATATTAAATCTGAAATAATTAGTTTAATATAATTTCTATTTATTCGTTATTTGGTGCTCTGTTTTTTTTAAAATAAACAGTATTAATTAAATTTATCGGCCTGAATATTCGAGAACTTTCGTTGAAAATAGGCGTTCTCGGACAGGAATCGAACCTGTGTCGTATTTGTAACCGTCAATTGATCTGACGTGCAAAAACACTCTGCTACAAAGAAAGCGTCTGTTTTGCAAAGCCCAAATTACTGCTTATAAAATTCCTGTCGATTCCTCTCGGAGAATGCATATCTTCTACGAAATTTCTCGAACATCCAGGCCGGTAAATGTAATTAATACTGTTTAATTAAAAACAGAGCATTTACTTAAATAAATTCTATCTATAAAAATAACGTATACACAGAATATATATATATATATATATATATATATATATATATGTGTGTGTAAAACTTTTGTCACTTAGCTCATTGATGCTATCTTTAGCATCCCGACTCCACAGTTTCGTAGACATATCCGTCCGGGCACTCATCAGGGGGAGAATGCATATCAGAAATTCAATTGAATGTAATTAATACTGTTTATGCCTATTGATTTTTATACACAGAATATATTTTTATAGGCCATTGGTGCAATATCTTCTTTTTCGTAGTGTGTATGTGCACGTGTGTGTGTGTGTGTGTGTGTGTGTGTGTGTGTGTGTGTGTGTGTGTGTGTGTGTGTGTGCGTTTGCGCGAATGCGCCTACGCCTAGGATTTCGTGATTATTTGTCCTTTTCTTAGTTTTTTTATTTTTCACTTTACACCCTCTTTTTTTTTCTTTTCTTTCTGGAGCCATATATGGCTATTTGATTTCCGTTTTTCTTCTAGACACGTTTCTAATTTTTCCACTGCAGTTCCGTTTGTACGAGGTGTCCGCAATATGTCTACACGCTGTTTCTCAACTATCTCAGCCCATTAAATCGCGTCAGTAGTGATCATAAAATATGTTTTAGATTAAATAATATTTATTCTGTCTCATAATAATTTCAGTGTATATATATATATATATATATATATATATATATATATATATATATATATATATATATATATATATATATATATATATATATATATATAAACAGACAAAAATTAGTTTTATTATTACCACTCATGATAATAAAAAGTAAAAATGAAAAACGGGCTAGGTAACTGGTTTCGAACCTCGCTCAACACAACTAAATCGAGGTAAATAAAGTAAATTATTTAAAAAACAACAATGGACAAAGTGTATTGGGGGTAAAAAATTTAGATGGTAATTAGTTGGCGGCCTAATACAAAGTCCTTCTGTTTACATAGAGACGGCTTTAATGATAGAATATAGATGGCTTCCAACACTTTTAGGTGGTAATTAGAGTAGGAACTGCTAAGGATGGTAAAAGCGTCCGCACTAAAACTAGTAACACAATTATGGCTATTATGGTGTTCTGCGATGGCAGACCTATATGTATTGGTCAAAATATCCGAAGGAGTGTACTTAAGGTTTCGGATTTTCGCTGGAACGTGTTGCTTTATTCTTGCATCCAGCCTCTGCGTCGTTCTTCCTATGAAGTACGAACCGCAACTACATTTAAAAGAATAAATTAATGAACTATTATGATGTGGAGCGAGAACATCCTTACATATAGACGGAAGAACGGGCCTGGCAGAGTAAACAACACGAGTGTTAGCGGCAAAGTAACAATGTCGAACTGCGGTAGAAACCTGCTTAGCAAACCTATCACTGATACTACCCAGCCACTCTAACAGGTTTGACCTTGTTGAATTCAGCAAATTTATTCTTAATAATTGCTTGAACAATGCCTAATGGGGAGGTATTTTTGCAGAGAGTAGAAGTAATAAACCTAAGTTCATCATCCAACTTCATTTCAGAACAGATCATAAGAGCCCTATGTGTAAGGGTCTTAATGAAATTAATTTTGTGCTTCCTGGGATAAAAAGAATCTTAACGGATATACAAACCAGTAAAAGTCCATTGCTGACCTTTGAGCCTGGTTATAACTTGAGCTTTATGTTAACCAGACTATGACAAGATGGAGAAATACTGAACCGATGAAAATGTTCACTTTTTCACCATATATATTCTATCATTAAATAATTTTGCGCTTTCCGGGACAAAAAGAATCCCAACGGATATACAAACCAGTAAAAGTCCATTCATCTTTTTAAAATAATTTATTTTATTAACCTCAATTTAACTCTGTTGAGCGAGGTTCGAAACCGATTAGCTAGCCCGTTTTTTCATTTTTACTTTTTATCATCATGAAAATATTTTATTCTAACATAGGCTTATATGTAGATACATGGCGGCAGTATATATATCTGTGTGTATGTATGTATAGATTGCTGTACGGGTAGAGATGTTCTTAACGTGTACGGACGCATGTGTGTGCGCATGTATATTCAAATTCCCTCCAAATCTTTGAAACATTTTCTCCAAATTTTGGGTTCTGATATATGGGAGAATTTAATACACCAATAATTCTGAATTATCTCCCTTTTATTTCACTCAAGTTATCGCTTAATATTTTATATGAATTAGGTTTTTCAATTTTTTTTTTTTTTTTAATTTCTGTGCATTCCCGTTGAATCAAACTTTAGCCGTGTGACTATTAGGATGTAGGTCAGCTCATCGGGGTCTCCTTCTCTCCTCCTACCCACTCATACCTCCATAATATAATTCCCTACATTACTTCCTGTAACTATGCCTTCATCTGTCATTTCTTCCTCTCTGTCCCCTCTGATGTTTTTTCTGTCTTTCTTTCCCCACCCAACCAGTCTCCTACAAAAATTTTAAATTGTAGGTCAAAATGGTCATTGACTAATGGTGTCTTTAATTCCACTTGTAAGATCTATCTATCTATCTATCTATCTATCTCTCTCTCTCTCTCTCTCTCTCTATATATATATATATATATATATATATATATATATATATATATATATATATATATATATATATATATAAATATATTTATATATATTCATACATGTTTCATTAAATAATATAGACAAGTGTTGTCTATTTATTTTATGTAAATTCTTTTCATAAAGTCTGATAAGCATAATAACATTATCATTAATCGAAGAAAGAAAATCACAATATTGATCCATATTTTTTAATCCAATCTAAGCTTTCGGCTTACATAAGCCATTATCAAAGATGTCAATTACTGTACAACATATAAAGCAATATACGGACAAGACAGTGATGATAGGCTGTGATTGTTCACATAGATGATTTCTAAGCAACGATAAACACGTGCATATAAGACGCTAGAAGCGAAAATCGCACCGCATCTCATGATGTCACACATGACCACGCGAGAGTGAATTCGAGAAGTATGAAGTATGGGAAGCCGTTGGTATAAACCAATGGTTTCTGTTACCAATTATAAACGTTTAAGGATATTTGTAGAGATTCCATAGTTGATTTTGTTTAGGTTGAGTTTTAACTGTTTGATGTATATTGCTTCAAGGATATTTAGTTTTTGTATATATATATATATATATATATATATATATATATATATATATATATATTTAATAATCTGTGGGTATATAATCCAAGTGAATCCTAATAATATGGAATATTAAAACTGATTCACAAAAAGAGCTCAATGTATTTATTATAACAGAGCATATAAGATTTATTGATCTTGTATTATTTGCTAGCTTGTTTTTCGTCAGTTCTTTTTTAAAAGGAGAAAATATATTTTTTAATTTTATAACTAATAATTTAGTATTTTCTTTCTTTTTTAAATTGTTTGATCTCGGTGTCTTTAACTTTGTGATGTAATTTCACCCAGACGTGGGGTGTTTAAATTTAAAATCTAGGTCAAGGTTTTATTGACCGTTTCCATTTAAGTCTCCTCCTTCCACCATGCTAGTGGTGAGGTTAACTTAATATGTATTTTCAACGGCGGCCTCCTCCTTCCTTGCTTTTCATTTCTTTCCTTGTTCTTTTTCTTTTTCCTTTTTCCTTTTTTCTTTTTTAAATGTTTAATTTTTAAGCTTCTGACGTTATATCTACACATTATCTGAGTCGAATTGGTTGAAATAGCCATTCTTATGAGGTATTTTTGGATTTCTCTATTATGTTATATATATATATATATATATATATATATATATATATATATATATATATATAAAAGGAATATAGAAATCAAAACTCAGAGGCGACAGGCTGTTTTCATATTTGACTTCAATGTTCACTTTTATATATATATTTACATAGGCTCTATCTCTGATATTTAGCACTTTGTCCCATAAATATAGCACACTATATTTCTGCACACACACACACACACACACACACTCACTCATATATATATATATATATATATATATATATATATATATATATATATATATATAATGTTAATGGTCAGATTTGAATCAGAGCAGGAAACAGCAGTATTAAAAATATTCTCAATACAAGTGTGAAAAAAACTAATTTCAACTCGATTGAAAAAAAAAAACCTAACCCTAACCTTAACCATAACCCTAACCCTTAGTTCCGAGTTGAAATTAATTCTGCACTATATATATATATATATATATATATATATATATATATATATATATATATAGTAATGCCTTGATATACGAGCGTACTGACATACGGTTTTCTTTTTGTTTTTGTTTTTTTAGATGAGAACCGGAGATCGGTCGATATTTTTGTTTTGAGATATGAGCTGAATTTTGAGATAC
Organism: Acanthosepion pharaonis; assembly: GCA_903632075.3. Classification (NCBI taxonomy): domain Eukaryota; kingdom Metazoa; phylum Mollusca; class Cephalopoda; order Sepiida; family Sepiidae; genus Acanthosepion; species Acanthosepion pharaonis. Next base: position 2,383,616 of record CAHIKZ030005495.1, on the reverse strand, counting down.
AAGTGTGTTTCAGTTAACTATCAACAGTACACATAAATTACCTCTGAACTCAAAGCATCGCTGTTGCATTGTTTTGAGTCTTTTTTGCGGTTATTTTGCTAAATTCCTTTCGTGACGACACGGATCAAATGAAAGTTAGTGTAAAGAGCAATGGTAAAAAGCCGATTTCATTTGAGTTAAAGCCGGAAATTATAAAAAAAAAAAAAAAAAAAATGAGTAAGGCGTACGAGCAATGAACTTGGCGAGACAGTATGAGCGTTCTACATCGACGATAAACAAAAAATATAAAATTTAAAAATTAAAGAAAATAGTTACAGTTTAAAAAATTAAGTGATCTTTGTTATCGTAGAGTTTGCTAGCCGTTGCTAGGTGAAGTTAATGGTTGCTAGGTTAGCTGTTGTTGTCCCTCTCTGTCTCTGTCGTATTAGTTGGCCGATGACTCGTCTGGACTTTATGGTTTACTACACTTTTATTTCTTTTACAATTTGTTTTTTTTTTTTTTTTATTGTTTGTAAACCATATTTCTAGTTTATTCACACCTAATGGCTTGTACGAAACTCACAAAAATAGGGGTGTCTTGTACTGCTCGCTCCTGTGGGTCTTTTCAATAGGTTTTAAGAAACCCCTTCCATTAAATGAAAAGCATCCCCAGAACATTATACTGAACGGATGCATGACAGTACTTACTGCTAAATTCAAAGAGCTTTCAAAGCTTCTTCTTCGGATTTTAGATCGCTTATCCTTTGAATTTAGCTCAAATTTCGTTTCATCGGAGAAGGGAACATTTAGTAAAAAAGAATCAGGTGAGTCACTTTTATCGAACAGCACTGTATATATATATATATATATATATATATATATATATATATATATATATATATATATATAGATTATGATGTATTAATAATTACTGTTGAAAGAATCTATCAAAATTTAAATAAGAACGATGGCATACCGGATTCTTCACAAGTTAAAAGGTATTTTTGAGATTTTTAAACTGATTCAGTCTTCATTTATGTGCCATGCGTGATACAGTCTTAGGCGATCATGTGCCTTCGATACATGACTGACGAAGCGGATTTTTCCCGCAGTATGTCGCGATTTCTTTCTGCGTTAGAGTAGTTACCATCCAAGGCTATAGAACCCGGTCTGCCCTGCTATTTACCCATAGCTGGGGGGAGGGGGTGGAGAAGTAGAGGATTCCTACCTTTCCCAAGAGTATTAGGAAATTTAATGGATTCAACCGGAATTCGAACTCGGCTCTCTCTTTCTCGGAGGAGGCACGGTGGAGTAATGGGTAGCGGCTCGGATTGAGGAATCGGAGAGCCGAGTTCGAATTCTATAGCAACAGTTCGAACAATGTAAATATTTGTAATTAATTACAAACCTCATCTCAGAAATATATACAGGTCTTGAAGATGGCTGAAGCTAACAACGGCCGAAACGTCGTGAATATGACAACGAAGGTGAGGACAGCAGTCCGAACAATGTCAGTCAGTTATGTGTCATGCGTGATACCTGCTTAGGGGATCTTTCGATATATGACATGAGATTTTTGTCCGCCGTAGACTAGTTGCAATCCAAGGCAGATCTCGATCTGTATATAGGTTACAACAGCTCAAAAGATTGGTAAGGAGTGTGAACCGGGTGATAGGCGAACCTGTCTACGCCAATTCAGTAAAATAAATAAATAGTAAGTAAAATTTCTAAGTATACGCAGAGATATTATAAGTATGGAATTGAAGTGGACCGTAGGATAGATAGATAGATAGATAGATAGATAGATAGATAGATAGATAGATAGATAGATAGGAATAAACTGAGATAGATGGATAGATAATGAATGATTCATATAGATAGATAGATAGATAGATAGATAGATAGATAAGAATAAACTGAAATAGATGGATACATAATGAAAGACTCAGATAGATAGATAGATTGATAGATAGATAGATAGATAGATAGATAGATAGATAGATAATGAAAGATTCAGATAGATAGATAGATAGATAGATAGATAGATAGATAGATAGATAGGAATAAACTGAGATAGATGGATACATAATGAAAGACTCAGATAGATAGATAGATAGATAGAACAATGTAGGATTTATTGTCAGAACGAATCATACTTAGATAGATAGATAGATAGATAGATAGGAATAAACTGAGATAGATGTATAGATAATGAAAGACTCAGATAGATAGATAGATAGATAGATAGAACATTGTGGCATATATTGTCAGAACGAATCCTACTGAGATAGATAGATAGATAGATAGATGTTAAATAAAAACAATAGATTGCTTACTGACTCGAAGTATAGTTTGATTTGCATCGTCATCCATTCTGCTAACTCAAGCAGAAATCTATCTTGATTTATATCTTAGGCTTCTACCTGTTATCTATACATCTATACTTCCTTCTATATGCACCGAATCTTGTAAATCACCTCGTTTGCATGTAACGAAGATGCTGGAAAAATCCTTGTTGACTGGGTATCATGTAACACAAATAATGATATTTAACATTGTCTATCCGAAAACACTGACCCAAGACTAGCGTTTCAACTCACAGGTTAGACTTTTAGGTCTGAAATTACTCCATGACGGGACGTTCTCGTATATAAGTGCTTAATGCAAAAATTTCAAAAAAATTAAAACCAAACACATACAAAAAAATTAAAAAAATGAAAGATTAACAATAAAAAATAAATAAAATTTAAGCAAAAAAAAAAAATTATTTATCTAATTTATTTTCAGAATATGAGGTTTGCTATCGGCGAAGACAGTTGAATTAGCCAGCCGATTTCAAATTCCAGGCCTGCGTTCCCCGTTTTTTTTTTTTTTTTAATCATTTTACTCAAAGCAAGGCGATAATGCCACTAAGACGACAAGGATTAGTGAGATTGAAAGAGGATGAGAAAACTTTAGAGAAGAGAGAGAACAATAGAGGAACATGTCTCAGGAAGATAAAAGATGCCGATTGACGTTCTATTTAAATTTTCCAAGATAGCAGATAGTAGAGATCAAAGGAACCGGTAGAGAGTTCCATCGGGGAGAAGTGCGAAAAGGGAAACTATTAGAATAGAACTTACGGCTACATCTTGCTGGGTCAACAGTAAAACCTTAAGACCTAGTTGCCAATCTAGTAGTACGCTTAAATTCATACGGTCACGGTATCAAGGAGGAGAGCAATATTTATTTTGTTTTAATGCAAACATGTGGTACAAGGCCAAAAGGGGGTATAGTGGAAGGCTGGTCCTCAATCTGTCTTATCTTAAACTTAGCTAGCCAGGATTACTGACTCAAACGTAGCACAGTTTTCCTTACATCAAAACAAAGTATTCTTTCTTACCATTCTTACTACAGTCACCATAATACCTCTAGTCTCTATGTGGTTCTAGTTCCTATGCGTACAATTTGTCTGTATCAAAGAGAAGAGCATTATTTATTTGTAATTATATACAAAATGTGGCACAAGGCCGAAATTGGGAATGGGGAAAAGGTCGGTCTTCTGTCTTAATATTAAACTTAGCTAGCCACAATCACTGACCCAAACATACTACAATATTACTTGCAACAAAACAACGCATTCTTACTTACCTTTCTTAGTACTGTAGAAAAATCACGTGGTTGAGATAAACACTCAGTTGAGCAAGATAAGTGAAGAATAATCAACCTTGAGAAAGAGAGCTATTTATGGTGCCATGGAGCATCTCATTGTGCTAAAGTGGGATAGTCCATTGCTTGGGCTGTGATTGGCTGCTGGTACCTGAGTGGAGGTATTTCTATATAAATACCAGCTTGATCCATCAGTTAGTTTGCAGGGTTTGTATTAAGTTACAACCTGCTTTATTTTTGTCTGCAAGCTGGACGCTAGCTGGGACCTTTACGCCGGTAAGTGCTGTTTATTGTATTGTTATTCTACAAGTACATCCACCATAATACCTCAATGTCTCTATGAAGATCCTAACTAGTCCCCATGTGTACAATTCATTGTTTGTGGGGGGGGGGATAAAACAGCAATTAAAAACTAAACCAAATGTATATTTACAATATGACAGCAAAACTATTTACAAGAAACTAAACAAAACTAAACAAGGAGGAGAGCTCATTAGGACAACTGCCATGAAAATAGAAAAGACACAGGGATGCCACGTCATGGCAGTCGAAATGCTACATTAGGACAATATTTCAAATTCTTTTTTGGGTTTTATTAATAATCTCGCGAATCTTGGGCAAATATCAAATTTTAAAGATTCCTGATTTAATATAAGGCTAAAAATACGAGAAAATAAACTATTAGTTGGGAAAGTCTTAAACTTATCTCTTCTCATTTAGTATGGTACGACACAAAGATATATTTGAACTGCTAGGAAAACTTGAATTATTGCAGAAAGACATTAGAATACTCCAGAATATATGCCGGGAGAAAACCACCCAAATAAAGACAGAAAATGGATTAAATAGAAAAGTTCGTTATACAAAGATGCGTCTCATCACTGGATTTATTTAACTTTATATAGCGAGGTAATCCTAAGAAAACTAGATGTCCTACCAGGATTTATTATTGATGGGTACAATCTTAACAACATAAGATATGCAGTGTTGTTAATCGACGCAGAAACAAATCCGCAGGAAGTCCTAGACAAATTAGTAAAGGAAAGAGAAAAGAAAAGGACTAACTATCAATTGTAAAAATTATAAAATATATGGTTGTCAGTACGTGGAACAACTAAAGATATGAACTACAAATGGGAAGGGTTAAAATCATGTAAGTACAGAAATTTAATTATCTGGGAATTTTTTTAATAGACGACAGAAAAAAATGTAACGCCGAAATCTGAAGGTGCGTTAGAATAGAGAACGATGCCGTCTAAAAGCTATAAAAAGATCTGGATATAAAATGTTCATTTGAAACTGTTATCAATATAATACTAAAAGTCTGTGATTGCGTGCGTGCTTGCGTGGTGCGTCCGTCCGGCGCATAATGATTTAAGTTAATCTGATTTAAATGAATAAGTTTTAAAAATACAAATTGTTTATACAAGTAAGTATTTTTATTTTAACTTTCTTCAGACAGCCATATTTTTTATTAAAATATTTTTAAGCTAAAGACAGGCACAAAGAGATCCCGCTTTGCTGTTTTGTCCAGTTGTCTGTTTTTGTCCAGTTGTATTTATATTTCAGCTTTCTTTAAACAAACAATATTTTTAAAAAATATTTTTGAATAAATCTGATTTTAAAATATTTTAAGTGAAGAAGATTTCAAAATAACAGTTGTTTATACAGTAAATGTTTTTATTTAATTTTTTTCTATTTCTATTAAATTCTACAAAGAATCAGTAAAACGTTAAGCATGATCTTGTAAACCAGAACAATGATGACACGAACGGATTGAAATATTTAACTGAATAATAATAATAATAATTGTTATGGTCCGGTTCCTTGTACCACGGTGATAGTCCAAGGTAGAACCAATAAAGAAGAACTCGAACACAGGTATGGAATAACACAGATATATTACAAACAGGAATATATACAGAGAAGTAGAAGTGTTAGTATGAACAATCAGGTTTAGTAGGGGGAACAATGTAGTCTCGACCAGTATCACTATTCCAATGTCTTGCAGTAATTGTCTGAACGTGACTCTGTTTCAGACTGCCTCTGACTCGACTGACTGACATGACTGACTGACTGACAGATTCCTGACGGACCTCACTCCAGACTTCAGGCTGAACGGAATTTAGTCACACACCCCCAACGAGGGCATCAGGTGGCACAAGGCCGGATTAATGTGGGATCTCCGAGCCCGTGGGTTCGACCAAAAATATGCCCATTGAACCCGTATAAACGGGTTCAGGGTCGGTTTACCTCCCTGAAAGAGAATCCGCCCTTCGGCGTAGCCTCGTTCAGGTTCCTCCCCGCCCGAAGGCAGAGAGTTCAACCGGTCAGCCGGTCGCCCGACTTCGGACTGAACTCTCTGCTTCCTCTTGAGGCGCAGTATTTATTACGTATGGAATAGACCATTATGTTATTATGGGTAAGGTCCAATATTAATAATAATAATAATAAAATTAACTTTCATTACAATTGAATGTTGAAATCAACTTCAGTGTTTTATAAACTGGACAGTCAGTGACCCAACGGGTTACGGGTAGTCTAGTGTAATTTAAATACTTCTATGCGACAGGGAAAGTTGGACAATCTCCTAACAAAACGAAAAGGAAACTTTAGGTAACAGTTATGTGGAACTGCAGAAGGATGCCGAGAATACCATGGACGGAACATGTGAGCAACGAGGAAAGTTTAAGGAAAATGGAGGACAAAAAGGAAATTTACATAGAATAAGAAAGAGGCACGTGAAATTTCTGAGAGACGTAATGAGGAAAGAGGGCTTGGAGAATCTGATACTCACAGTACATTTTGAAGACAAGGCGAACAGAAGTGAAAAATAACCTGCAGAAGAAGCGTTTGTAAATTGACACCGCATCAAGAAGTGGGGGAGACCGTAAAAAAATCAAACATTGGTAAGAGCAACAAAAGACAGGAAGTCATGGAGAGCCATGATCAACAACGTCGTAAAGGGGCACTGCATACAGAATCGCGATCGCTATCATGGTTTAATGGATCAGATTGGAATTCGAACTCGACTCTCTGATTCCTCAATTCGAACCACTATCCATTACTCCGCAGTACCAACCTTTTAGTGAGATATATCTATATAAATAAATTTGTTTATTCTGGATCTTTTTTTTACGTTCCATATATTTTTTAGTCTCTTCTAATTGGCAAACAAACAGTTTATATTTTCTTGCAGATCTGTTTCAATTAGAGTTGAACAAATAGGAAGAATTTTATTTTTGGGAAATCCAACAAGATATATAGTAAATCATGTTTCATTTTTTTATTTAGTCAAAGAATTGTACTTGAGTGAGATTTTTTTTTATCCTATGACTCATCAGGATTGTAGGCGTGCCACATGTACTGCAGCCACAGTAGAAATGGTGTTTCTTGGGCAAGATATCCTGAGGGAGTCCAACCCTCTCCAGGCTGGTTTTTCCTTCTCCTAGACCGGTTGCTACCCAAGGCTATAGAACCCAGTCTGCCCTGCTATTTACCCAAAGCTGAGGGGAGAAGAGGATTCATACCTTCCCCAAGAGTACTAACACGTAAGTGGATGTCATAGATCCGACTGGAATTCAAACTTGCCTCTACGATTCCTCGATCCAAACCGCTATCTATTACTTGGATCTATGCGTATTATGCATGAATTTCCGTATATACCATGTGAATTTCACCCTATAATTCCATTTGGAAGTGCTTGAAGGGCATGCCAAGTGCTTGAAAGACATACTCACAAGCCGTGTGAGTGCAATTGGGCAGCCGGAACTGTCCAGAAACTGTCGATGGTTGATGTAGCAGGAAGTCATAAATCATCGTAACTGACCACGTTACAATATGCACTCTGTCCTCAAAGGTGAAACTAAAGTCCGATAAACATACAAGGTGCGATGCGTAAATTGTTTTATATTATTAATTTTACGCATGCTCCATAACGTAATCCACTCTACCAGAAATTTGGAAACAGAATGCTGTACTGCTTGACATTTTGGCATTCTCACCGGAAACTTCAGTACGAACATTTCAGATCGCTTGGGAATCGATCTGTGGACAATGCAGAGGATTCAGAAAGAGTTGGATATCCAGTCAACATCATGGTGTTTGGAGTGATGGCGACGATATGCCACCATTCATCTTCCCACAGGGCCTCAGACTCAACACTCATACGAGGATGTATATCACATGGCAGTAAATACTGGACAATCTGCCCACACTGAAAGTTTTCCTTAAAAATGACGAGGCAAATGAGTCGGTTCACTTAAAACTAAATAATTATGTCACTTCTGTCCTTCTGTACTGTAACTTTCCCTTACGTAAGCGGCCAATACAAGATGAAATCATCACTCGTCACTTGTCACGTGATACCATTGCTAAAACATGCTTTGTCTTATTTTTAAACTACATTTTTTTGGCCCAGAAAATAAGTAGTATTTGTTTCAAACTATTTAAAAAAAAAAAAAACTTTATAATTTCTAATTTTCTTAGAATAAATTTTGAAAAAATTACAATTGATTTTTAAAATAATTTTAAACAGAGATTTTTATTTTTGTTTGCAAAATGTAAAAAAAAAAAATTTCTGTCAAATTTGCTGACTCCAAAAAAAAAAACGTACCTAGGAACAATTAAAAAATGTAAAAAAAATAGCCCCAAAATACTTTGATCTTGCCTCTTAATAATAACATAAACATTTAGACAATAAAAAATTATTTTCATCATCAAGTTTAAAGCCTTTTTTATTCATGCAATGCTTTCTTTTAGCAATCTCATAGAGGTACCCTCTCTCTCTTTTCTTCTCTCTCTCTCTCTCTCTATATATATATATATATATATATATATATATATATATATATATATATATATATATATATATATATATAGATAGATAGATAGATAGATAGATAGATATAAACAGCGTGTAATAGAAAATAGATAAATAGGATTAGAGAAAAATAAATAGATAGGAATAGACATATATATATATATATATATATAGATAGATAGATAGATAGATAGATGCAAAGAGTTTTTATTTATGTTATGCTTTTTTTTGCGATCACATGGAGGTACCTAAGAAAAATGGAAGCAGCAGAAATGTAGTTCTAAGAAAGATACTGAAAATTCCATGGACAGAGCAAGTAAGCAACGCTGACTTCTTAAATAAAATGCCAACGAAAGAACACTACTCAAAATCAGGGAGAGAAAGCTTAAATTCCGTGGACGCATAATGAGAAAGAAAGGCTTGGAAAACTTATTACTCACAGGGCATATTGATGGCAAGTTCCCTGTGATGGAGGAGATTTTTTTCTTCTTTCCGAAATCTATCTTGCATATCAATAAGTCTGCCATTTCTCCATGCTCGGAGTATTGTTGCTATATATGTTCCAGTGTCCTTGCTATTTACCTGGAGCTCCTTGATAAGATCCAAAGAAGAATCAGCAATATTATTGATCCTGTTCTGGCGGCTCGGCTTCAATCAATTGGCCACCGCTGTAAGGTTGCCTCCTTGTGCCTTTGTTTTATAAATACTTTCATTGTAATTTTTCGGACGAGCTTTTCACTATGGTACCTAGACCGTACTAAACTGGTGTTGAGACCTCATCAATTTACAGTTGAGCTGGCTAGATGTAGCCGCAAGTTCTATGCTAACAGTTTCTTTTCTCGCACTTATCGCTTGTGGATCTCCCTCCCGGCTCCATGCTTTGCAACCAACTTTAATCTTCAAAATGCAATATCAATCACTCTCTACTGTCTTCCCGGTTGCTTTTTTCTCTTTCTACTCATTACTAATGATTCTGTTCCTAATTCCTCCACACCCTCTCAACCCAAACGCCTTAGTCGTCGTACTGTCTTGCTTGGGGTGGTACCGATTAAAAAAACAGAGAGAGTTAGGGAAAGGCAGCGAGCCTCCTACATGATGGGCCTGTGTGAATATCTTGTGGAAGGAAGCGGGATCTTTAGCAAAAGGAGAAAAATTCTTAAGAGTTACACGAGATAAGAAGTTGTGGAGAGCCATGATTATCTATACGGCAAATAGTAGAAGTTTGTGCAGAAAGACCACAGATTTTTTTTGGTCTGAATTTCTAGTAATCATTATTTAAACTATTTATATTCGGACTATTTTCTTCATCTTTGTTGTTGTTATCACAACGTTTCGGTCGTTGTGCTCCCCTGCCTTCCTCAGGTGTATATCGATCTGTGTCACCTACGGGCAACCCCGAACTGAACCCTTTATTTTATCTACGGGGGCATAGATATGTCTAATTCTTAGTTCCGAGGGAAGGCCGGAGGGTACAACGGCTGAAACTTTGTGAAAAAAAACAAAACAACAAAGATGTAGACAATAGACTGAATATATATAGTATTTTGCACAACTGAGTCACGCATTCACGAGAGAAACTGCTAACTGAGGAAGAATTCTTTTGACATACTCGACCCTTTGACACGAGATTTTGAAGGATCAAACGCTTTTAGGAAACTGGCACGCGTTTTAAAACGAAAACGTGCCATTTTAGAACCAAATATCATTTTTTTTAAAGCCTCAAATTACCAGCGTCTTAAAAAGAATCCGCTGAAGAAGAATTGGGTTAAGGGATTTTAACCTGTACTTATATGCACTGAGACTCAAACTGATTATTCGTTTAGCCATTGCTGCCCCAGGCGGCCTTCCAATTGTCCCGGTATCCTGCGTGCTGGGGGTAGAGAAGACATAGCCCGATCGAAAAGGCGGCTCAAAAAAGAGCTTCTACGTCTTGTTTAATATTCGCGTTTAAACATACTTTCTTCATTCAGTGAGTGTGGCCTGTTGGTAGCAGGGTTAGGGTTGAGGGGGTCGAACGCATTCCAGCACGCTTTATCTGAATCTGATCAAAATTTCGGCCCTTATACATCATCGGTTCTGTGTGTAGTCTTTAGTGAAACAGTCTGCCAAATATCAGACGGAATAAGCACCAACTTCCCTTCCAACCTCGCCATTTTTCTTTTCCAATAACAAAAACGCGGCCATCCTTCTCTGCTCTCTTCATCCCCAGATAAATAAGCCCCGGCAGTTAGCGGCCGGCGAACGTAGGGGACGAGAAGAGAAAGAAAGGGTTAATGTAGAAGAGTAGAGAAAGAAAAAGAGTGTTTATGATATAAGGAGAAAGAAAAGAGGGAAATGATGAGAGAAACAGGGAGAGACATCTAAACTGAGAGAGAGAGGGGTAATTATATAGACAGAGAGAAAGATAGAACGAAAGAAAGAACGAAAGAAGCGCGCATCTGTACATACATACAAAGACATTGATGAAATCAGAAGGTCGCTTGCACCGACATGTTTAAAATTTGCTATATTTATGGGGGAAGAGAACCCAGGATTGGAGACAGAGCATTTGTAGTGCTGAAACAATGCATCTTTATATATATATATATATATATATATATATATATATATATATAGATAGATAGATAGATAACTAGACTCGTTTTGAAAAACCCTCGAATTTTTGATTTGCTAATCAAATCAATCTCGAGGGAAAAAAAAGGTTTTAAAAAAGAAAGAGCTACAAACATGAACTTCTGCCGACAAAAAATCGCACAGATGCAGGTCTGAAGCCCAAAGAAAAAACCCCGATACGAGTAACAACTAACTAACAAAAGAGCTCAATACAACCGTAGATTAATATATAGACAACCACGACATTACTCGGAATAAACATAATAGGCAAAGAAAAATTTTGTGGTTTAATCCCCGTTTCAATTTAGCGGTAAAAACTAAAATTGGTAAGATATTTTTTAATTTACTGGAGCAACATTTCCCAAAAAAAACTGTGTTACATAAAATATTTAACAAAAACAATGTAAAACTTAGTTATTGTTGTATGCCGAACGTAGGGACTATTATAAATGGATTGAATAAGAAACAAAACTAGGAATGATCCACGTAGTAATCCTCCTACTTGTAATTGTAGAAACAAAAACATCTGTCCATTACAGGAAAATGCCAGCAGGAATGCGTGGTGTATCAAGTGAAAATTTACAAAAATACTGAGGATACTAATCCTAAAAACATACATAGGTGCTACTCAGGATAAATTTAAAAAAGATATTATAACCACACGAGTAGTTTTAAGAATGCAAAATTAAACATAGTACCACGCTATCTACCTACGTATGGAAAACCAAACAAGAAGATAATATAGACCCCATCCTTAAATGGGAAATATTAAAAAATGCCCAAAATATAAAGGAGGCCATAAATTTTGCAAATTATGTGCTGAGGAGAAATTAGCCATAGCTTTATATGATCAACCTAACCAGCTATTAAACTCTAAAACTGAAATTCTCAATGTATGTAGACACAAAAAAAATCTTGGCTACTAAATTAGACGTTTTCCTGTTATTGACATTCCACTGAGGATTTTTTTTTTTTGAATAAATATTTATCCCCCTCCCACTTAGGTTGTTTTTGTTTTGTTTTTTTGGTTTTGTCACGTGGTATGATTTTAGCTATCACCTATAAATATGTGTTTCTCTTTGCCTCGTTAGCCAAACTTTCCCTGACGATCCGTTTAGGTGAAACCTAGGTAGGTTTGTCTGGCTCACTAGGTGTATCTATCTATCTATATATATATATATATATACACACACACACACACACACACACACACACATATATATATATATATATATATATATATATATATGCATGTTTCATTAAAAACGACAGACAAGGTACTACGGTTAAGCTTTTTATTTAATTTTTCTTGTGTTCTGACAAGAGCTTTCTTTTCTAGACAAAGGTTGTGTATGTTTTATATTTCCTAGCGCTTTCGGCTATACTTTTAACCACTATCAAGGATGATTCGATTTTCAGCTTAATAGAGTGTGTGCGTTCTGTGTATGTATCAGTGTGTGGTAGGGATGTTTTTAATTTCCGAATATGGTTAGCACATTGTGGCTTTGTTTGTAGTTAATATTGTTAAGAGTTGGCTTTTTCTTTTTTATTATTAAAGCTTCCATTATTTTTATGCAGGTGGATGCAGTTAATATATTTCTGTTTTCTACTAGTATGTTCCTAATGGTGTCTGGTAAATCTGAGTGTGTGTTTAAATGTGTTCTAATGGAGCTGTGATCAGATAGGTGTAACGTAAGACGTCTGGATAAGCATGTGGTTGTGTAGCCGATGTAATTATTTATGAGTCCGGTTTGATCAGGAACACAGTTCCTTAAGGGGCATTTGAACTCATAGATAATGTTCGTTCTTTGTAATTTTGACTTAGTTGGTGTGTTGTTATTTTTGAGGATAAGGTTGGCTGTCTTAAATTTTTTATAATAGATAATAAATTTGATTTTTTTATTCAGATCAATAGGAGTAGTATATTTCTTTATAATATGCCTTAGAGAAAATCCGTCTTGTTTGTAATTAATATGCCTTTGGTTTTTGTAATAAATGTGTATGTGATTTTTGGCTGTGTTCGCTATCGTTATTACTTGCTTTGGGGAGGAATAGTCTAATTTGTTGGTTTATAAGGTAGTTAGGAAAGCCGTTGTTGATTAGTGTTTCTTTAAGGTTATTAAGTTCTTTGAGAAAGAGTAGTCGAGATTCTGACCCTGAGACCCGGGTTCGAATCTCACCATGCTGGATTTGTTAGAAAAGAAACTTCCTGGCGTTATTTTGGACTGGAGGGTTCGATCCCATCGTGCGGCACGTTTGGAAAGTGCCTGAAAAAAACTATACCACAGGTTGATCCAAGCCTTGTGTGTGAAATTGGGCAGATAGCTGTGCTAGTACGAAATCACAAGTCATCGTGGCCGAGGCATTGAGCGTGCGGACCTTGTTCAAATTGTCGATCACACTAGATAACAAGCTCTTTCCCAGAAACTGTAACTAAGGTCTGCTCAGCATAGTTGCAGTATAAAACAGAGGTGGGCTCTGTGAGTGTTGAACAAACACAAAATGCACCTGAGCAAGCGTCGGCAATAGGGATTAGCTAACCACCCTAGTAGACGGGTATCCTCGAATACAAATGGCCAGCTATACACACACACACACACACACACACACACACACACATATATATATATATATATATATATATAAGGTGTATCAAAAATAATTTTACAAACTTCACACAAAACAAGGACAAAAGTTACTATAAACATATGTCTGTGAATCCTTCGTTTTTGAGTTATTAAGTTTAAAGTTTACGGTAGGCGCTGTTAAATGTACAATCCAAGATACAATCCAAAAATACTTATTAACATAGTTTTGGGCGCCACGGATCCTGTCTCAGCAACGCGACGAGAAACATCAGCAAAAGTTGGGTGACTCGGCTGACTTCGGCCTGGAAACGCAAATCTGATACAGCCGTGCAGCCTCGCGTCCATTACCATTCTCGCGGCTGTATGTAAAAATCATATCTGCCTGCTTACGATATGAATATTCTGCCATTGTTAAACGGAACACTTCTCAGTTAACTCACTACTATACACGTCAAACGTTCGAGACAGACTAGCCATAAATTTACACGAGTGACAAATGTAAGCTAGTCTACATGGTAACTCAGCGCCATCTACCGTAAACCTTCTTTAAATATAATATCACAAAAGCAAAGGATTTGAGGACATATGTTTATATGGACTGTTGTCCTTGTTTTGATGTGAGGAACCCGCCCAAATTATTTAAAAATATTTTGATACACCTCATATATATATATATATATATATATATATATATATATATATATATATATATATATATTACTTATTATAAAACGCAGATTGTGTGTGTGTGTGTGTGTTTATATTTATATATTGGATCGGATTTCCTACATTTTTCAACCGATTTCAACAAAGCTTCACAGGAATACGTAAAATTACCTTGCGGTTGTTCTGACAGCGCCAAAATTGAAAAACACAATTGTTTTTGCATGAAATCAATTTGAAAAACACAATTAAGAGGCATCACGAGAATGAAGGGGACAACTCATATCGAGTTATACTTATTATAAAACCCAGGTTGGTTGTTTGTGTGTGTGTGTGCATTTACATATGGGATCAGATTTCCTACATTTTTCAACCGATTTCAACAAAATTTCACTTTTTTTTCGCAAGTAGTGTTTATTTATTGTCTTGCACACTTTTTTCTTTATTTTTACATTCAGAATGCTTTAAAAATTCCATTTACAAGACAATTGTTTATAATAAAATTCTATTCAATCGGTAGACTCATAACGATTGAAAACAATGTTTTTGTTTGAGTTTGACCAATTCGTAAAAAAAAGAAACTAATTAAGACATGCGTGTCCGTCAACCTTAAACAATAATCTTTGTCAATTTTATTTTTCAGTCTTTATGATGGTCGATACTTGATCTATCTCTTACTGTTACATCCGCGGGCAACGCCGGGCTCTACTGCAAGTATATATATATATATATATATATATATATATAGTAATGACACAATATGGTAATACGTATGGAATCTTCAGGAGGATACAGAACCAGGGATAGCTCTATGTCTTAAAATCCCATAGGTATATCAAAATAGATCAACATGCTCTGCCTTTTCCCACTCGATAAAGAAGAATATCTCTTGTTTTTAAACCGGAATATTTTTTCCGTTTCATGTGTGATGTTTTGTAGGTTTTGATTGAGAGCAGCTGTTTTTGTGCTCTCATGAAATAAAAATGATTACCTATGGATTTTTAAGTATATATATATATATATATATATATATATATATATATATATATATATATATATATATATATATATATATATATATATATATATATCGATTCTCCTTCGGGTTCGACGTATGAGGGTCAAGCAGATCAGTTTCCAGGAAACTGACAGCCCGACACCGGCACATGAGATTCGATTATAGGAGGCACGGTGGGGTAATGGATATCGGCTTGGATTGTGGAATCGCAAAGCCGAGTTCGAATCCAGGTTGAATTCATTACATTCACTTACGTGCTAATACCCTTGGGAAAGATGTGAATCCTATTCTTCTCCCTCCATCTATGGGTTAAATAGCAGGACAGACTGGGTTCTATAGCCTTGGATGGCAACTGGTCTAGGAGAAGGACAACTCTGAATTCAAAACCTGAGGGGGGTTGCTTGGGGACCTTGTGGCACGTAGTGCACCAGATCTCTGTATTCGGCCCTTCATAAAGTGTGGATGGTCTTGAACGAAACCTTCACCACTATAATCGATATATATATATATATTGTCTAAAGCTCATGTTTGTTCTGATCTGATTTGTACAAAGACTTTCGACCTTCTCAATCATCTTCATGTGGTATCTGTGTGGTGACCCCTGATATGTAGAAAATAATGTTTATGAGTTATCATGCTCTGTGGGAGATTGCATCTCTATTACAAATAATAAAAAAAAAGCTGCATTAAATTCTTACATTGGACACACATACACCACACTTTCTTGGAGTCTGACTTGTCACTTTTCGAATCAGTACATCACGGACAACCAAAACTATCAACATGAGACAAATATGAGGGAAGACCTAAATACTCTACAGCTGCCAAAAAGCAAGTAAAGGTTCAAAATCCTAGAAGGTATAATTATAAAAAAATAAACACCCCTCATTAAATGAAATATCATTTAACCCCGGGAAACAGTATCTTGAAATGGGTATGATATAATTCAAAAGGGAAAAAACTGAACTCTGTATTTTTATGATGGATTCAGAGTCCATGCCACCACTCCAGATCATAATTTGTGTTTTGGAAAGATTTAGGTTAAATCCTATTTCTTGAAACACTTGGAACTTTTTCTGTTCAGTGCACCCTTTTTACCATATGTTAGAGTGCCATTCCCATCTTCCAATATTGTCCGACTCTAAATAATATCCATTTATTATTGAAAATATTCGTTCTTTTTAATATTTGTACATATACATTTGCAAGGAATATTTTTATATAGTTTTATTATTATTATTTTACACTCATGACGGGTTCCAAATTCTGTAAATAAAAACAAGGAAATCTAAAAGATATTTCCCTCCCTGAAACTCTGAAATCACTCCTGGTTCAGAACCCCTGATCTATTTAGATACCTGGACTCATTCTTTGTACTGCTGTTCTTGTTACTACAGTGTTTCAACTGATAATTCCTACTGCCTTCTTCAGGTAAATAATCTATAAGGAAGGAAATAGAAAGTCTTTTTAACAAGATGTCAATAAAACAACCAAATTCATTTCATAAATAAAACATGGGTAAGTATTCACTTTTGCTATTTCCAAAATGTTCAATTTCATAAGACAATCTAAGTCTTTATAATATAGCATGTAACACAGCCCAAGATATTTGGTGCCAGTGAATGGTAAATAAATGGCATTTTAAAAAGGAAACACTCACTGTCTTATTCCATTGTTCTATTTCAGAAGTTCTCCGACATTTTTGCCCAATGTTTCCTTTTCACCATATGTTAGAATATCATGCCCAACTTTCCATGTTTGTCCGACTCTCAAAGGAGCATTCCAAATAATATGCCTATATTCCTGAAAATCTTCATTCTTTTCCATATTTGTATATGTATATATTTACAAGAGAAATTGTTTTTTGTAGAATCTAAAGATTACATTAATTATAAGGACAAGTCTTCGAATAAGTTAAAACATCAATCTTAGAGGGTTGGGAGTGTAAACAGGACCCCCAGTTACATGAAAATCTTTTATGAATCTTTATGTTTATTTTCATATTTTCTGGACTTACCTTTTCTCTACAAATTGACTAATACTATCATCTTCTCCTCAAAGACCACGTTAGAAAATGCATCTTGAAATGCAAAAATTTTTTTTTAATCCTTTCGCCCGAAGCAAGGCGATAATGCAGGTGGGTCACAGGTCGGGCACAGGTGGGATATATGGAGAGAAGGTGAAAGAGAATGAGAAGAATGAGGATAATGAGGACTGAGGTAAGGGCAAAAATAGAACAGGGTTCAAGAAGACAGATATGACGACTGACGTTGCATTTAAATTTTTGAGGATTCAAGTTATCAGGGAAGCAAGAAATCGGGAGGGAGTTGCACGGGTGGGAAATGCGAGCAAAAGAAACTGTTGAAGTAGAAGTGGCGATTTCATCTAACAAGTTCAACAGTAAAACTATGGGACCTACTTGCCAATCTAGTAGTTTAAATTCATGAAGTCAGAGCACAAGGAGAAAAAGCTCATCAGAACAGTTTCCATGAAAAATATTTATAGAAAAGACAGAGGGAAGCCACGTCACATCGGTGAGAAAGTGACTGAAGTCAAGATGCCTGGTCAGGATTGATAATATTACAGACTCGATAAATCAAAATTCGTTTAAGACGAACGTCTAAAATAAAGTTATTCTCTCATCTTCATTGCAATTGTATACTGCGGCCTTCTTCAGGTGATTGGAATTTCGAACACGGGGTTCTAGTTCCACGTGCCATGTCTCTTCCGTCTCAGTTATTTTCCTTTAACTTAACTCTCCAAGTTTTGGTTTTGCCTGGTATTGAACACTTTGGGTCTAGTCACTGGATCTAAACAACGTCTTCATCCACTGGGTCATGTGTCCTTGAGGACATCTGTCCATGAATTTCTGGGACTTATAAAACGGAATGTTTCAGCATCATTTTTACCAGTGCTCATATTGCAATTTTTCTGTTATTATTATTACATTTTTACCAGAGTTTATATTGCAATTTTTGTTGTTATTCATTGCTTTTCTCTAGCACTCCTTATTACTGGTTCCCATATTGTATTCATTTCTATGCTTGGTCGGCTCAGGAGATGTTTGTGGTATAGCATATGTACTGATTCCTGTCTATTATTTCAACTTAATTCCACAAAGAAGAAGGCCGGAGCGTCCAACGACCGAAACGTTATGGCAATGAAGATGAGGGTAACAGTCCGAAAAATGCAAATAATGTAAAAAATCATAATACCTCATCTCAGAGATATAGACACGTAATATTTATTCTTTTCATCAAAATACAAAAACAAATACGTTACAATAACACGTTATGTGCATCCATAATTTCGTAGCCTAATGATGAATGACTATTTTACATCATATAATTATTTTTCTCAATATGACCTTGTCAATGCACATAAAACTTTTTTTATTAATTCCACATATCTATAAGTTTGGCCTTTTCCCATGTGCCATATTAAATAAAAATTTGGGGATCATAGCTCTCCACAGCTTCCTATCCTTTGTAGCTATTTGCAATATTTTTTAGTATCCTTTGCATTTTGTGTTCTGTCATTCATTTACATAGGATTGTATTCAGTGTGTCTTGTGAGTGTCGAATACTCCAAACTCTCTTTTTTCATTGCTAGTCCCCACTATGTCTTTCTGATTTCAAGTATAAGTGTCCTTTTTTTGTTTTCATTTTCCTTAAAACTTCCTCATTGTTCACATGCTCCTCTGTCCATGGTATTCTCAGAATCCTTCCATAGAGCCACATCTCTGCTGGCTGAAGTCTTCTTTTCATTGTCCAGCATTCACTGCCGTATTATGAAGTGATATTACATAATAGTTCAGCAATTTTTGTTGCTAACAAAATTGTCCTCTTTCTTAATGTCATTTATGACACTTTTGACATGGCAATACCTCAAGCGGCCCCGGAACAATGCCGTGTAAAGAGGAAAAGGAAAATGACGGACTTTATCGTCGTTAATCCAAAGAGAAAAAGATAAGACCCATGCGGAGTTAATACTTAAAAGTGGGATCTTATGTCAAATTACCCATACATAGATAGACTCTACCAAGTTACAAATAAAAGCAGGTACTGCTTTTTTTTGAGAGAGAAGTAGTTTTTCCAGCTGTCAGCTGTGATAGTCCGGACTTAACATTCTTGCTCGTTTGTATATTATTGTATTACCGATTTTCCGTTAATATATTTAACTCAAATCCTATTCTGTGTTTTATTTCTGGCCTCAACAAGGCAACAACACTTAATTCTTTACTTAGCTTTTGAAAGGCACCTTTCACTGTTCAAATGCGCCTTTGAATTTCAGTGTCACATTTTCTGTCCTCTGTTGAAAACACTTTCTAGATATTTAACTGTTTGTACTTGTTTCATTTTGGTGTCTCCAATTCTTAGTTCAGATCTTGCAATGTTCCTTTTGCTGATAACCAAATATTCTACATGTGATAGTAAATGACATAATTTCAGTTATCAGTATGAAAATAGCATTCTCTAAATACTTCCAGCTGCTAAGGACATTTTGTTTTGTTATTATTAGTTACTTCGTTTAATAAATTTATTTCGTTTTGACTTGAGAAAGTCCACATCGGACGAAACACATTGGCAATTATTACAGTTATTACTAGTCCCTGCTATTTCTTTCTGATTTCAAGTTTAAGGGTCTTTTTTATTTTTATTTTCCTTAAAACTTCCTCATTGTTCACATGCTCCTCTGTCCATGGTATTCTCAGAATCCTTCCATAGAGCCACATCTCTGCTTCCTGAAGTCTTCTTTTCATTGTCCAGCATTCACTGCCATATTATGAAGTGATCTTACATAATAGTTCAGCAATCTTTGTTGCTAACAAAATTTTCCTCTTTCTTAATTCTTTACTTAGCTTTTGAAAGGCACCTTTCACTGTTCAAATGCGCCTTTGAATTTCAGTGTCACATTTTCTGTCCTCTGTTGAAAACACTTTCTAGATATTTAACTGTTTGTACTTTCACTGTTCTTTTTTCTGATAACCAAATATTCTACCGATTTACAATTAGTTTTTTTCTTCTCGCTTTCCTTAGAACCTTCTGTGAGAGTTCCTGCTAATTTCCGTTTTTTGTCAGATATCAACACTGTGTCATCTGCATCTCTCCTGTCCATATCTAGGACTCTCTAGTCTTGTGTTTTTCATTTTTAATACAGCTCAGTTATTCATCTTATGGACAATCATGGCTCTCCATAATTTCCTATTTGTAACTATCTGGAAATTTCTATTTACTTGAAAGGAAATCAGTAATCTCTGATTCCAAAACTAGTAAAAATTGCCTCCTTTTAACATTTTGTTCTGTGTTCGGGTATGATGCATTCTTTTTCCCATATCTCTTAAGGACCTGGCCGTCTATGGCTCTCCACAACTTCCTATCCTTTGTATCACTTAAAAAACCTAGTCTTTTTTTCTATATCTCCTAATCCTTAATCTGTCAGCAATTTACACAAGCCCATTAGGTATGCTATGCACTGCTTTTCTCTACCTCTCTTGCCTTCAATATATCTTGTGTGTGTCAAATTCTCTAAGCACTCTGTCCTCGTTATGTCCCTTAGAAATTTCAAATGTCTCTTTCTCATACTAAATATAATTGCTGTTTTTGTTTACATTTCCTTTCAAATTTCGTCATTACACACATGTTTAGTCCACGACATACTCCTGAAGAATAACATTTTGCCTCAAGTCTTCAAGAGATTTTCCAACATTCACTACCATATTGAAGGACCAATATTACATCATAGTTCAGTACTCTTTTCTTTGTTTCTAACATATTTTTTTCTATTTCTTAATACTTTGCTTAGCTTTTGAAAAGCATCTTTCACTATCCCAATGTGCATTCAGATTTCAGTGTTGCACTTTCCGTCATCTGTTAAAACACTTCTTAGATATTTAACTGTTTGTACTTGTTTGATTTTGGGGTCTCTAATTCATAGTTCACATCTTGTGTTGTTCCTCTTGCTGACATCCATACATTCTGTCTTTTCTTCTTCCTTTCCTTTACAACCTTTGTCTATAATATGCCAGTGCCCATTTATCGTTTACAGAAAAGTATGCTAATCTATTGATAGGAAGTTTTGTGATTGGTTACCTAGCGTGAAAAATTATATATTGAAGAATTCTATAGAATTACGGTCTATTTTATTAAAATATGCTTCTCTCCAAGACTCAAAGATTATCTGAAAGATGCCACTTAATAATTACTTCCTAAAAATAAGGAGAATCTAAAAAGAGACTGACAAATAAATTGTTATTGTTTTCTTCATTTTCTTTTGTCTTTCTTTTTTTCTTTTTTGTCTCTCTTATTTTCTTTCTTTTTTTTTTCTTCTTTCTTTTTTCGGTTTTTCTAACGATAATCCGTTGGTTTTCAGCTTATTCTAATATTTTTTTCTGATCTTTCTTTCTTCCAGTCTTTCTTTCCATATTTCATTCGATTTTTCTTTCTTTTTTTTTTTCTTTGATTTATATATATATATATATATATATATATATATATATATATATATATATATATATATATTTTTCGTTTTTCTGACTTTCCTTCAAAATTTCGTTCTTTTTCTTTCTTTCTTTCATTCCTCCTTCGATCTTTTTTATCGTTTTATCTCTATTTTAGAAACTTTCCTTCAACATGTATTTCATTCTTTCTTTCTTTTTTTTTACCTTTTCATTCTTTTTTCTTTTCTTTCTTTCTTTCGCCTTTTTTCTTCATTCTATCTTCCTTTCTTTCGTTTTCTCTTTCTTTTCGTTCTTTCAATATTTCTTTCATTATTTCTTTCTTTTCTTTTCTTTTCTTTACATTTTCTTTCTTTCATGCTTTTCGTTCTATATTTTTTTCTTTCTTTCTTCTATTCATTCTTTGATTTAAAAAAAAAAAAATTGTCTTTACTTTGATATTTTTTCTGAACGTTCCCGCATATAATTTTCTTTCTTTCTTTCTTTCTTTCTTTCTTTCTTTCTTTCTTTCTTTCTTTCTTTCTTTCTCCGAATTTTTTTTCTTTTTACTTTTATTTTGATATTTCTTTTTCCTAGACTTTCCTTTAATATTTCTTTTCTTTCTTTCAATCTTTCTTTCGACTTAACCTTTTTACATTTTTCTTTTTGTTCGAACTATCTTTCGTTCTTTCATTCTTTCCCTCTACATTCTTTCTTTCTTTTTTCTTTCTTTCTTTCTTTCTTTCTTTCTTTCTTTCTCCGAATTTTTTTTCTTTTTACTTTTATTTTGATATTTCTTTTTCCTAGACTTTCCTTTAATATTTCTTTTCTTTCTTTCAATCTTTCTTTCGACTTAACCTTTTTACATTTTTCTTTTTGTTCGAACTATCTTTCTTTCTTTCTTTCTTTCTTTCTTTCTTTATTTATTTATTTATTATTTCATTCAATCATTCCCTTTCTTTCAACCATTGTTCTTTCTCCCGGTTTATACAAAAGGTGCTCCCTTCAAATTCCTGGATTCTCAATAGCACATGTGAACTTGTCTTTTGGTGCTACCATTAAGCTACCAGTACCTTTGAAGGTATCGTTGTTTACATGATTCGTATAAGAGGACGGATGTCACATAGCAATCCACCAACCTTTTCATTGTTTCCAACAAATATATTTTGTTTCTAAATACGTTGTTTAGTTTTTCTAAGCACCTTCCATTATTTCAATTCTCCTTCGGATATCAGTGCCACATTTTTCATCATCTGTTAAAACACTTCCAAGATATTTAATTTTCTCGACGTGCTTAATTTTCGACATCACTAATTCGTAACAGCTCAGAAAGTTGATTTACGTTGTTGAGCTACATCAATTTTCTTGCCAAAATCTGACATATTTACAGGGTGCGATGGATAAATTGTCGTCCGAATGACGCAAAAATAAAAATAACACTAACATCTCATTTTAACAGATATATTTACCAAAATTACATAGAAATATCTCGAAATACTAAAGAGTAAATTTATTCAATAAAATCGCCATTGGCTACAACATCGACCTCCTGATGATTTCGGAATCTCCTTCAAGTCTCGTTTCTTGGTTCAGCGGCATATCAACTCATTTAATGCCGAAATATATTTTTGTTGCCAACATTAGTAATTTCTTATATAAAACTGTATTGCTGGTAATTTTTTTCATATACAAAAATGCATTGCTGATATTTTTTTCATTTTTCAAAACTGTATTGCTGGTATTTTTTTCATATACAAAAAACGCATTGCTGGTAAATTTTTTCATTTTCAAAACTATTGCTGGTAATTTTTTTTCTTATACAAAAATATATTGCTGGTATTTTTTTTTCTTTTTCATAACTGTATTATTGGTAATTGTAAAAAAAAATGTATTGTTGATAATATTTTTCTTTTTCAAAAATGTATTGCTGGTAACTTTTTTTCTTTTTCAAAAATGTATTGCTGGTAATTTTTCTTTTTCAAAAATATATTAATAATAATTTCTTTTTTCTTATTCAAAAATATATTGCTGGTAATTTTTTTTTTTTGTACTAAAATGTATTGCCGGTAATATTTTTCTTTTTTAAAAATGAATTACTGGTAAATTTTTTTACTACGAAAATATATTGATGATATTTTTACTATAAAATGTATATATTTATACTTTCATGGTATTTTTTTGTGGGTGGGGTCACTATTTGTCCATAGCTTGGACCCTAACAGGTGGTACCACCCTTGATCAGCGTGGACCTTGTAACAATAGCAATTAAGAGGTGGTTCCACGCTCCTCAAAACCTACCGAGAGTCAAACACAGGACGATTATCTGGGATTCGTTTTTGTCCATAAAAACGAGTCTCAATAGAGAACCCGATTCTTTTTGCTCCATAGACGATCAGATCATAGGATTGGACATATATGGCTTCACACCCATAAAACCCCTCAAGTCCTACTGAGATTTTAAACGGATGGTTGCGCGTTTTAAAATTGGGCGCAGCGGGTAACTAAAAGAAAGGCTAGCGGGTATATTTCGATCGCGTTGTGCGGGCCGGAACTCTTCAATCGGAAGGTAAGAAAAATAAAATAAAACACATGAACAGCTGCTAATTTTTTTTTCTTTTTGTTTAATTTTCTTGTCATGATTTTATGTTTATTTTAAACTTATTTTTTTGTCATTTTGTCATCAAAATGGATCTTGTATTATCAAAAATTTGCAATGCCAAAGGATGTCAGATCATCCAGAAGTGAAATTAACCAGAAAGATGTTAGAATTCTAAAAGATTTTGGTGAGTGCTTCTTAGAGCAAGTCTTTCGAAAAATCTTTAATTAATTTATGCCATACGTAACCAGGTGAAGAACACTCGTAGAAAACGTCGAATAAGAAATCCGAATGAAACGAATAAAAATACGTGCAAAAAAAAAAAAAAGTCGAATTGATAACACGCGACTGGCAGCAAAGAAATGAAGAAGTTACTTCAATTTTTTTTTTAAAATCATTTCACGCTAAGCAAGGTGATAAAGACACTAAGACGCAAGGGGTTACTGAGAGCGAAGGAAACGGAGAAAATGTTACCGAGGAGAGAGGACAATAAAAATAACTGGATTCAAGGCGACAAAAGATGGCAATTGACGCTGCATTTAAATTTTTGCAGATTGTAGTTGATAGGAAAGCAAGAAACTGGAAGAAAGTACTACAAGTGAGAGAAAGGAAATTTGAAAAAAAAAAAACTATGTGAAATAAAATGCAAATCTAATATATAAAGCTGAAAGTTTGTGTGTCTGCTTAAAACCTCGAAAAAGAAATATATGAAGTTGGTTGTCTATCTCGATTACACTAGCAGCATGGCCCGGCGATGCCCGTGCTTGATTCAAAAATCGTACGACTCATACAGCAATCGCTATCACTTGACTTAAAATATTTTTGCCCTTCCTTGCCTTTAAAGAAGTGCCCTTTGCCGTGCTGATGTTGCTACACGCCTTACTTCTTGCCTATCTCAAACTGCGAACTTTTTCTAAGCTCTATACTAAACATTAAATCTGTTACGAAAAAAGAACTAAACAAAATGAACACAAAACGATCAGCTTTAAAAAAAGGACTCGTAACTGGAAAAACCGAATGAAAAAAGAATGTTAACAACAAATACTTTTTCACGCCCAAACCCAGTTCTGCGGAATCAGAATCAACGTTGAGTTTAAGCAAGCGAATGAGCCATGCAGATTTAAATTTTTCCCACTTGTGACGAATGCAGCTATCGATTTTTTTTTTTGCATGCTAGCATGCTAGTTAACATTCGTGTCAGTCAGCTGTTGGCTCTCACGCTGGCCAATAGAATCTTCCTGCCTATTCGTGACAGCCAGCTATAGGCTCTCACTCTGGTCAGTAGAAAATGGCGGCAAACTACATGAAAACTGCCGTAGAAGAATGAAAAATCGATTATTTCCACTATCGATCGGAGTTGGGAAATGCAAAGTCGGTCTTGGCCTTTCTCGCTAACTTGGAGTATGGGCATGTAAATTTTGGTGCAAATCCGTCGAAAATTTCGGCCGTACATTCGTTACACACGCACACACACACACACACACACACACACACACACACACACACACACACACACACACACACACACATCCTGCCTTTTATAGATGGAGATAAAACTGTGGTATCAGATAATTTCAGTTTTTTTATTTGTATCTTTTTTCATGTGTCTTAGACCTTGGCCAACACAGGAGTTCTTTCTTAATAATTAATTTGCATATTTCACTTTAAAAATCAAATTTAAAAAAAAGTAACAGTTTTGTTATTCTCTTCCATTTTTGTGTTGTTGTTGTTTTTTTTTTTGTTTTTTTTTTTTTTAAAGTCATTTCATGCCAAGATGAAGGGGGTAACTGAGAATAAATTAAAACAAAGAGAGTGTGAAGGAAACTGTGGAAAAATTACTTAGGAGAAAGGACAATAAAAAGAACAGGATTCAATAATACAGAAAGTGACAATTGATGTTGCATTTAAACTTTTGACAATTGTAGTTGACAGGAAAGCAAGAAGCTGAAAGACAGTTCCATTGGTGGGAAGGAACTATTAGAATAGAACTTGTGGTTACATTTAGCAGTTTCAACAATAAAATGATGAGCCCTAGCTGCCAATCTAGTACTATGCTTTAATTCGTGAAGTCGGGGTACCAAAGAGGAAAGATTATCAGAAGAAATTATTTGTAGAAAACAAAATGAAAACAATTTTTGGCAATGACAAATTTATATAAAGTAGCTAAGGCAAGTCAAATACAATCTCCAACAACAAAACCAAATCTAGGAACCTTGAAAATGAAATATATGAAGTTGGTTGTGTGTCCATGTGCAAATATTACATAAAACTGTGGTATCAGATAATTTCAGTTTTTTTATT
Organism: Acanthosepion pharaonis; assembly: GCA_903632075.3. Lineage (NCBI taxonomy): Eukaryota > Metazoa > Mollusca > Cephalopoda > Sepiida > Sepiidae > Acanthosepion > Acanthosepion pharaonis. The sequence goes on along the minus strand of CAHIKZ030005495.1, from coordinate 2,356,952 downwards.
TGTATCTTTTTTCATGTGTCTTAGACCTTGGCCAACACAGAAGTTCTTTCTTAATGGGGATAATTAATTTGCATATTTGGGCTTTTAAATCATTTTTTTTCTTTTTTAAAAAAAATAGTATTTTCTCATTCGTTTCTAAGTGTTGTTTTTTTTTAGTCATTTCACCGCAAGCAAGGCGATAATGTCACTAAGACGTAAGATAATACTATGAAGGATACAGAGATAAAGAGAAATAAAAACAAGAGGATTCAAGGAGACAGAAGATGGCGATTGACTTTGCAACTAAATTTTTGAAAATCGTAGTTGACGGAAGGTAAGAGTTCCACAGGCAAGAAGTGAGATATGAGATATTATTTAGAAGTGAGATATGTTACTATTTAGGAGAAATGTGATATGAGATATTATTCAGGAGAAGTGAGACATGAGTTAATATTTAAGAGAACTAAGATATAAGATATTTAGAAGAGAAATGATATACGATATATTATTTAGGCGAAGGGAGGTATGAGATATTATTTGGGAGAAAAGAGATATGACATATTATTTAGGAGAAGTGAGATATGACATATTATTTAGGAGAAATGAGATATGAGATATTATTTGGGAGAAATGAGATATAAGATATTATTTAGGAGAAACAAGATATGAAATATTATTGAGGAGAAATGAGATATGAGATATTATTTGGGAGAAATGAGATATAAGATATTATTTCGTAGAAACAAAATATGAAATATTATTTGAAGAAATGAGATATTACACATTATTTAGGAGAAGTGAGATATGAGTTATTATTTTGGAGAAATGAGATATATGATATTATTTGGGAGAAATGAGATATAAGATATTATTTAGGAGAAGTGAGATATGACATTATTTAGGAGAAATGAGATATAAGATATTATTTAGTAGAAACAAGATATGAAATATTATTTAGGAGAAATGAGATATTACATATTATTTAGGAGAAGTGAGATATGAGATATTATTTTGGAGAAATTAGATATATGACATTATTTGGGAGAAATGAGATATGTGATATTATTTGGGAGAAATGAGATATAAGATATTATTTAGGAGAAACAAGATATGAGATATTATGTAGGAGAAGTGAGATATGAGTTATTACTTAGGAGAAATAAGATATGAGATATTATTTTAGAGAAATGAGATATGTGATATTATTTCGAAGTGAGAAAAGAAATTGTTAAAGTAGAAGTGACAGTTGCATCTAGCAATTTCAGCAGTAAAAAGTGAGACCTAGTTGCCAATCTAGTAGCAGGCTTAATGAGATATGATATATTACTGAGAAGTGAGATATGAAATATTATTAACGAGATATTATTTAGTAGATGCTGTCTATAAGATATATGCAAAACATTCTAAATATTAAATATGTGATATTAGGAGATATTATTTTGACATATGATATATAAGAATCATTTTAGATATTACATATATGATATTATTTAGACATGAGATATTATAAAATATTAGTGACATATGAGATACTTGTTAGATACGAGACATGGGATATTTTACCCCAAATATGAGATATGAATTAAATATCAGACATTGGTTATATATAAGATACAAGAGAAATGATGAATTTTAGATATGTGATATTAAATTTTTAGATATGATATATAACTTAGATATGAGGTACATGTCATATAGGATGCATAATATATGAGAAGATAGAGATTAGATATTTTATATGAGACCGTATATTTATAACTTGGATATCCGAGATTAGTAATATACAAGATATAAACAAAATGGTGAATGTTTGATAAATGATATTAGATTTTAAGTATGATATATTGGACATGAGATCTGTTTTTATAATATATCATATCTTGATGCAGTAGTATATATGTGGAATGAGCCATTAAATTTGGCAGATGGACGTGTAAGACGGGTGTCAATTTTATCGGATTTGAACAAGAAGCAAAATTTTTATTATCTACAAAAAATTGTTAAAAACAAAAATATTTTAAATAACCCGCAAAAGGTTCATAAGCGATTAAAAAATACAAATCAATTAAAAAAAAAACTAGTGTCGATGTGCAATTTGAAAATTTGCATTTAGTATCTACATCGAATAGATGTAAAGCCACATTCTACAAACTCACTAAATACACCCAACCAGTATATACAGCGTGTAACAGCAAAATTGTCCAAATAGTGTAAAAGTAAAATTGTCCGTGTGGTAGATTAAGATTTGAACCGATGTATTTTAGAAAATATTAAAGATATCTTACTAGAATTCTTCGATGTTTTTATAACACTATTAGACTCTACTTTGAGCAATAATAATGTATAATTACTCTCTAAGCTTAACAGAAGTATCACAATGAAATCAATCAAAAACGAAAATGACATGTTCATCATTAATTAATCATAGCTAAGGATCGGAAACTCATGAAGTATTGAAATAAAGTCCAAATATATATATATATATATATATATATATATATATATATATATATATATATAATTCCAGGATAAGTGTCCCACATATTCAAGATGATCTTTGCCCACTCTAACGTTCTAAATTTCTGTCCTGGAGTAACATGTTGCTTCACAGGTTTCACGTACAATTTCATTTTCAAGTCTTTTTGCACTGTCATAGCTGAAACTGCTCTCTCACTTGACACATGTCTTTTGGATTGAATTCGATCTTTTCTAATTGATCGTTTCAGCACAAAGTTGAAATGATGATCCCTCTTGCTGCTGTGACCTCCTGATCCAGTTTTTCTTTCTACTGTTCCCTCTTTTTAGAACTTATTCACTGTTCTCTTGATGATTTTTGAATGAACTCTGGAGACAGAATAAGAATGTTGGTACCATTAAGGAAGGCCTGAATGATCTTTTCCTCTCACCATTGCTCAGTTGGGTAAGAATGGGGTGACATTAAACGATTTTAATCTTTTCTATTTCTCGCTGAATAACTCAAAGGGTCTTTAAGTGATTCATACGACAAATGGCATCAAGATGGCTAAACGTCTTATCTGAAAACCTGGAAAAAAGAACCTTAATTAGTTTAGTAGTTTAGTAGTTTTTTTTAGATATTAGACATTTTGTGGAATAGATAATAATGCTGTTACGCGATCGGGACAAATTTAGCTGTTACACACGGTATGTATATGTATAGAAACTTTATAATCTCCAATGCAGTCAGCAGAAAAAGAAAGATTAATATGAATGCTAGCATATTTAATAAATCACTATTCAAATGACAGTATATTCTGTTTAGTATTCAAAAGGTTCGATAAAACTACTGACAATGAGCTGAGTAAATTGCTACTATAAGCATTATTTTACTGAATATAATATTTTACTGAATATAAAAATATTTTTCTGGATATATTTTATTGAATATAATATTTTACTGGATATAAAACTACAGTAGTAGCCATAATATAAGGAACGGAAACAAAAAAGACATTAATATGTGTATTACTTAAAAAATAATGCATGATTAGCAATGAAATTTTTACCGAATAAAGATTAGGGTGTAATGCATAAATATTATACAAAGTTACAAAAATTTACATAATAGTTTTTTTAAAAAATAAAGATTAAATGGAACAAAGGAAATAAGCTACTGGACAAAAGTTAAGGAACGATTTTGTTAATACTTGATTGTGAACAAAATATCAACAAAATTTAATATTTGGTAATACATCCCCTTATTTTCAATGACTTCTCAGCATCGTCGACCACATGATCTGATTAATTTTCTTTTTAAGTAATACACATATTTATGTCTTTGTTGTTTCCGTTCCTTATATTATGGCCGCTACTGTATTTTACTGAATATAACAATAATTTACTGAATATAATAAATACGCGTCAAATTTGTTTCCTTTGGTTGTTTTAGGTTTTGTTGATTTATTGCTATTATTCTAATTAATCTACATTCATTTAAAAATATTAGTAAAAAGAATAATTAAAATGTATAACTGTGATGTAATACTGTTCAGCCGTGCCATTCTCTTGATGCGTAACCGAGCCACACACACACGCACGCGCATATATATATACAGGGTGTCCACCAAAATTGACTATCATTTAATATGTGAATATCTGAGTAACTACATGTCCCAGGCAAACGAAATTAAATAAGCCTCATGCCGAACGATAAAAGATTTAGTTATCAAATTTCGAGCAAGATATTCAAAGGGATGCAGATTTTATAACCGGTTTCACAAACTTTCATAAATGTTCGACATGCGCACGATCTATGATACGACGCACGCCAAGTCGGTAGCGCAGCTCCTGCCAAACACGCTGTAGCATGTCTTGCGTAACATTCTCCAGCGCCTCGGTGATTCTCCGTTTAGGTTCCTCTAGGCCAACGCTTCTTGAACTAAGGGTCGCGACCCCAAATGTGGTCGCGTAGCGAAATGCTGGGGTCGCGAAAATTAAATTGAAACCCTTGAATTTCAGTTTCCTCTTATTTCACAAACGGACCCAATATTTAAGGTGATGCGCCACACAAACGCTGCGGTAATAAAACGCGTGTACGGCGCCGTTGCAACTAGTGCAGTGACAATGGATGAGTTTCCAATGGAGTTGGTTAATACCTAGTGTCGTGAAAAATCTCGTCATGAAAAATGGGGTCATGAATATAAAAAAAAAGGTTAAGACGTGCAGTACTAAACTTATAGGAAGAGGGGGATATAGTCCTGTTCTTTCACATAACCCCATAGAAAAAAAAAATCAGACGGTCTCAAGCCAGGTGAACATGGCGGCCATTTCAACAGCGCATTATCATTATCACTGGCACGCTCGATCCATCTCCCGGGTAGATTACCACTGAGATATGTCCGCACAGCCAACTTAATTTTTACACATTCTTTTTAAAATTTGAAATCATTTGAGCGAGAATTGGCTGTTAGACTACATAATGATCTCAATTTTGGGGGAAAACTTACTGTATATATGCTAGACTAGGGTTAATACATCTTCCGTTTCAAATTTAGACACCCCCACCTTTCCCTGACTTGACATCCATGAAAGTAACTCTATACTGATACTTATTATTAACACCCAACACGCCTACCCAATTTAAACAATTCGCCCTAGCTGTTACCATGAAAATTTTGATTTCAATTATTAAAACACGTAAATTTCAGAAATACGTTATTCCAAAAAAAATTCGCTTGAAGATGGAACAGAGCTTACTTTAACTCAATTTAATTCAAATAATTATATTGAAGTTTTCGGCCCTTGTTTTGAAACATGAGACCTCTTATGTCGCGAGTTGGAATCATATTTTTAAATAAATAATTATATTTATGCTCTATTTTTGTATCGAGCACACACTATATATATATATATATATATATATATATATATATATATAATAAAAAAGCTTAAACACTAATATTCCATGGTCATAATTTATTCCATTGGAATCGTAAATACGATCCAATTCATCAGACCTACAAATTCAAAAAGAAAACAGAAAAAACAACTCCGGGAATAAAAAATAATAATTGGATGAATTGGATCGTATTTACGATTCCAATGGAATAAATTATGGCTATGGAATATTAGTGTTTAAGGCTTTTTATTATATCCTTACTCTGTCCTGGACATTGAGTTCTACCTGGATTCTATCCTCATGGAATTATTTTTTATACAAATATATATATATATATATGTATGTGCATGTATGTATGTATATATATTTATATATTTTAGATATATGATTGCATATGTATGTGTATATTTACCACTAATATTATCAATATCTATATCTATCTATCTATCTATCTATCTATCTATCTATCTATCTCTCTCTCTCTCTCTCTCTATATATATATATATATAGATTGTGCCTCCAAAATTGACATAATTTAAAATGTGAATATCTGAGGAGGTACACGTCCTAGGTTAACGAAATTAAATAGGCTTCATAAAATATTTATTTATCAAAATTCAAACAAGATATTCGAAGGGATGTAGATTTTCTAACCAATTTCACAAAAATTCAAAAACGTTCGATATGGCTACCACCTGTGGCACAACACACGTCACGTCGGGAGTCCAGCTCTTGTCAAACACGCTGTAGCATGTGTTGCGTAACATTCTCCAGCGCTTCAGTGATTCTCTGCTTAAGTTCCTCCAGCCTTGTAGGAAGATTGGGGGGATATAGACCTGTCCTTTCACATAATTCCATACAAAAAAAAATCACAAGGTGTCAAGTCAGGTGAACGTGGTGGCCATTTCAAAAGCACATTGTCATTAACACTGGCACGCCTGATCCATCTTCCTTGTAGATTCACATTGAGATAAGTCCGCACTGCCAACTTAGCATGAAACAGCATGTCGCATCTGAGTGTTGACTTCAATGTTCAATTATATATATATATATATATATATATATATATATATATATAGCATACAACGTGTGTTAGCACGTGCGATACCCTGTCTTCATCAGCCGCCGACCAGGGGTGATATCACGGTTTCGGTGGCTATGGCGGGACCGCCACCCCTGGTGCCACCAGCAGCCTTTGCCTTCAGGCAGGGTATTAAAATAAGCTAATTGATCGTTCCTCTTTGTAAATTCTTGTAATAAATTAAATAAAATGATTTATATACGCTCTATGTCTGAGATTGAGCACTTTATCTCATAAATATAGCACATCTTAAAACTATATTTCTTTATATATATATATATATATATATATATATATATATATATATATATATATATATGTATAATTTAAGTATTTCACCCCAAGCAAAGCTGAAGTGCCACTAGCACGCCGTAGGTTACAGAGAGAAATGGTACCGTCAAAAACACTTTGTCTGCCCAAGTCGTCTGTGATGAGTCTTGTTGAATATGTTTCGATTACTTTGGATATCGAAATAAGAAAGATATCCAACAACAAAAAAAAAAAAAAATACAATTTTTTTTATTGTGTATTGGTTCTACAGAAGGATGCTGAGAATTCCATAGATAGACCGAGTAAGCAACAAGGAAGACTAAGCATCAAGTTCAAGAAGACAGGAAATATGGCCGTCGGCAAGAGAATTGGTGATATAAATATCAAGCAGCTGTAGAATTTCAAATATCTGGGAAGCGTTTTAAAAGAGGATGGAAAATGTGACACCGAGATCCGAAGTATGCATTAGACTAGCGAAAGAAGCATTCCAGGTAAACGGAAAAAATCGTTTGAAACAAAGAAAAGAGTGATGGATTGCTATGTGATATCCATCCATCCCCATATGGCAGTGAATGCTGGACAATCTCCCTACAGATGAGGAGAAACATAGAGACGACAGAAATGTGGTTCTAGGATTCTAAAAATTCCATGGACGAAGAGAGAAAGCAACAAGGAAGTCTTAAATAAAATGGCAACAAAAAGAATACTTATACTCGAAACCAGGTAAAGACAGATGAAATCCTTTGGACACATAACGAGGAAAGAAGGCTTGGAAAAATTAACCCTCACGGGGTATATTGAGGGCAAGAGACATAGGGTAAGAAGGCGAGGCACTTGTCTGGTGAGCTTTTGGGAATCAATAGCGGAACGGGCTGCGGGGACCTCAGCAAAGAAAGTAGATAGATAGTTATGGAGAGCCATGACCACCTCTGGAACGCGGCACATAGAAAAACTAATGCAGCCTGGAGTGAGAAGAGAGGACCATTTATTCGAAGAGTATAAACTTTTAAATCTACTAATCGGATATTTGCCTTAATTTAAATTCACCTTAATTTAAATTTGTTTAAATGTTGAACGTCCACTTTGTGCAAATAATGAAATTTGTTAATCAAATAATTTGGCACTTTCATTAAGTCTAGCAGTTATATTTGTAGGCACATAAGCATTTTTTTGTGGTAGGTTTAGAGTTGTTCAACATTGGTGCGGAATGTGCTGACGTTGTATGGTTTGAAACTGCTTAAACCCGTCATTGACTGGTGACAGCTAAACAGGCTATTGTTGTCAACTGTGATCCATAGTCTCATATAATCTGTGCCACATCAAAATTAATATTTTGGATGTGCCACATATCCGCAATAGACCTACATAAACGAAATTATTTAAGTACCAAATCTACCTTGCTGTAGTACAATTACATTATCAAATATGCTTTTAAAATACGGAAAAATAGGAGGAATCTTAGTTTGGCCATCATTACAATAGGTTGAGTACATGTGAGAGGCATCAATAAACTACAGAACTCAAAATTGATCGTTGCATTTAATGTTAAGCTTATCTTTTAAAAGTTCGACGATAATTTTCTTCTGCTGCGACTTAATTTGAAGAGGATTTGATGTAAGTAGATCATTATTTTCCGTACAAAGAATTATTTTTATTTCATGGGGGACAGAACAGGGGACATTTATAAGATAAAATTGATATAATGTAAAGATGGGAAAATAGAATTAGTTATACATTCAACATGTTTCTCTAACTCTTCAAATGTAGCTAATTAAGTAAAAGCTATATGAGTGGAATCTATATGAATAAATGCAAAATTGGATAACAATTATCCAACGAATTCTAGGGTTTAGAAAAAGTTCTTAATATCTGTATTATGTATTATCTAATTCTAGGTAATATCACTCTTCAGGTTTAACTAATTTGCATATTGATTTTTAAAAATTTTGTTTCATTAATTACCTGTCCTTCATTAGTGTTCTTTTATTCAAGGATTGTTTTGATTTTCAAATCAAAAATATTTCTGTTTAGGAATATTGTCTTATATAGTGCAGAAAAGTGCTTGAAATTTGCAGTTTACTGGGCCTTCGACAAGTTGTCGTCTATTTATAAAATTTTCCTTAACTATAACAAGCCAATGAATGAAACGTTCATTTAAAATTTTTGTTTCAAAGATTTCAAGTAGTAAATATATCTTACTTTGCGAAGCGATAGTGAGCGGGTGAAACCTTCTAGTATTTTATAAAAAAAAAAGCAACAGAAATAGAATGTGATTCCTTTAACCAATGAATAAGAATCTCTATCCATAAAAGGCAGGATGTGTGTGTGTGTGTGTGTGTGTGTGTGTGTGTGTGTGTGTGTGTGTGTGTGTGTGTGTGTGTGTGTGTAACGAATGCACGGCCGCAATTTTCGACGGATTTGCACCAAAATTTACATGCACATGCTCCAAGTTAGCGGGAACGCCAAGACCGGCTTTGCATTTCCCAACTCCCATCGATAGTGGAAATAATCGATTTTTTCATGCTTCTACGGCAGTTTTCATGTAGCTTTCGGTCATTTTCTACTGGCCAGAGTGAGAGCCTATAGCTGGCTGCCACCAATAGGCAGGAAGATTCTATTGGCCAGTGAGAAAGCCAACAGCTGACTGACACGAATGTTAACTAGCATGCTAGCATACAAAAAAATCGATAGCTGCATTCGTCACAAGTGGGAAAAATTTAAATCTGCATGGCACTTTACTCCAATTGGTTCATTCGCTTGCTTAAACTCAACGTTGATTCTGATTCCGCAGAAGTGGGTTGGGTATGAAAAAGTATTTGTTGTTAACATTCTTTTTTCATTCGGTTTTTCCAGTTACGAGTCCTTTTTTAAAGCTGATCGTTTTGTGTTCATTTTGTTTAATTCTTTTTTGTAACAGATTTAATTTTCAGTATAGAGCTTAGAAAAATTCGCAGTGTGAGATAGGCAAGAAGTAAGGCGTGTAGCAACATCAGCACGGCAAAGAGCACTCCTTTAAAGGCAAAGAAGGGCAAAAATATTTTAAGTCAAATGATAGCGATTGCTGTTTGAATCAAGAACGGGCAACGCCGGGCCATGCTGCTAGTAACTAATAATAACAAAATGATTGACGTAACTCTTCCAATATGGGCACAGTCTGTGAGAAAAATAGCACCGTGACGCAATTCACTCCGCCAGATACTTTGGAAACAGTGTGTTGTACTGCTTGGCATTCACCCCGGAAGCTCCAATACGAACATGTCAGACTGTTTAGGTGTCGCTCTGAGGAGAGTGCAGAGGATTCGGAAAGTGTTGGATGAGTCTAATGGCGATTACGAAAGTGTTTGGGGTGTTCACTAGTAATGGCAACGTTATGCCACCCTTCATCTTCCTACAGGGCCTCAGACTCAACACGGAGGCCTACATCAGGTGCCTTGAGGAGGTAGTGCTGCCCTGGATCAAGAGGGTGGCTGCTGTAAGACCCTATATCTGGCAACAGCACTCTGCACCAAGCCATGAGAACCCAGTCATTTCTGTCAGACAATTTCTGCGACCACATCACCGCTTAAATCTAGCTACTTAACTCCCCAGACCTTACCCCACTTAATCATTATATTTGGGGCGCAGTTCAGTGCTCGACCAGAATTAAATTTTCCGGGCGCGTATATAATGTCATCCACAGACAGGCTATATATATATATATATATATATATAGCTGGTCGCTCGTATCCGAGTATACCCGTTTTCTGGGGGGATAACTAATCCCTGTTACAGACGCCTGCTCAACACCCACAGACCACATCTGTTTTCGATACATCTATTCTGGGCAAACCTGTATATATATTGGATTAATGTGAGTAAAAATAAGCCACCTAGCTGATTGGTCTTACCTTCATCATCCCGGCCTAGGGTTTCATAGACGGTCCTTCAATGGCTATCTGATATAGTTTGCAGTAAGTTGGCAAATCATTATAATTTTGACTATCGGTAGGCAGAGATTTATTTTTGTTAAACCTTTCTGTAAAAGAATCATTCTTATTTTTTTCTTTTTCTTCGCGCGCACCTTTTTCAAATATTTACGCCGGCTGGCGTATAGTTAAAATTGCACTGGTAAATGGAGCATAGTTGATGCAAAACAATTAATCACCCATATTTACGTTTCGTAATATGTTTCGTTGCATTGTAGCAGCGCACTCGGAGGAATTAATCTGTTTCGAGAACAGCCAAGTAGCAGTCACCATTCCGAACTTGACATGTGGATTTTCCTCCATATTTGGGGCGCAGTTGAGCGAGAGACCAACAAAAATCCTTGTAAGACCAACGATGAACTGAACCAACTTAAACAAGTAGACCGTTCAGAACAGTTGCATGAGATTCCGAAGTCGTCTAGAGGCCGTGGTTGAAGCCAATGGCGATTTATTCAGTAAATTTAATCTTTAGTATTTCAAAATAATTTTCATGTAATTTTGGTAAATACATCTGTTAAAATGAGATGCCAGTGTTATTTTCATCTTTGCGCAATTTAGACGACAATTTATCCATCGCACCATGTAACTCTACTTTAAATTATAAGTCTTTGTACAAACGTTGCTTATCTTACCTGTCCATATTTCTGAGATGTGGTATTGTATTCATTTATTTCCCTTTAATAACTCAACTCTCCATTTTTTTGTTCACCTGAAGGTGGAGATGTGGCCAGGTATTGAACTCGCGACTTTTTGGGTCATGAATATAACAATAAAGATGAGGACAATAGTCCGAACAATGTAAATAGTGTAAATAGTTGCATGTCTAAGATTTATTACTGATACACTAATTGTGGCACAAGGCCGAAAAAAGTGGGGCGATGTTCAAGGTCAGTTATCACTAGCTAAATTATACCGAGTTAATCGGATTTACCATCCATTCATTCTTTACAATAAGTAGAATCCCTGACAAGCGGACTAAGAAGACCTTCCGGATATGAGGGATTGGTTACAAAGTCCGGATATGAGGGATTCCGGATATGAGGGATTCCGGATATGAGGGATTCCGGATATGAAGAATTGGTTGCAAAGTCCGGATATCAGGGGTTATATTTAGATTAAAATAAATGAACTGAAATCAGGTTCAACATTTATTTTCAACGTTTTATAGTAAACAAAATAAGCTGATGGTGAATGAAATAAAACAAAATTGATTTTAAGGAAAAAGAAATAATTTATGTAATGTTAAGGAAAAGTCATTAAATTAAGTATGCCACGTACGCAAAACAAATAATATAATGAGGATTTTTTAATCGTTGTTGCATGATGATTCTTTCGCTTCTAATGTCATTCTCAACTTTATATATATATAAATATATTTTAAGACATTTTTATAGATACAGATATTTAAGTAAATGCTCTGTTTGTAATAAACAGTATTAAACAACATTTACGGGCTTGAATGTCCGAGAAATTTTCACAGAAAATATTCGTCCTCCGACAGGATTCGAACCTTAAATATTTGTATCTATAAAAAGAATGTTAAACATAAAAATGTCTTAAAATAATTGTCGGACTTTGTCGATTTCATAATATATATATATATATATATATATATATATATATATATATATATACACACACATATATATATATATATATATATATATATAAGGGAGAATTTGAATATTCATAATTCATTCATCGAGTCTAGTTTCTTCAAATGTTGGATGTATAATTAATTTCCCATCTTTACACTATATTAATTTTATCTTAGAAATTGTCCCCTGTTCTGACACCCATGAAGTAAAGGTAATTATTTGTACAGAAAATAAGGATCTACGTACATCAAATCATCTTTAAATTAAGTGGCAGCGATCAATTATGTGTTCTTCCGTAGTTTATTGATGCCTATCGCATCTACTCCTCCCTAGCTATTCTATTAGAAGATGCCTCCACAGATGGATAAAAGAGATCTACATTTTTTTTTATATCAAGAACGCAAACATGGTCCGATAATGTCCTAAAGGGTGAAACGCGTCACACATTTTTTTCCACTTTGTTATAGATTTTCCTAAAATATACAAATAAAGGGGGAACGTGGGGTGAGGATGAGAAAAAAAGTTGGGAATAAAAAAAGATAACAAAAAATATTTTGCAGTAACGTCATTCAGAAAATCCCCTGTTTTTTTTTGTTTGATTGCTTTATATTAAGCAGTGAGAGATTTAGTACTCAGTACTTAAATTGGTAACACTTTAGGAATATTGGCTATTGCGAACAGTTTGTGGTTATGCACCAGACTAAAGGAATCTTTGTCAATAAAGGCTGTCTGTTTAGAAACATCGGCTTCCGGAAGCAACTTCTGGTCCCTGGGCTTCTGTCAGAAAGTTTAAACTTGAAACAACAAATGGCAGACCGAATCTGTTGACTGACAACACCTGCATGAACGAAATTATTTAATTGGATAACAATTATAAAGGGTGTTTCATTAAAACGGATCAAAGTCAGCAGCAAATAAGTCAGTGTTATTGGTGAAAATTTCTTTCTTTCTCTATTGGATCATGTTATTTAAGTCATGGCAATTATGTGTGAAAAATGATATCGTCCAAATATCCGCCAAGGCTCCGGCGGCACACCTCCACTCGATGGTCAAAATTTTTGATGACGTCTCTGCATAGTTGCTCCTCGATCTCACCAATATGCCTTATTATCTTATCCTTCAGCTGTTGAATTGTTGTTGGATTGTTGGCATAGACCTTACTTTTGAGATGACCGTAAAGGAAGAAATCTAAAGGCGTCAAGTCGCACGATCGTGGTGGCCAATTGACTTCGCTGTTTCGAGAGATGATGCGACCTGAGAACATCTCACTCAATAATGCCATTGTAGCTTTAGCTGTGTAATAGGCTTCCATAACTTTAACATCTTTTGTATTATTATCCATACATCATCTTTTTTTTATATTTTTATTGTTTACCTTTATTTAAAATCCCTTCATTAATGTTTGATATTGTTATCATTATTATATTTATTATTTGTATTAAGGAAGCCTTTATTAGACTAACTAATTTGTAAGTGTATTGATTTGCCCTAAAATAACAGGCCCTATCGGTCAATTTGCTGCTATAACCCGATGTGCAAAGTTCTACACTTTAAGGCTTTGAGTCCTGCATTTCTGCCGTCCTGGATATGACGATAAACTACATCCGCGTCCAGGGTAAGACGATTACATCCGCGTCCTGGATAAGACGATAAACTACATCCGCGTCCTGGGTAAGACGATAAACTACATCCGCGACTTGGCTAAGCCATAAACTACATCCGCGACCTGGGTATGACGATAAACTACATCCGCGTCCTGGGTAAGACGATAAACTACATCCGCATCCAGGGTAAGACGATTACATCCACGCCAGGGGTAAGACGATAAACTACATCCGCGACTTGGGTAAGACGATAAACTACATCCGCGTCCAGGGTAAGACGATAAACTACATCCGCGTCCAGGGTAAGACGATTACATCCGCGTCCTGGGTAAGACGATAAACTACATCCGCGACTTGGGTAAGACGATAAACTACAACCGCGTCCTGGGTAAGACGATAAACTACATCCGCGTCCAGGGTAAGACGATTATATCCGCGTCCTGGGTAAGACGATAAACTACATCCGCGACTTGGGTTAGACGATACACTACATCCGCGTCCTGGGTAAGACGATAAACTTCATCCGCGACTTGGGTAAGATGATAAACTACATCCGCGTCCTGGGTAAGACGATAAACTTCATCCGCGACTTGGGTAAGACGATAAACTACATCCGCGTCCTGGGTAAGACGATAAACTACATTCCGTCCTGGGTAAGACGATAAACTACATCCGCGTCCTGGGTAAGACGATAAACTACATCCGCGTCCTGGGTAAGACGATAAACTATATCCAATAGCAAGGCCTCTGATCAGGAGGTTTTGAGGAGCGTAGAACAACCTCTTAATTGCTGGTGTTTCCCAGATAGCACCTGTTAGGGTCCCAGCTATGGGCAAATAGTTAACCCCCAAACTGGGGTCAAAACACTATGAAAGTTTAAAAATAGGTTTTAATACAAGAAAGACTTTGTAAAAAATTATTACCAGCAATATATTATTACTAACGATACATTTTTGAAGGACAAAAATATTACCAGCAATACATTTTTGAAGAGAAATATTACCAGCAATAGATTAGTGTAAAAAAAATTACCAGCAATACATTTTTGAAAAAAATATTACCAGCAATAAAAATCTTGTCGGCATTAAATAATCCAGTGAGGTTGATATGCCGTAAAACAAATGAATCCTTAAGGTTTTCTTCTTGATTATATATATATATATATATATATATAACTGTACTCTACAAAATAAATGTCGCACGAATTCATTAGTATATCAATGCAATATCTCATCTGTTGAGAATCCCGAAAACAAACATCTATATAGGTTGCACAAGCCATGAGTTCAAAAAGAGATTCAGTCAACATCAAAGTTCATTTAGGATAAATAATTACCGAAATCAGACGTCTCTACCGAAATATTTCTGGTACTTAAAAGAAACCAATAAAACCCTTACAATAAAATGGAAATTAATAAGAAAAGCTAGAATATGTAGGTCATTAAATGACCATGTCCTTTGTGCATACATGGAAAACTATATGTTACTAAATTTTATAAAAAATAACAATTTACTGAATCAAAGAAATGAAATAGCTATTCTTTGCTGACATTGTCAAAAATTTTCCTTAAATAATATTTAAAAATAAAATAAAAGGATTTAAAAAAAATGTGAGCTGGTAATATACATACTTATATTTGATATGTAATAATAATTTTCAAATAATTTAAATAATTCTATTACATTTATTTGTTTTAAAAAGAAATATAGTCTATTAGTAATTAAGTAAATAATATTTTAAAATTGCAGTTCAATATAACGTATTCTAACCCAAACACGCCTTTTAGAAAGAGTCTTTATGTATACAAGTACGAATTTAACAGAAAAAAATGCCGAAAACCTTTTTGTCGTTGATAAAAGATAAAAAAAACAGACGACATGCGTTGAACGGATCTCATAATTCGTTGAAAAATACACCCCTACCCTACCTAAACTTAACCTCTTTTTCGAACGTAACTCATAATTGATACAATAATAGTTAAAAATAAACACGCTACCGCCCTTGTCTAAATGACTGGATTTCTCTGTATCCTTGGAAACAAAAAGTTATGAATTGTATGTGCGTTTAAAACTCATTAAATTTTAAAATAAGTTATTTCAAAATTCGGTAAAAGATGAAACAGAACTAATGCTTTTAATTATATAATTAAATTTGAAGTTTTTACCTTCGGTTTTTGAAACATGGTAATTCCTGTGTAGCGAAGGAACCATATTTTAAATCAGTTAATTTATAATATTTAGGATCTGTAGATTTACAGTGAGCACTGTTTTGTAAAAATAAAAATAAAAATATCAATAAGAACACCGGATTATATATCTTACTGTTATTTCTTTTTTATATATATATATATATATATATATATATATATATATATGTGTGTGTGTGTGTGTGTGTGTGTGTATTGTGTATATTTAGGCAGCAGTTTTTCATTGATGCATGTTTCATTAAATAATATAGACAGGTTTTGTCTATTTATATTAAGTAAGTTCCTTTCATATTGTCTGATAAGCTTAATAACATTATCGTTGAAGGACGAAAGCAAATCACCATATTGATACATGTTTAAATCCAATCTAAGCTTACATAAGCCATTATCAAAGATGACAATCACTTTTCAATATATCAACCAATACACAGAACAATAATGCTAGTCTGTTTTTGTTGCATGAAAAATTTCAAAGCAACGACTAACTAGTGTATACATGACATATATTATGTATATTATTATTTTATAAGCGCAGTACTTATTGGAAAGTGCTCAATATCAGTTATAGAGGTAACATAGGTATATGTATGTTCGAACGCCTGGTTGTGTATATGCGCCTAATCTCGGGTTGTTTATATAGGTGTTTTTGTGTGAACTAAAATACGTACACCTGTATGTATGTTTGTGTATAGGAGAGTACCATTCCAAACGAGAACAGACGAGAATTCCCCCTCCCACCATCAAACATAATCAAGCAAGTATAAATAGATCCAATTTTAAAATATAAATTAGTTTTTCTGATGATTGCAAAAAGCGTGAAACCCAAGGTCACAAACTCATATCTATACAACTGAACACACACACACACACACACACACACACACAACATTAACACATATGCGCGCACACACACACACACAGACAGACACCCACCCACCCACACGCACACCCATATATATATATATATATATATATATATATATATATATATATATATATATATACAGACAGACAGACAGACAGACAGACAGACAGACGGACAGACAGACAGACGGACAGATAAAATTAGAACAAATACAGTATAATTCCAATTATGTTTCAACACAACAAATATGTCTCCTCAGGGCTATGTTAAACTACTATTGATTTTAACATGTTTTAATATCCTATATATATATATATATATATATATATATATATGGCAACTGGTCTAGGAGAAGGACAACTCTGAATTCAAAACCTGCGGAAGGTCGTTTGGGAACCTTGTGGCATGCATTCGGTGCACCAGGTTTCTGTATTCGTCCCTCCAAAAAGTGTGGCTGGTCCTGCACAAGGCCTTCACTACTATAAACAAATCTCATGTGCCGGTGTCGGGATGTCGGTTCCTGGGGACTTATCGGCCTGACCCTCATACGTCGAACGCGACGGGAGAGTCGATTATATATATATATATATATATATATATATATATGTGTGTGTGTGTGTGTGTGTGTGTGTGTGTGTGTTGTGTTATGGTCCAGGTTAGGACCAAGGAAGAACAACACGAACACAAGACTAGAAATAATGAAGGAATATTACACGAAATAATGATGCAAGATGTGGAAGGTGTTAGCATGACTGTCAGTCTGGTTTGGAGTAAACTACTATCGGCTCGACTCGATTCGACCCTCTCTGTTGAGAGGCGTAGTATATATAGTGTTAGGAAGAGTTCATTCTGTAGTTATAGGTATGGACCCATGATATGATATATATATATATATATATATATATATATATATATATATATTGAATAATCTGGACATATGTTTATTTTTATTTTAATCTTCTCAAATTCTCTGATCTACTTCTTAATGTTGATATTAAATTCATTAAGGAAGGCACCGTAGCTTTTTTTTCTTTTTATTTAGCCCTTGTATAATTATTTGTTTAGTTCTCGATTGAGCTGTGAAGAGTGGGGAGTGTTAACCGGTTAGCTATTTCATTAATTTCTTTATTTGTTATATTTTTTTTAAATGCTCATTTTTAAAGTCATAACAAATTTTCTGTACACCCACAGACTATTTTCAAATAAGAGTGCGTGATTACCCCAGATTTCTAGCAAGCCGAATCGTAACAACAACACAGACAAAATTATTTGAGTACCAAATTTTCACTGTTAGAGTGTTGAATGATGAGAACCGGACGGGATCATGTCAAAGCACCTGATATTCATTGAAATCTCTCGCTCTGTCTATGCACACACACACACACACACAGATAGATAGATAGATAGATAGATAGATAGATAGATAGATAGATAGAAAAGAACAAACTGAGATAGATAGATAGATAGATAGATAGATAGATAGATAGATAGATAGATAGATAGATATAAACAGACTGAGATAGGTAGTTAATGAACAGACTGAAATAGAGAGATAGATAGATAGATAGATAGATAGATAGATAGATAGATAGATATGGAAAAACTGAGATATATATGGAAAAATTGAGATAGATAGATAGATAGATAGATAGATAGATATAGAGAAACTGAGATAGATAGATAGATAGATAGATAGATAGATAGATAGATAGATTTATGGAAAGAGATAGATAGATAGATAGATAGATAGATAGATAGATAGATATGGAAAAACTGAGATAGATATGGAAAAATTGAGATAGATAGATAGATAGAGAGATAGATAGATAGATAGATATGGAAAGACATAGATAGATAGATAGATAGATAGATAGATAGATAGATAGATAGATAGATAGATAGATATGGAAAAACTGAGATAGATAGATAGATAGATATAAACAGACTGAGATAGGTAGTTAATGAACAGACTGAGATAGATAGATAGATAGATAGATAGATAGATAGATAGATAATGCTTACGTGTAGCAGCCATACAGACAACGCACACATATAAATATGTCCATGTGTCTGTATGTGTGTAAAGACTCCCACGCGTCAGACGAATCGTGGGTCTTTTGGAACTTTTTTGGAGAGAACAAGAAGGAGGAATTTCAAAGAAAAATCGGAAGTGCTTGGCGGGGGCCAGATGGCACGGTGAAATGGTTATGCGTCGACATTTAATCACCGACTTACCGCACCCTAGCAAATTCGCGCTGTGGGCACGCAGACCTTCCACCAGGACGTCTGTACACTGCGGGTATTGCAGATTTTGCAACAGGCGCCGTAAAGCTCAGCAAAGAGATTGATCAACAAGAAGTTTTAATCAAACGATCATCGCTTTTTGAAGCTACAGTCTTGAACGGGGGAGTGAGTTAGATTCGCATTGGGTGCCTCATGCTCGTGAACTTGTGTCAATATTAACTTACGCTTAGTAAATAACTATAGTCTATATTATTCATATTCTGATATAAAAGTGAGAGGATCGAATTATGTTTTCGATTTTTATGTTTTAAAACTATGTACTTCAAATATTGTTCGATATCTAAGGTTTTAAATGAATTTTTAAAAATGAAAGAAGGATTCTTGAAGCTTTCTTTTTATCTTTAATTGAAAGCTAAATGATTAAATTTACTATTTCCAGTAAGCAAAAAACTTTGCTGCATTTCAAATAGAAATTATATTGATTGGAATTGATTGGAATAGTAAATTTTTTTATTGTTTTCAGCAAAATCATTAAAATCGGCCATTATGACACATTTCCAAACCAAAGTTAATTCTCGGTTTTAAAAATTCTCCAAAAATAAATTATACTCTTCTGAAACTTTATTTGATGAATATTAGTTGATTTAAGGAATAATTAATCTGATTAAAAAAAAAAAAAATTTATTTTATGTTTCAAATAACAGAGAAATTGCTTTTTAAAACAAACAGTAGCAATGATTACATACTTGTTTTTGCTCGTCAATCATATAACAATTGCTGATAAAGGTGTTGATAGATTCTTCGGAGACTTTATCTCTTAAAACATGATTTAGGAAAATAATGGGTGAACCCCTTTTTAAATATTTTTATATTACGTCGACCGCTGAAGCAAAAAAAAAAACAAAACAAAAAAAAACATATAAACAAAATTTCGAACGTGCTAGAAAGGATTAAAATATTTAATAAAATAATAAAAAAATACTTTGGTCTTGCCCCTTAATAATAACATAAACATTTTGACGATAAACATTTGTTTTTATTAAGTTTGGGGCCTTTTTTAATCATGCTATGCTGTTTTTGTTTTTTTTTATCAGCGTAAAAGTGGAAGCACCTATTTTAAACTATCAAAAAATTAGTTTACTCGTGCCGTGAAAACTTAACGTATATTTAGTGTATAATTAAGCCGGGATCGAAACCCGACTGATTTGGCATAAATCGGAGATTTTAAACCTGAACTATCAGCGCCCGTTTGAGTGGTGGGGAGGCCAATTTTTACGTACTTATTCTTCGAATAAACACACTAATGATCGACAGGGCTCAGTTCATAGAAGAGCTTTGCAATATTAGCAATAGTAGTTTACAAATTCGCGCTTTCTCTAAGAGTGCTCGACCGGAATTAAATTTTCCGGGCGCGTATATAATGTCATCCACAGACAGGCTATATATATATATATATATATATATATATATAGCTGGTCGCTCGTATCCGAGTATACCCGTTTTCTGGGGATAACTAATCCCTGTTACAGACGCCTGCTCAACACCCACAGACCACATCTGTTTTCGATACATCTATTCTGGGCAAACCTGTATATATATTGATTAATGTGAGTAAAAATAAGCCACCTAGCTGATTGGTCTTACCTTCATCATCCCGGCCTAGGGTTTCATAGACGGTCCTTCAATGGCTATCTGATATAGTTTGCAGTAAGTTGGCAAATCATTATAATTTTGACTATCGGTAGGCAGAGATTTATTTTTGTTAAACCTTTCTGTAAAAGAATCATTCTTATTTTTCTTTTTCTTCGCGCGCGCCTTTTTCAAATATTTACGCCGGCTGGCGTATAGTTAAAATTGCACTGGTAAATGGAGCATAGTTGATGCAACACAATTAATCACCCATATTTACGTTTCGTTGCATTATAGCAGCGCACTCGGGGGAATTAATCTGTTTCGAGAACAGCCAAGTAGCAGTCACCATTCCGAACTTTGACATGTGGATTTTCCTCCAAAAAACATTCCTAAACTTGGAAAATGTGTGCCTCATGAATTGTCTGAAAACAACCTCAAATCCAGAGTTGACATCTGCTCTTCTCTCCATTCTCGCCAACTTGTTTCACCTTTTTTGGATAGACTTGTGACTGGCGACGAAAAATGGATCTTTTATCGAAATGTTAAGCGTCGTAGACAGTGGCTTGGTAAAGGGGAAGGACCCTAGCCACAGCTGAGAAGGAAACTTCATGGGCAAAAGGTTCTTCTTTTAATCTGGTAGGATCGCCAAGGAATAATCCACTTTGAATACTTACCACCTAATGCAACAATTAATGCTCAAATATACTGTCAGCAATTAAAGCGTTTGAACCAAGCTTTGAGGAAAAAAAAAAAAAAGAACTGCTCTAGTGAATCAAAAAGGTGAGGTTTCATCAGGACAATGCGCGACCTCACACAGCAAGAATCACGTCACAAAAGATTGAAGAACTTGGTTAGGAGAAAATTCCTCATCCACATTCTCCCGATCTTGCTCCTTCTGACTACCATTTGTTTCTTAGCTTACAGAATCATTTGGAAGAAACAGCTTTTGTAACAGAGGAAGAGGTTAAAACTGACATTTGTGAGTTCTTCGAATCAAAGCCAAAAGAATTTTACAGTAATGGAATTAGTAAGCTTGTAAATAGATGGAAGGAAGTCATAGATAATCAGGGAAAATATATTGTTGATTGAATCTGTAATTAAATGTAACATTTGGTCACTTGTTTTCTTTTATTTAAAATTCAGACAGAACTTATGGATGACCTGATATATATATATATATATATATATATATATATATCCAAAAAGTCGAAAAAATATAAACTTAAAAAGCGTCAATAAAATGTATGGACAGGGTTATGGATGAAATACAACGCACCCATTGTCCCTTGAATACTCTTGAAAATTCCTAGCGCCTTCAAGGGGGTGGGGCGTTACCGCCCACGTTGAGAAACACTGCTTCAGGAGATTTATGCAGTTATTAAAAGGTACGTTAGTGCATAGGGATTAATTATCTAAATTTGTCATGAGTTTATCTCTTATCTTTTAATCTGCTGCTAAGATCATCGGAATTTTTAATATGCGAATATTGTTCCTAGAAGGAGGGTGAAATTTTGCTATAGTCTTCGCTACACTACGGGGAGTACAGCCAATCCCAGACATAATAGGTATCATTGGAATGTCTGGTTGGTTTGTGTGTTCTGAATAGATCTCATGGTTTACTCAAAACATACATTCTACTAAATCTTCTACGAAATTTATTTTTAAGCGTGGACTTTGATTCATTTAACCCTGTTGTGTTTTCAATATTAAATTTCTAATTGATTTGTTGAAACATAAAAAGGCAGCAAATCAATATATTAATTCGAGCTATAAATGATATACGTTTTAAGTTGTGGGATAATTCACATCATTCCAGCAGTTATGTCCTTCCGTTCACAGGAATAATAAAAAAAAAAAACTTACAAAGAAATAACACTAAAAGCATGTTACATTGTACATTAAAATTATATAACCGCTGTAATAAATATGGCGACAAAGATGAGGACAATAGTCCGAATAATGCAAATAGTGTATATCAAGCTTACCAAGCAGTTCAAATAGTTCTTTATGGCGTAACTTACTCGACTAGATAGATTTTCACGCAGTCAGTTGCCGTTTCTTTCTATGGTAGACCGGTTTGCCCGTCGACCAATAGGTCTTGCTATTCAAACTATAGCTGGGGGAAGAGTCTGGTTTGATTTCAGTCTTTTTCTTCTTTTAGACTGGTTGCCAACCAAGGCTATAGGGTCTAATCTGTCTTGCTATTTACTCATAGCCCGGAGGTGGGGAATTCATACCTTTCCCAAGAGCACGTCAGGGAATGAATTCGACTGGAATTCGAACTCGGATCTCAGATTTCTCAGTCCACCGTACTTTATTAAATGTTTTTGCATCTTACTTATTATAAAACGCAGATTGTGTGTGTGTGTGTGTGCGTGCGTGCGTGCGTGCGTGCGTGCGTGCGTGCGTGTGTGTGTGTGTGTGTGTGTGTCTGTACGTTTATATATTGATCGGATTTCCTACATTTTTCAACCGATTTCAACAAAACTTCACAGGACTACGTAAAATTACCTTGCGGTGGTTCTGACAGCGCCAAAAATTGAAAAAACACAATTGTTTTTGCACGAAATCAATTTAAAACATGATTAAGAGGCATCACGAGAATGATAGGGGACAACTCATATCGAGTTATACTTATTATAAAACCCAGGTTGTGTGTGTGTGTGTGTGTGTGTGTGTGTGTGTGTGTGTGTGTGTGTGTGTGTGTGTTCGTTTATATATGGGATCGGATTTCACATTTTTCAACCGATTTCAACAAAACTTCACTTTTTTTGGCAGGTAGTGTTTCTTATTGTCTTGCACACTTTTTTCTTTATTTTTACATTCAGAATGCTTTAAAAATTCCATTTACAAGACAATTGTTTATAATAAAATTCTATTCAATCTATAGACTCATAACGATTGAAAACAATGTTTTTGTTTGAGTTTGGGTTTGACCAATTCGTAAAAGAAAAATAAAATAAAATAAAACTAATTAAGACATGCGTGTCCGTCAATCATAAAACAATAATCTTCGTCAATTTTATTTTTCAGCCTTTATGATGGTCGATATTTGATCTATCTCTTACTGTTACATCCCCGGGAAACGCCGGGCTCTACAGCTAGTAACTACTACAATGCAAAAAAAATATTTACCTGTCTCAATTTTAATATATACTAAAGTATATATACTATTGATGACTATATAAAGTATATTGTAGAACAGGTATATTGATCTTGACTTGTACAAATATACGTATGCTGTTGGCACACTGAATGATTTTAAAACCCTAAGACGGCACATAGCAAAA
Organism: Acanthosepion pharaonis; assembly: GCA_903632075.3. Taxonomy (NCBI): domain Eukaryota; kingdom Metazoa; phylum Mollusca; class Cephalopoda; order Sepiida; family Sepiidae; genus Acanthosepion; species Acanthosepion pharaonis. Next base: position 2,332,861 of record CAHIKZ030005495.1, on the reverse strand, counting down.
GGTTGCCGACTCCTGAAAGCATAGGTAAACTTCGTTTTGCATTTGTATCGGAACACAGTGAAGTAATGTATAGCGACTTGGATTGAGGAATCGGAGAGCCGAGTTCGAATTCCAGTCGAATTCATTGCATTTACTTATGTGCTAATACCCTTGGGAAAGGTATGGATCCTCTTCCTCTTCTCTAGCTCTGGATAAATAGCTGGACAGACTGGGTTCTATAGCCTTGGATGGCAACTGGTCTACTGCAGAAAGAAATGGCAACCTACTGCGGAAAAAATCTGCCTCGTCAGTGTGCAGTAATGCATAGCGACTCGGATTCAGTAATCGGAGAGCATAGTTCGAATTCCAGTCGAATCCATTACATTTACTTACCTGCTAATACCCTTGGGAAAGGTAAGAACCCTCCAGTTCTGCCCTCAGAACAGACGGGATTCTATAGCCTTGGATGGCAACTGATCTACCGTTGAAAGAAAAAAATCTGCCTCGTCAAGATGTATCGAGAGATTCATGATCGCTTAAGCGTCTATCACGCATGGCACATTACTGACTGATCGGAACAATTATTTTGAAACGGCACGCTTATATTATAAACTGAAAAATTCCCACCGGCATGATTATTTCGGGAAGTATTCGTATTTGCTATCAAAGAATAACTTTTAATCTTCACCTTTGTTTGCTTTTTTTTTTTCATTCGTTTTCATTCTTTCTTTTGTTTTCTCTCTCAATAGTCAGCAAAATAAAAATGGTTTCTCTTTCATCTAGCACGTTATTCTTAGTAAAAAAAAAAAAGAAAAGAAAAAAAAAGATTTCTGAAGACGAAAGAAAAAGAAACCATTCTAATCTTTCAGTGCAGTCTACTGTGAATCCCAAAATAGAAACTGAAATTTGGGAGATTGTACTGGCCCGTCCGGACTAATTAATTCTTTGCATTCCAAAGAAGTCATTCGCCCTTCAGTCAACAACAGGGGAAGCAAAAAGTTTCTTTCTTCCCCCTGTCTGGACAAATTTCAGAACCAAAATTATTTAATCTTCCTAATGGCGAAAGGAAATAGACATTAATCAATTCTTACGGTCGAGAAAACACGTTTATATGAGGACATGTTAAAGATACTAAAGACATTCCATTAAATTACGTTTGATATTGTCAATGTCCTTATGAGACACAACTCAGTGACACGTAATAGTTCCATGAAATAACTTGCACGACTCCCAAATCATTTACAGAGTTCTTGAAGACGTAACTCTAGTCAGCAAATCAAGAATGATCGATATGATAAACGAGTTAAATATAATTTCAAATGCAATACGATATCAGTAAACTACCAATTATACAGAGCGTACTAGATTCTAGAAATAATAGTAACTAGCAGCATGGCCCGGCGTTGCCCGTGCTTGATTCAAAAATCGTACGACTCATACAGCAATCGCTATCACTTGACTTAAAATATTTTTGCCCTTCCTTGCCTTTAGAGGAGTGCCATTTTCCGTGTTGATGTTGCTACATGCCTTACTTCTTGCCTATCTCACACTGCGAATTTTTTTAAAGCTCTATACTAAACATTAAATCTGTTACGAAAAAAGAACTAAACAAAATGAACACAAAACGATCAGCTTTAAAAAAAGGACTCGTAACTGGAAAAACCAAATGAAAAAAGAATGTTAACAACAAATACTTTTTCACACCCAACCCAGTTTGGCGGAATCAGAATCAACGTTGAGTTTAAGCAAGTGAATGAGCCAATTGGAGTAAAGTGCCATGCAGATTTAAATTTTTCCCATTTGTGACGAATGCAGCTATCGATTTTTTTGCATGCTAGCATGCTACTTAACATTCGTGTCAGTCAGCTCTTGGCTCTCACGCTGGCCAGTAGAATCTTCCTGCCTATTCGTGGACGCAAACTACATGAAAACTGACGTAGACGCATGAAAAAATCAATTATTTTCACTATCGATAGGAGTTGGGAAATGAGAAGTCGGTTTTGGCCTTTCCGCTAACTTGGAGCATGTGCATGTAAATTTTGGTGCAAATGCGTCGAAAATTGCGGCCGTGCATTCGTTACACACACACACACACACACACACACACACACACATCGTACCTTTCATAGATATAGATTTAATAACGTACCTCGAGGAACTCTGAGACAATGTGGTAAAGCAAATAAAGAAGAAAGGACGGTGGAGCTGTACAACAGGCAATGCAACCGAAAATAAATATTTCTTTAAATATTTTATAAACATATTACAACATAAAATCTAGATAGCATAATGAAGAGCTAATCCGAACAATTACCATGAATGTATTAAGCATTCTATATCGCGAAAATAACGTTCATATTCTTTAAGACTCAGTAACACTTTGCGTCTTAGTGGCTTTATTGCCTTGATTATGGGTGAAATGATTTTAAAAAAATGACTTCTTTTTTTTAATCAAATTCACCCCAAGCAAGGCATTAAAGCCACTAAGACGCAAAGTGTTACTGAGTGTGAAAGAATCAGAAAAATAAAACATCAATAAGGAACGAATACAGAAGAAGAGTAATCAGGAGGAGAGTAGACATCGATTGACATTTTTTAAGATTAAAGTTGGATGGAAAGCATGGAGCCGGAAGGGAGTTCCACAAACCAGATGTGCGGGGAAAAAAAACTTTTAGTATAAAATTTAAGGCTCCATCTAGCCATCACAACTGTAAATTGATGAGATCTCGACGCCAGTCTAGTACTGCTCTTAAATTCATAAATCTAGGTACCATGACGAATACCTTATCCGAACAGTTACCCTGAAGGTATTTATAGAAAAGGTACAGAGAGGCAACTTTACGGCTGTCGGAAAATGACGGAAGCCGAGACGCAAGCATTTTATGAAGTATCTCTAGATAAATAGCAGGAGGTCCTATATTAAATTTTATGATAAATGTCTCAAAAGGCTTACAAGCATTTACCACATATGACATACACTTCCTGTAACGTGATCCATACTTAGCATCCATTTTAGCGTTCTATTCTTTGGTCTTGGGGTTGGATGAAATGTTCCTTTCGGTGGTGACTATGCTGTCTCCACATTATTCATACGCAACAATTCAGTTCTGGGATGGTGTGAACAGTTGTTCAAAATAAGACGAATTCCTCAGTCTTCCGGTAGGCCAACATATGTTCAGTGCCTTCGTATATGGATTAAGAAAAAGCTATGAAACGTCGGCGTGTTTCATATTTACCAGCACACAGCACAAGAACCCAAGTGTGGGTACTCGGTGTGGATCGAAATTAATACGGTCGTAGAAGCGAGATTAGTTTGTCAATTGGTTCTGCTCGCCGACGCGCTCAACGTTTTTTGTTGCTTTTAAGGTTAGTTTAGTATAAAGTTGGATTTGGTCGAGATCAAAACAAGCAAATAAAATGCGCGCAACACCACGACCTAACATGCACAACTGAAATATTTGCGTGGTCGTCTATAACGGGAGACGCGTTCAGTAAACTTTCATTACGGATAGAAGCTGCAAAGAACAATCTTTTTATTTATTTCATAACAAGAATTTACAAAGAGGAACGATCAAGTAGCGTATCTTTACACCCTGCCTGGTGGCAAACGCTCCTGGTGACGCCAGGAGTGGCGGTCCCGTCCCGTCATAGCCACCGAAACCGTGATATCACCCCTGGTCGGCGGCTGATGAAGACAGGGTATCGCACGTGCTAAGACACGTTGTATGTTAAAAATTAACACAATGACAAATGCAAAGGAAACAAAGATGAGAAAGATTGTGCTCCGCCAATCTTCTTGATGGACAGCTATCAGCATTTTTAATTGTTACTTTTGCCATATTTCGAACACGGAATTCGATCTGCCGCCCAGTATTCGTCGTTTCCATTTTTAATAAATTCACCCCTGCAAGGAGATAATGGTACCAAGACGCAAAAGGCAACTGGGAGTGAGAGAAAGATAAACCTATCTTCCTGTTAAAAAGAAACGGGGAGAAGAGTGAACCGGACGGTGAATAACTTAAAAAAAAAAAGATCCCAGTAGAGAGGAAAACTGGATCAGGAGGTCACAACAGGAAGAGGGATCATTATTTCAACTTCGAGGTAAAGAGATCAATTAGAAAGAATCAATCCATCCAATCCATAAGACGTTTAGCATGTGAGGAGAGAAGTTTCAGCTATGACAGTCCAAAGAGTAGTGTAAAAAATGACTTGAAAATGAAATCGTACGTTAAACGTGTGAGGCATCTTGTTACTCCCGGACAGAAAGTTAGAAGGGCGAAGATCATCTTGAATATGGAATTATATATATATATATATATATATATATATATATATATATATGGACTTTATTGCAATACTTCATGAGCTTCCGATCCTTAGCTATGATTAATTAATGATGAACATGTCATTTTCATTTATGTTCGATTTCATCACGATATTCTGTTAGGCTTAGAGAGTAATTATACATTGTTATTGCTCTGGGTAGAATTCAATAGTGTTATAAAACATCGGAGAATGCCAGTAAGATATTTTTTAATCATTTATAAGATACAACGATACAAAACTTAATCTAATAAATGGACACGATTTGTACAATTTTGCTGTTATGCATATATATATATATATATATATATATATATATATATATATATATCGCGCATTGTGGGCTGGTGTTTATAATATAGTACTCGATGTAAAATAACAGAGCTATAAATTTTATATTAATAATGATTATACTTTTCCCTCGCCGGTAGCACGTCTCTGAATCTCATGCACAACGCAATCTTCAGCTGCTTAGTTAAGTCTGCAACTGAAATTGAGTTGTGCATGATACTGGAGTTGCGCTAATGGCGATATATATATATATATATATATATATATATATATATATATATATATATATATAAAGGAGGCACGGTGGAGTAATGGATAGCAACTTGGATTGAGGAATAGGGGAGCCGAGTAGTTCGAATTCCAGTCGAGTCCATTACATTCATTTACGTGCTAATTTCCTTGAGAAAGGTATGAATCTTCTTCTCCCTCCATCTATGGGTAAATAGCAGGACAGACTGGCTTCTATAGACTTGGATGGCAACTGGTCTAGGAGAAGGACAACTTTGAATTCAAAACCTGTGGAGGGTCGTTTGAGGAGCTTATGGTCTTACACAAGGTCTTGCACACTGGGCTCTCTTTTTATTTTAAGTTATTCGGCCCTTCAAAAAGTGTGGCAGGATCTGCACAAAACCTTCACCATTATAATCAATTCTCAGCTGGTGGTATCTGGCTGCCGGTTCTTAGGAAATCATCTGCTTGACCTTCATACGTCGAATTCGACGCTACGGGACATTCGGGCAGATATATATATATATATATATATATATATTTAAAAATTATAACATAAATATGTTAAAAATCACTACAAAAATAGCCATTTTGCTTCAACACCTTTGATGTTTTATCAAGTGATTACAATCTACAATCAACATCATCACTTGATAAGACACCAGAGGTGCTGAAACAAAATGGCTATTTTTGTAGTGATTTTATAACATATGTATGTTATAATTTTTAAATAAATATTTATATTCGCTCTACTCTGTATTGAGCACTCTTTTAAGAATAGTAATTGTTGGTGATTGGAATTTTTTCCGTATACACCAATCATACACTTGTATATATATATATATATATATATATATATATATATATATATATATATATATAATATCCCTCGATCCCCCATACACATACACGTGATGAGATATGACGCGAGGTAATTTTAATCTAGGGTACTCATTCGTGTGCATATGCTCTAAGAATAAACATTGTGCAATTTCCGCAATCACTGTCACGCTAGTGTTGGTCTGATCTCCCTTTTTATTGCATTGAGGGAGGTGCTACCGCAAGGTTGGAATCTCCAGTAATAAGCATCCTTCTTAAAACTTTCTGTGAACTGTGCGAAGAAAGAAACAACAAAAAGGCGTAGAACAGCTACTGCACTTTGATCCCACCCTAACATCGGAGAATATTGATTTACTAAGCGTAGCTTAGACGCGGCACGTGAGAATTTACGATTTACTAAGCCTAGCTTAGATGTGGTACAGCGCCGCAAGTATGGAGCACTGCTTACGCGCAGCTCAGACAAGATACCAGTTTCGTTGACAGGGTGCAACTTCTTTCACTCAAACGCTTGTCGCTTAAAAATTACGCTTTGGTCACATCGTTATCCTTGAGTGAAGAACAAAGTTTCTAGCAGCAAACCAAATTCTTATTCTTAACCCTAGCAGAGGCAACAGCAGGTGGAGCCGCAGGGCCAGAAACAGGAGCAGTAGCAGGTCAGTAGAAGGACCTACCACAGGCAAGGCAGCGCTTACACGTACTATTTTCTTTTTCTTTCTTGTGGGTACATCCTCCAAGTCACTATTGTCAATGCTGTCACTAGGTTCTTGCACATATTCAGCATCAATGTCACTGTCATATAATTCTTCAAACTCTAAATTATCCACTTCATCATCAGAACTCTCACATAAAATAGCCTCTATTTCACTATCTGTAATTGATTTCTTACTCAAAGCCATTTTGAATAAACCTGTAATCTGAAAAGGTAAAGTATATTTGTAAGTAACACACAATCACTATTTACACAGCCTCATAATCCTGTTTTTCATTCCACCGTTCATCACTAAAATAGTACGTAAACACTATCCTGGGTAGGCTATACCCGCCGTGCACAACATCGCACAACTATGGGTATACCTTATCCAGACAAAGGTGTACATCACTGGTGAGTAGAGAGAGCAACCTTCCCCTACACTGTGAAGTGAGCAACTGAAGCTACTAAGCAGCTGGGACCCCTCAGAGCTCGCGAACCATACGTCATTTGCGCTGGGTACTATATACCCATGGTTAGTGTTCTAGTACTAAGTTACTACTATAAGCGAGCAAAACAGGGTTGTGGTGTGAGTGAGTGAGTGGGTGGTGCAGTTCAGCGGTCGTCGTCTATGTCATTCTGCGATGCCCACTTCGTTTCTTCTATTTGCTTTTCGCGGGATTGTCAGTTTTATAGACAGCAGTTTTCTTTGTCATGTCATCTTCGTCTAAAAAAGTAATTAATCTTCATTCAATCACTTTCTCTCAGTCTGAGCCTCTTACTCTTGTACTTTGAAATTGACTCCAATTACTGATAGCCATCGGTAGACAGTAAATCTTTCGTATCGACTTTTGCCACAGGTCCCGCTATTTTTCAATTTAACAAAACAGCTGATATTGTTACAGCACGGAGTCGTAATTAATCATGAGGAAAGCTTGTTAACCATAATATCATGTCGAAGTGTCCCGGAATTATTCAGGAAAAGTTATAGCTAAACATAAGTGGTGTTCCTATCAAAATGCCAACAGAGCAATTATAATTATTTTGTCGTCTAAAAATAGAATTTCTCTTTATCTTTGCTTAAGCTTTTGTGAATTCGGCCCATTTTCACGGAGTCGCCAAATAAAGAAAAACAAAGACTAAGATTACAGAAAACAGTTAAGACTTCCTTGTTGCCTCGCTCCGTCCATGGAATTCTCAATATCCTTCTGTAGAACAACATTTCTGATGCCTCTAGTTTTCTCCTCATCCGCAGGAAGATTATCCAGCATTCACTCTCATATAAGAGGGTGAATATCACATAGCAATCCAGCACTCTTTTATTCGGCGCTTCTGCTATTTACCATGATCTCCTTCATAAAACCCAAAGAAGAATCTGCAATATTATCAGTCCTGTTCTGGTGGCTCGGCTTCAGTCACTTGCCCACCGCCGTAAAGTTGCCTCTGTGTGTTTTCTATAAATACTTTCATGGTAATTGTTCGGATGAGCTCTTCACTATGGTAACTAGACTTTATGAATATAAACGCAGTACTCGACTAACAGTTTTATAGACAACAGTTTTCTTTGTCATGTCATCTTCGTCTAAAAAAGTAATTAATCATCATTTAATCACTTTCTCTCAGTCTGAGCCTCTTACTCTTGTACTTTGAAATTGACTCCAATTACTGATAGCCATCGGTTATGCTAACAGTTTCTTTTCTCGCACTTTTGGCTTGTGTAAATTCCTTCCGGCTCCATGTCTTCCAGCCAATATTAATTTTCAAAAATTTAAATGCAATGTCAATTACTATCTACTGTTCTTCTGGTTACTCTTTCCTCTTCCCGCTCATTATTAAGGCTTCTGTTTTTAATTCTTCTGCACTCATAGTGTCATAGTGGCTTTATTGCCTTGCTTGGTGTGAAATTGATTAAAAATAATGTTCTAGTTTTCCTAGCAGTTCAGATAGTTCTACCTTCTCAAAGGATTTGCGTAATCTTATAAAACATAATTGCACCTCTTATTTTTAATAAAACAAGTCCAACACAGAATATATCTGTCAATGAATCTGTTTCTGTCAATCAATAACGCTTAATTAAACTGTTACAAATTGTGTTTCCGGAATAATCATCTTTGGGGTGGTAATGAACATTTTAACCCAACAATACGAAAACCTAGAAAAAAAAATTCTGTCTAAACATCTCGTAAGAAAAAAAAAATAAATATTTTTTGAATGACGCCATAATGTTTCAGTTCTTCGTTTCTAAGATCCTTAAAATCTTGAATCGAACATTTAATATTCTGCTGAATTATATCACTGGCCTATAAAAACAACTTTTTTTTCTTTAAAATAGTGCATGGGATGTTTTGCTTAATTTTGAATAATCTGGGTGTGTTGAATCTAAAAATAACATCAATTTTTCATCATTAGCATTAGTTTTCCTCCTCCTCCAGAATACCGTATCTTACGCAAAAAGAATGGTTATGATTGGGTTAGGTCACACTAAATGTGAAGAAAAAATAAATGCTCATTTCAAGCTTCAATTGTTAATTTAAATTCCAATACCTTAAATACCCAATTTTTAATTGGTACAACAATTATGCGTACATTTTAAGATTTAACTTTTTTCAATAGATTTTAAGATTTACTATTTAAACACATACAGCTGTCATGATGTTTATACGTGACGCCAACTCAACAAATGAAAGCAAAAAAAAAAAAACAGAATTTTAGACACAGCTTTAAACACAGCGAAAAAAATATAACATAATAATGTATATAATGTTTAAAGTTCCAATTCATCAGTTAGAAAATTCATTATCCATGCCTACAAAAAAAGTTATTTTTGGATGTTTTCCGATTTTGATCAATTTTAGATTGCTGAATACAAAAATTAACAATCATTTCCCACTATTAGTTTTCGTTTTTTTTAATCCAGAATACCATATCCTACGTAAAACATTTCTTATCTTTGCGTGAGGTTACTGTAAAGGTGAAGAAAAGTCAATACTAATTGAAAGCTTAAATAGAATATTAACATGAAATAAAACATCGCTTCTGAAATACGAAATATATCTAACAAAATTCTTTCTTTTTATGTGCCATATCCTTTCAGGACTTAGGCGATCATGGCTCTCCACCTCCTTCTATCCCTTGCAGCTCTCAACAAGTTCCTTCCCTCTGCTTCCTCTCCCAGACTATGTTCTGTCATCCACTTGCTTAAGTCCGCCAGGTACGTCATGCATTGTTATCCCTTGTTTCTCTTTCCCTCTATTCGACCTGTAGGTATCAGATTCTCCAGGCCCTCCTTCCTCATTATGTCCCAGAAACTTCAGCTGCCTCTTCCCGATGTCAAGTATAAGCCTCCTCTTTGTTGGAATCCTCTCCAAGGCCTCATCGTTGCACACATGTTCGGTCCATGATATCCTTAGCATCCTTCTGTAGAACCTCGTCTCTGTCGCCTCGAGTCTCTTCTTCGTCATTAAGGAAAGATTCGTTGACGTAAAGATGGACAGATGTCACGCAACAACTCAGTATTCTTCTATTTGTTACCAAAGAAATCCCCCTGTCTCGCAGTACTCTGCCCAGCTTTTGGAATGCGTCCTTGGCCATCCCAATACGTCTACGGATCTCAGTGTCACACTTACCGTCCTCTGTCAAAACGCTTCCCAGATATTTAAACTTCCGCGTCTGCTTCATTCAAATGTTCCCGACCTGCAAATCGAATTTCAAGCTTATCCTTTTACTGATGACCATGCATTATGTCTTCTTGTAGTTTATGCTTAGTCCTTTCTTCTCACTCTCCATCGCTACCTTCTGTAAGAGATTAATTTCTTTTCCGTGTCTGCTATCAGTACTGTGTCATCTGCCTATCTTATGCTGTTATGACTGTGGCCACCAATCCTAAATCCCGGTAGGGGTTCCAATTATCTCAGAATTGCCTCGCTGTAGAGGTTGAACAGGTCAGGTGAGAAGATGACCCTTTTCTATATTTGTATATTCACTGAACTCATTCCCTATGCCTATGAATACTGTTTGCTGCCAGTATAGGTTCTTGATAATTCTGATATTTTTCTCGAATATATCAAGGTTGCTGAGCAGTTCCTTCAGATCCTTGTGGAGTACTTTGTCAAAGGCCTTTGCGTAGTCTATGAAACATAGGAACACGTCCTTCTGCATCTGTATGGCTCTTTCTGATAACATTCTGAGCATGAATATAGCGTCTCTTGTTCTGGTGTCTTTGACGAACCCGCACAGTTCTTGTCCTATCTCTGATTAAAATACAAATATTGAGAGCAATTAGATGTCATGGCAAGAACTTTCGCTTATTTCATTTTCGTGGATGCTAAGTAGATTTGTCCCGTTTTAAGTTCCAGAAATCGTCAGTCATCTTTCTTTTGTCTTATCTTCCTTGATGTCGTTCTTCCATAACTTTAGTCTAATAATAAGACTTGTTGAATATTCAAGACAGTAGATGAAAATAAATAAATAAACATTTTTAATAAATAAACGGAGCATCTACTCAAATACGAGTATCTACTAAAATTAACGATAAGAATGATGTGATAAAAAATCTTATCCCTCCCACAAAAATCTTATCCCTCCTACAAAAATCTTATCACTCCTACAAAAATCTTATCACTCCTACAAAAATCTTATCCCTCCTACAAAAATCTTATCACTCCCACAAAAATCTTATCCCTCCTACAAAAATCTTATCCCTCCCACAAAAATCTTATCCCTCCCACAAAAATCTTATGCCTCCCACAAAACTCTTATCCCTCCTACAAAAATCTTATCCCTCCCAAAAAATGACAGAACTATAAAAATGTTTTCTTTAAAATGGTGCATGGGATGTTTTGGTTAATTTTGAACAATTTTGGGGTGCTGAATATAAAATGAACATCCATTTTTCACAATTAGTTTTAGTTTTCCTGCTCCAGAATACCATATTCTACATAAAAAAGGATGGTCATGATTGGATTAAGTCACAGGAAATGTGAAGAAAACATTTGAAGCTTATTTGAAGCTAAAATAGAATCTTAGTGTGAAACAAAATAACTTCTGAAATATGAAAAGAGATATAACACAATAAGTGATTAAAATTCAAATACTAAAAGCAGATTGGTAGTCATGGTAAAAACTTTCGCTTATTTGATATTCATGAATGCTTAGTAGATTTGTCTGATCTTAAGTTTCAGCAGTCGTCAGCCATCTTTTTTTTGTCTCATCTTCCTTAATAGCATTCTTTCATAACTTTAATGTCCTGGTACAATCTTTCACTTTGCCCACCACTAAAATCATCCAAATTAAATTATATCACTGTCAAACTTAAGTGTCTATTACAAATGCTTGATACAAACTATGTAAAGTGATTATATCCAAGGACTTTATAATGTTTTCATTCATAACTTCGAACAGTAAAAGTACATTGTCATTATCAAATGCATTACTACAGTATAAAACTCAGATGTTTGAGCAATCACAAATTCAATAACATTCATAGTATTTTGCAGGAGGCAATCAGAATTAATTTGAACATTATAGGAGAACTTAAGTCATTTAAAAAAATATACTCAAGTTCTGTACAGCAAAATCTGGAGCTAACCAGCAGAAATGAACATGATTTTCTCAACTAAGAAAATGTACAAGTTGACTTGCATGAAAACGTGTTAGCCAGCATAATTAACAAGACCAATTTGTGCATTAAAATAGGCAAAATGAAATAAGGAATAAAAACTGGAGTACAATTTCTAATTGCCAAAACCTATGCAGTGTACATATTTATATTTATTTTGGAAGTCAATAAAATTAAAACTGTACCAGCAAAATAAAGGAAATGATACCCGATTCAGTATAATACATATATAATGCATGTACAATATAATGCATCTACAAATATAATGCCCGTTTTGGGGATGACGATAAACTACATCCGCGTCCTGGGTATAACGATAAACTACATCCAACATCAAGGCCTCTGATCAGGAGGTTTTGAAGAGTATGGAACCACCTCTTAATTGCCGATGTTCCTAGGTCCATCTTGACCCGGGATGGTAGCACCTGTTAGGGTCTCAGTTACGAGTAAATAGTTAACCAACAAACTGGGGTCAAAAAACTATGAAAGTGTAAAAATAAGTTTTAATACAAGAAATACTGTGTAATATATTATTATCAGCAATACATTTAAAAAAAAAAATATTACCAGCTATAGTTTTTTGAAAAAAATATTACCAGAAATAGATTTTTAAAGAAAAAACTTTTACCAGCAATATATTTGAAAAAAAAAATTATCAGTAATAAAAATTTTGTCAGCATTGAGGTTGATATGACAAAAAAGAAAAAAAAATGAAAAAAAAACATTATAATGCATCTACAACGTATTGCATCTACATATACAATGCATCTACAATATAAAGCATCTACATTATAATGCATGTACATTAAAATGCATCTACAATATAATGCATCTACATTATAATGCATCTACAATATAATGCATCTACAATATAAAGCATCTACATTATAATGCATCTACATTATAATGCATCTACAAAATAAAGCATCTACAATATAATGCATCTACAATATAAAGCATCTACATTATAATGCATCTACAATATAAAGCATCTACAAAATAAAGCATCTACAATGTAATGCATCTACAATATAAAGCATCTACATTATAATGCATCTACATTATAATGCATCTACAAAATAAAGCATCTACAATATAATGCATCCACAATATAAAGCATCGACAATATAATGCATCTACAATATAATGTAATAAAAATATAAAGCATCTACAATATAAAGCATCTGCATTATAATGCATGTACATTATAATGCGTCTACAATATAAAGCATCTACAATATAAAGCATCTACAATATAATGCATCTACAATATAAGGCATCTACATTATAATGCATCTACATTATAATGCATCAGTAATATAATGCATCTATGATATAAAGCATATACAATATAACGCATCTACAATATAAAGCATCTACAATATGATGTAATAAAAATATAAAGCATCTACAATATAAAGCATCTGCATTATAATGCATGTACATTATAATGCATCAGCAATATAATGCATCGACAATATAAAGCATCTATAATATAAAGCATCTACATTATAATGCATCTGCAATATAAAGCATCTACATTATAATGCATCTACATTATAATGCATCTACAAAATAAAGCATCTACAATATAATGCATCTACAATATAAAGCATCTACATTATAACGCATCTACAATATAATGTAATAAAAATATAAAGCATCTACAATATAATGCATCTACAATGTAATGTAATAAAAATATAAAGTATCTACAATATAAAGCATCTGCATTATAATGCATGTACATTATAATGCATCAGCAATATAATTCATCTACAATATAATGCATCTACTATATAATGCATCTACAATATAAAGCATCTACATTATAATGCATCTACATTATAATGCATCTGTAATATAATGCATCTATAATATAAAGCATATACAATATGACGCATCTACAATATAAAGCATCTACAATATAATGCATCTACAATATAATTCATCTAAATATCAAATGAAGAAACTGACAGGATTTTTCTTTAAAAAAGTTTAATGTTAATACATTAGGTTTTGTCGACAAGAAATGAGAGATTTTTATGTAATGGTTTTGACAATCATTTTTTATATATTCAAAAATAAAATTAATTTATTTCCATTACGACAATACTTAAAGAGGAACAGAGAGAGGTGGGGGAGAATAATACAGTTACATTGCCTATATCATCACATTCATGTTTATTTGCAGGAAACATTTAGAAACATTTTGGTAAATTTGGCAATAGTCATTTTTTTCAAAAGTCCTGTACAGAAAATCTAATACAGTAAAACTAATGAAGGAAAATGGAATTGATTTTTAGACTCAGCATCCTAAAATTAGCTGAAAAAAAAACAGCAATAAATTGGCTTGCACCAAAACGTGTACATGTGTTCGTGATTTCAGAATTAGGATTCTTTATTGACAGTCTTGTGGGCTGGTGTATGCGTTGAGAGATAAACATGCGTGTCTCCTGAAATGTCCACAACGAACATGGCAGACACGGGATGTGAGTCCATGTTAAGAAATATAAAGAAACAACAAGAACCAATATATATGTAGAAAATAATAATATATGTATATGTATGTATTATTCCTGCGTTTCTCAATAGGGAACGCGTTCTACCGCGTGAGATTTACATGTTGTCACATAAGCGGAAAAGTAAGAGGAAGAAGGCAAGAAAAGATATCGCCGAGTATTTGGTCCGGAAAGCGTTTCCTTGTAGCGGTTTCGAAAATTAGGCGGAGGTAACCTGACAGTACATTAGCAAAAAATGTATATATATATATATTGATTAGTTTTTTTGTTGAATATTGGTGAATGCGATAGAAGCCACAACATTAACAACATTAGATATGCAGACGACACAGTGCTGAGAGCAGACATAATGGGAACTACATAACTTCTACAGAAATCCTACTTAAAAAGAATGGTCATGATTGGCTTAGGTCAATGTAATTGTGAAGAAAAAGTAATTGTTAATCTGAAGTTTAAACGCTACTTTGAAAACCGTGAAAGAAAATACAGCTTATGAAATACAAAAGTATAAAAGAAAAAGTGATTAAAATTCGAATATTAAGCTCAATTGGTCGCCATGACAAAAACTTTCTCTTATTTGATTTTTGTGAATGCTTACTGGATTTGTTCCGTTTTAGGAAAAACTGGACATTAACATTAATGGAACCCAGATAAAGCAAACCAGTGAATTCAAATATCTGGGTAGCATATTTACTGAAAACGGCCAACTAGACAGAGGAACCGAGACGCCAGAAAGCCAACGCAGTCAGTTACCAACTTGCTCCTCTTCTAAAAGATACTAGCATTTTCATAAGCACCACCGCAAATTTCATCAACGCCATTTTCCTACTAATGCTGACATACCAGTGCCAGACATGGCACCTAACAAAAGCCCTTGAGAGAAAACTGTTCTCTTATGAGATGAAATTCTTGAGGAAAACAGTGAACAAGACCAAGTGAGACAAGATCAGGAATGAGGCAATAAGAGATATGGTAGGAGCAATACCAATCATACAACACATCGAACGACAGAGGATCAAGTGGTTTGGACATCTCACTCGTATGCCTGTCAACCAACCAGCCCTACGAGCATACACCATCCGGTACTCTGGCTGAAGAGCGAGAGGCAGACCAAGAAGACGATGTAGCGGCTCAGTGGTAGACACTCTTAGAGTCCATGGGATATCTCTCCTCCAGGTCAATCGCCTTGCCGCTGACAGACGATTGTGACTCTCCGCTAACTAAACTAAAACTTAAGTTCCTGCAGTCGTCAGCCATCTTTCTTTATACCGTTCTTCCATAATTTGAATGTCCTGACGGAATCTTTCCCCTTGCTCATCACTAACATCATCTAAATTAAATTATATGACTGACAATTTCAAGTTTCTATTACAAATGTTTGATACAGATTATGTAAAGTGAGTATATGCAATGATTTTATAATGTTTCCCTTCATAACTTAGAACAATATGACTACACTGCCATTATGATTATGAGGTATCATAACACAAAAAAAATCAGGTATTTGCGCAATCGGGAATTTAATAGCATTCATGGTTTTTCGCGGGAAACATTCCCAATTAATTTGGGCATGGCCTCATGATTATAAATAGCCATTTTTTCAAAAGTTATGCGCAACAAAAATATGAAGCTAATCAGTAAAAATAAACTGAATGAATTAAAAAAGTAGTAATTGTCTTCCACCAAAACATTTGTAGGCCAGGGTAATCAACATAAAACCCAGTAGACATATTTCTTCATATCAAAAATATGCGTAAAAATGTTGCGGTTTTAGTTCGGGTCGTCAGAATTCTGACCATTAGTTTGCCATTCTGAGCCAGCCAACTTATTTTATAATAAAACCTATACTTAAGGAAGGTAAAACTCAGTCATTTGAACATTATCTAACCTAGAATTACACATAAACATCCAACATTCGTCATAATTATCATGCAATTAAAACACATCAGTTCTTAAATACCTAATTTTTAGTACACATTACTCACATTTCATGCATTAAACACACAGACATTATGATGTATATAAGTGACGCCGACACAACAAATGAAAGCAAAAATCAGAATTTAAAATTGATCATACATACACACTAACGTAGATACTAATTCACTGAAAAATGGCATAATAATATTAATTCACCGAAAAATGACATAATAAGATGGAAAAATGCTCCAAACTTGACGAAAACTTTGTTTTATCGTCAAAATACTTATGTTATTATTAAGAGGAAAGATCAAAGTATTTTTTAATATTTAATTAATTTTCTCTTATTCCATTTTAGAACATTCAAACTTAATTAAAAATCTTGTTTTCTTCCATCAGCGGAAAGACTATAATTTAGCATTGCAAATTTTAGCGTCTTTTTTTACAGTGAAAGACTGATTTGCAAATTCTTGCAAAAATCAAATCATTTTCATATTTTAATGAAACTTTCAGGACTTATTTACCAATGAATGCAATTATTGTAGAAATACAATGAAAGACGACTAAAAAATGTCGTTAATCAGCTATTTCAGCAAAAAAATGTCTTCCATGTTATTTAAATTAATGTTAAATTAGTTTTTGAAATGCAGCAAAGTAGTTTGCTTATTAAAAATATTAAATCTAATCGATTAACTTGAAATTAAAACTAAAATAAAAGCTTCATTTTTTTTTTTTTTATTTATTTAAACCTTAGGTATCGCTTTTTCTGTAGAGGTAACTAAACTTCATAAAATGTAAACAAAAGAATATACAATTTAAAAATCAAAGTATAACACCGTAGTTTAATAAAACCCAATATAGCAGTTAAATTTACTATTAAAAACTACAAAAATGTCGACTCAAACACCGGATACATTAAATAGAAGGTTTTGAGTCAAATTAAATAATGTCGGATAAAAAAAATCCATGAATTAATAATACAAATTATTTTGTTTATATTTTTTACTTGCACCGAAGCCGGTGTAATCGCTTATTGACCTGCAAAGACCTCCGTTTCGAAATAGCTGATATTAAAAAGAAACAGGTATGTATCTACGTGATTAGGCATATATGTATGTAGTTTGTATATATATATATATATATATATATATATATATATATATATATATATATATATATATATATATATATATATGTGTGTGTGTGTGTGTGTGTGGGATGTGTGTATTGACATGTGTGAAATTTCGTATGGGAGAATCGAGGTGTCTGTTTTTCCAAGAGAACTCAACGCAAATTAACAGCAAACAATCAACAACTAGTTAACAGATTTATGTATTCGATTTCCCAGACAGTAAATCCTTTTTTCCTATTTTCTTTTTCTAACCCCCTACCCGGTCACTATCCACTAAATCGAAAGATCATTAGGATCTCATCGCTAACATCCTGGTCATCTCCCGCCGGCTGTAAACGTTTTCCAAAGCGTCCTTAATCCACCTCAGCCTGTTTCAACAGATTATTTCTTTATATCTGTCACTTCTGGCTTCCTGTTGTCGACAAGGTCAGCAGTTTTTTTTTTCCTTGTCTTTTTTTTTTTAAATGATTAAATATTTGTCTCAAAGGTGGCTTCACTCATCCTCTTCATTATCCATTTCCAACCACCTTTAGGAGGTCTTAATAATTTTATTAAATCCAATAAAAAACACTTAAGAATCTACTTGAGTGTCTCTCTTTTCCGCACATCTCCGTTTTTCCATTTAAATGGCATTTCTGAAACACATTCTAAACGAACTTTCTACAAAACATATTCTGATAAAACGTGTTCGCTAAATAAATAAATAATATTTTTTTTATGTATGTAAATAAAAAGAAAGAACAGTAAGATATATAATCCGGTGTTCTTATAGAATTTTACAAAATAGTGCTCAATGTAAATTTACAGAGCTGTAACCATGGAAACGTGATTTT
This sequence comes from Acanthosepion pharaonis, assembly GCA_903632075.3. NCBI lineage: Eukaryota > Metazoa > Mollusca > Cephalopoda > Sepiida > Sepiidae > Acanthosepion > Acanthosepion pharaonis. The sequence continues at coordinate 2,314,488 of CAHIKZ030005495.1, read as the reverse complement.
AGCTGTGTCTTTAAAACCCAGTAATTTTAAAAGTTACTCCAAAATTCGCTTGAGGATGAAATGGAACTAATGTCTTTAATTTAATTGCAAAATTAAATTCGTGGCTTTTAGCTTCCATTTTTGAAACATGGTTAGAACTGTGTAGCTAAAAAAATATATTTTAAATCAATTAATTTATAATAATATTTTTTTTTTTATCTTTTCACCCCAAACAAGGCGGGAATACCACTAATACACAGGGGGTTACAGGGAGTAAAAGGGAGAGAAAAGACTCAGCATAGGGAGGATTGAAGAAAGGACACCAGATAAACGGGATTCAAGAACACAGAAGATGTCGATTGACGTTACATTTAAATGTTTGAAGAGCGTTCCACAGGTGGGATGTGCGAGAAGAGACTGAGTATAGGGTGGATTGAGGAAAGGACACAAGATAAAAGGGATTCAAGAAGACAGAAGATGGCGATTGACGTTACATTTAAATTTTTGAAGATTCTAGTTTTCAGGGAAGCAAGTAAACGTAAGGGAGTTCCACAGGTGCGATGTGCGAGAAAAGATTGAGTGTAGGCAGGATTGAGGAAAGGACACAAGATAACGGGATTCAAGAACACGGAAGATGGCGATTGACGTTACATTTAAATTGTTGAAGATTCTAGTTTTCAGGGAAGCAAGCAAAGGGGAGGGAGTTCCACAAGTGGGAAGTGCGAGAAAAGACTGATTATAGGAAGGATTGAGCAAAGGACAAAAGATGAACAGAATTCAAGAAAATGGATGATGGCGATTGACGTTACATTTAAATGTTTGAAAATTCTAGTTTTCAGGGAACCCAGTAAACGGAAGTGAATTCAACAGGCGGGATGTGCGCAAAAAGAAACCTTTGTAGTAGAAGTGACAGTTGCATTTAGTTATTTAAACAGTAAACGGGTGGGACCTAGATGCCAATCAAGTAGCACATTTAAATCCATATAGGCAGGGCACATATAATAGTCATTGCTAGAGAAGTAATGGATTTTTTTATTTACTAATCCGACAGATTTTATTGCTTTAAACGTTATTTTTAATGGATACTCATATTTGAGTAGACGCCCCGTTTATTAACTAAACAGTATATTTATTCTTGTCTACCGGTCTGAATATTCAAGAAAACCTATTAAAGGCAAATATACACTTTCGGGCCTGATTCGAACCTTCGCCCCCCGCTTTACAGAAGAAACCGTCCTTAGATCCGATGTGCTTTAGCCAATGTTGACCACGATGATCAAGCATGATTTATGAATTCAAATTTCTGTCAGAATCTGGAAACATTGATATCTGCTCAGTTTACACTATTTACATTATTCAGACTATAGTCCGAATAATGTAAATAGTGCACATAATACCTCATCTCAGAAATATAGACAGATACTGCTCAGTTTAGTATCCTAAGGTAAACAAAGTAATTTCTAAAGCAAAGGATGGGATTTTTTTTTAATTAATACGACTATTAAATTACTACTTAATACTACTTATTATTACTTAAACGTTATTTTTAGAAGATGCCCATATTTAAGCAGACGCTATGTTGATTTATTAAACTGTAGATTTATTTATTTTCGTCTACCGGCCTAAATATTGGAGAAATCTTATAAAAGAAAAATATGCGCTCCCCTGCCCCCCACCCGGGGGCGGGGGGGGGGCAAGGGGAACCATCGTTAAATCCAATGTGCTTTAAACCGACTCTGTTACGAAGAACTTTTGCCGATCAAGTAAAGCTGAATATTGCCTTTAATCTAAATTCTTTTAAAAATTTCCTATCTGCTCAGTTTCAAATCGAACGTAAACAAAGCAATTTTTAAGGAACTAAGGGAAATTTTATCTATTAATCTTGCCTGAGAGTGTAAATTTTCCTTCAATAATTTCGCCTGTACATGGGCGCATGGCTGAGTGGTTGGAACGTTCGCATTCGGATCATGATATCCGGGTTCGAATATCACCGGGTCGATTTGTCAGATCATGATACGCAGGTTCAAAAATCCCCGGTTCGTTTTGTCAAGAAAGTCACTTCTTCATGCGAGGCGTGAAAATCAAACCTTGTGAGTGAAATTTAGTAGACAGGATTATTTGAGAAAAGGCTAATATCACCCTTGTCATTATGTTGTTTTTTTCAATTTTCCTCCTGAATATGCACTGGAACTCGTGTCATCAGCGCTAATACGAAATCAATCTTTTATTTTTCTTCCGATCTTCTCATTCTATTGGTCAGATAAATCCGGTTAGAACGCTTATCGCTGTTTACCGATTACTCAATGCCTCATCTCAGAAATATGGGCAGACATTAAAAGCATTGCGCTTGAATATTTGCAGTCCCTTGAAAATCCAAGACATTACCTTGAATGTCTTAAGAAATGGTTTGAAACATCACTGCGATTGCAGTCTGAAAAAATATTGATAACAGGATGCAGTTACGAGTGAAAAAAAGAACGAGGTAATTGATGTAAATTTCGGAAGATTTTAATGAGCATCCCTCATTTAACTAAATGAAAATTTAGCTTTCAGTGGAACTTCAGAACATATTATTTACACCACACTATGGGAATCTTTCCCGTCTTGTCAAAGTACTTTGAACATTGGATCTAACAATGAGTAAACATTTACGCCAGGCTGTGTCTAAACAAATAACGTATATATATATATATATATATATATATATATATATATATATATATATATATATATATATATATATATATATATAAATTGTAAAGAGACTTTATGAACATCCTGTATAAAAAGCCAAATATTTTAGCCTTATCTTCGACTGTACGCCAGATATAAGTCACTAGGAACAAACAGCTTTTATTTACAATACGAATTTTAGATGTAGAAGACATTTCAATAAGGGAAGGTTTTGTTATCTATAAACCAATTATAGTTATGTTTTTGTTAGCTATGTATCAGTTATAGTTACGTTTTGTTAGCTATATACCATTTAAAGTTACGTTTATGTTAGCTATATACCATTTATAGTTACGTTATTGTTAGCTACAAACCAGTTATAGTTAGTTCTTTCTAAGTTATATACCATTTATAGTTACGTTTTTGTTAGCTATAAACCACGTATAGTTACGTTTTTGCTAGATTTGTAGCAGTTATAGTTACGATTTTTTAGCTATATACCATTTATAGTTGCGTTTTTGTTAGCTACATACCATTATAATTACGATTTTGTTACTTATATACCAGTTATAGGTACGTTTTTTTAGCTCTGTACTATTTATAGTTACGCGTTTGTCAGCTATTTAACATTTATAGTTACGTTTTGTTAGCTATATACCATTTATAGTTACGTTTTTGTTAGGTATAAACCAGTTATAGGTTCATTTTTGTTAGCTTTATACTTTTTATAGTTACGTTTTTGTTAGGTATAAACCAGTTATAGGTTCATTTTTGTTAGCTCTATACTATTTATAGTTACGTTTTTGTTAGCTATAAACCAGTTATAGGTTAATTTTTGTTAGCTCTATACTTTTTATAGTTACGTTTTTGTTAGCGATATACCAGCTATAGGTTCATTTTTGTTAGCTCTATACTATTTATAGTTACGCTTTTGTCAGCTCTATACCAGTTACAATTACTACAAAGGATTATATGAAACGATACTAAATTTTCTAAGAGAGCAAAGCTAGAATTACATCACTGCAGAGGTCAGCAGAGGAATTTCAGAAGCAGATCATAAAAAAAACTCTACGGACATTTTTATATTCCATGTGGATGTTATAGACTGAACTTAATTGGTGGTGACAGCGCAACAAGTTGTCAAGAACCCGCTTTTTTTTTTTTTTTTTTTTTTTTTTTTTTTTGGTACAGTTCAGTGCATTCATATTTTGTTTTCTGTCTCACCTGGGCGATGGCATGCACTGAAATAAAACATGTTAAATGTAACATCTTTATGCGAGGAGAGTGCAGATTAGAATGTGTCATGTGTGAATGAAATTATAGGAATCCGAGAAGCTCTTTGTGAACTTTCAGAAATGCCTGCTTCTGATTTTGCAATGCGACACGAAGCAGAGACTCTTGTAACACAAATAGAAGATTACAGTTTTCAAGTGAAGATGAATGCCTGGTATGTTGTCTTAGGCGGAGTGAATGTTGCCAGCAAAACAACGCAGGGGCCCCCTTTGTGGAACTGTCTGCCGCAGTTTCATTAATGAATTGTGTCAATGATTACGTAATTGATTATCATGCAAATAGATGTGAAAAAGCGCAAGCGTCAGCAAAAGAATTAGCTACAGAATTAGATACACAGCCATTTTTTTACGTCCTGGGTAAGACGATAAACTACATCCGCGACCTGAGTAAGACGATAAACTACATCCGCTACTTGGGTAAGACGATAAACTACATCCGCGTCCAGGGTAAGACGATAAACTACATCCGCGTCCTGGGTAAGACGATAAAGACTACATCCGCGTCCAGGGTAAGACGATAAACTACATCCGCGTCCTGGGTAAGACGATAAACCATATCCGCGTCCAGGGTAAGACGATAAACTACATCCGCGTCCAGGGTAAGACGATAAACTACATCCGCGTCCTGGGTAAGACGATAAACTACATCCGCGATCTGGGTAAGACGATAAACTTCATGTAGCCACAAGGCTTCTGGGCAGGAGGTTTTGAGGAGCGTGGAACCACCTCTTAATTGCTGATGTTCCAAGGTCCATCTTGACCCGGGATGGTAGAACCTGTTAGGGTGCAATCTACGGGTAAATAGTTAACCAACAAACTGGGGTCAAAATACTATGAAAGTGTAAAAATAATTTTTAATACAAGAAATACTTTGTAAAATATTGTTACCAGCAATAAGTTTTTGAAGAAAAAATGATTACCAGCAATACATTTTCCCAAAGCCACCCTGACCCGGGGTGGTAGCACCTGCCAGGGTCTCAGTTATGGGCAAAGCTGGGGTCAAAACACTATGAAAGGGTAAAAATAGGTTTTAATACCAGCAATGAATTTTTGAAGAAAAATTATTACCAGCAATATATTTTTGAAAAAAAAAAATTACCAGCAATAAAAATCTTTCCGGCATTAAATAACCCATTGAGGTGTTGATATGCCGTAAAACAAATCAAACCAAGCCAGTCTTTAGAAGTAGAAGAATAAGCAGAAAAAAGGACGATGTTTGAATATGTGTTCATTGACGACGTTCTAAATGCATATGACCCAGAAAAATATTTAAAAATCATGTGTTCAATGTAGTAATCAACAGCGCCATTAATTCATTTATCAGAAAAATCTGAAGAGTTAGAAAATTTCTAACACATGCGAATTTTAAATAACCTAAAAGATTTGTCAAATAAAAATAAATTCAATGTTTGAGGGATAAGTTAATGTACCAAAAAAACAGCGATATTAATGGATGTGATCTCTTGACTGAACTTGAATATTACAAAAACAATATTTGCTGAAGTCGTAAAGATTTCAGTAGAAGTCGTTAGGTTCATAAACACTAATAAGTTACAGGATGTAATGCCAAATCTGTAGATTGCATTGAGAATAATATTTACTGTGGCCATTACTGTCGCCACCGGAGAGAGAAGTTTATAAAAAAATATTTGCGGTCGTCCATGATTCAAGACAGATTAAATTCTTTGGCTATTTTGTCAATAGAAAATGATCTTGTAAAGAGGATAGGTGAAGAAAAAAGATTTGAATATCTAAAAGTTAGAAAAGAAATGTTTTAGGTAAGATAGTGAATGATTTCTTTAACTTGTACTAAGTTGTATAGTAATGGATAGCGGCTCGGATTGAGGAATCTTAGAGCCGAGTTCGAATTCCAGTCGAATCCATTATATTCACTTACGTGCTAATACCCTTGGGAAAGATATGAATCCTCTTCTTCCCCCTCGCTAGCTAAGAATAAATAGCAGGACAGACCGGGTTCTATAGCCTTGGATGGCATCTAGTCTACCGCACAAAGAAATGGCAATCTAGTGCGGGAAAAAATTCTGTCTTGTCAGTCCGGTATCGAAAGATACATAATCGCCTAAGCGTGTATCACGCATAGCACATAACTGACTGATCGTAATAAACTCGTTATTCGAAAGTTAAAAGGGAGATAACTAATACTGAGATATCTGGAAGTGGTATGACACGTGGAACTAGAACAATCATCCCTGATGGATGGAATAAAGGGTTCTTTTTTTTTCCTTGTGAAAATTTTTAAATTATATATTATTATAAGGGCGCCGAAGTACAGCTTACTCGGGTGCTAGCTATCCTAGAGCCGGCCATGTTTACTATTGGAGGCGTGAATGAAAAAGTGTATTTACTATTGAAATAATAAATTTACACTCAACGTATAATTAGGTATCACTAAAGATTAATTGAAAAATGAGCTAACAAGATGAGAAAATACTCCAAACTTAATAAAAACAAAGTTTTATCGTCAAAATCTTTATATTACTATTAAGAGGAAAGACCAAAGGATTTTTTAAAACTTTAAAATTTTATTTTTTGATCCCTTTTAGAACGTTTTTAAATTTTGGTTAAAAATCTTTGTTTTTTTCTTTTTCGTTAGTATGTGGGGGCCATAGATTAGTACAGGAAAGCTTTGCGGTGAAAAACACATTGATTTGGAAATTTTTGCAAAAGTCAAATAATTGTTGGATTTTAATGAAACATTTCGGACTCACAGCCGAATAAAATTATTTTATAAATGTTTTTGTCTTAGAAAATCGAGATAAAAACCTTTTTTAAAAACTGTTACCACCAATCTATTTATTTAATTTTTTATGAAATTTCGAGAAATTAATTATTTTACCGTTTAATGTTTATATTAATTATAAGCAGAAGTCCTTAGAGAATTTAAATCATTAATGTTTTTGTTTAACAAAAAGACCAGTTACCGAAATTCCGCTCTGAATCGTAAAATAGAAAGTTGCAATAAATGTACAGCATTATTTAATTAGAAAATATTTTTTATTATTTTTATGAATAAGATTTTTTTTTCGATGAATAATAAAATTTTTACAAAAATTGTTTTCGTTTTTGCTTTTATTGATTTTTTAATTTTTAAATTTCGGTATGACGTTAGGTGATATTGTTATTAAATAAAAACTATATTCACTCATCATAAATAAATAAAATGTATTGACCACTAATACTTTTAAAAAGAATGTTCATTTTGTTTGTGTTTGTGTGTGTGTGTGTATAAACGTACCGACATTTGTAAACACAGACGTCCGTCCACGACATTATTAGAAAATAAGAGCAGTAATTATAGTAAATACAAAGTATCTAATTTAAAATTATAAAACGCAGTTCATTTTGTTTGTCTTTGTGTGTGTTCGTTTATATATGGGATCGGATTTCCTACATTTTCAACCGATTTCAACAAAAAATTCATATTTTACCAAGCGGTGGTTCTGACAGCGCCAAAAATTGGAAAAACACAATTGTTTTTGCACGAAATCAATTTGAAAAACACGATTAAGAGGCATCGCGAGAATGAAGGGGACAACTCATTTTATACTTATTATAAAACCCAGGTTTTTGTGTGTGTGTGTGTGTGTTCGTTTATATATGGGATCGGTTTCCTACAGTTTTTCAACCGATTTCAACAAAACTTGTTTTTTTTTGGCAGGTAGTTTACTTATTGTCTTGCATTTTTCACATTCAGAATGCTTTTAAAATTTCATTTACAAGACAATTGTTTATAATAAAATTCTATTCAATCGATAGACTCATAACGATTGAAACAATGTTTTTGTTTGAGTTTGGGTTTGACCAATTCGTAAAAAAAAAAAAAAAAAACTAATTAAGACATGCGTGTCCGTCAACCTTAAACAATAATCTTTGTCAATTTTATTTTTCAGTCTTTATGATGGTCGACACTTGATCTATCTCTTGCTGTTACATCCCCGGGCAATGCCGGGCTCTCCTGCTCGTATACAATAAAACGTTAGATTACTTAGAATATGCTCCTATATATTACTGAGTAGTTAAAAAAATTATATAAAAAAGAATTCCCGTTATATTTGTTCAAATAACTTTTGCAGCTATATACCACGGTGGAGTAATGGATATCGGATTGGGAAATCGGAGAGGCGAGTTCGAATTTTAGTGATGCGCATGGTACATAACTGACTGACAGACTCCGTAGAAAAAGTTAATTAAACTTCCAGTTGTTCAGGTGAGAATAGAAATGTCAAAATCGAATAAAACTAAATATAAGTAATATTTGTGCCAAATCAGATGAATTAAATTTTAAATTAGCTAATATTTATATATATAAAAAAGAAAAATAACTCTTTCCACTCAAAGTATTTAGCTTATTGAGATATTAAATGCTATCTATTAGCTTGCAATCAAAACTAATTTAAAAGCTTCAAGAAAGTTTTTCATTCTTAAAAAATCATTTTAAACCTTTAGAAATACCTATATATAATAGTATCATTCTGTCAGTCGGGAACGCTTGTATTCTTTTTCCATGACCTCTGACAATCCCTCTTCTCGTGATTTTCAATGCATTTATATAGTAAAATCATTAGAAATGCATTCATATTATGCATATACTGACCTATTTTATCTTGCCGCCTACCTACCTAGCTACTGCCTCAATCTCAGTTGAGGTAACGTTAATGGTAATAGAAGCCGTCTCCTTATAAGGAAACATTTGGCGTTCATTGACTGAGCAGCCAGCACTGTTTTCTGTTGAAACTTATAAAATCCTACTCTTAAAATAATTTTTCAGGGAAAATAGGAAACTCAAGTCCATTGGCTGCTATTGCCTTTTCTAGTATTGTCGGGGGTTTCCGCCCTAACCTTTTTTTTTTAAAGTAGCGTGGAACGTCAACATCTTGATTATGTCATTATTTTCTCTTCGAGTTGCATGTTCTTTACATTTTAGCTGTTGCTGCTGTTGAAAATCCTCAAGTGATGTGGTTTCTGTTATTTGGTACAGTTCTTTGTTTTTGATTGTGTAGCGCCAATCCACAATCTTCAAAGAAGTATGATCTTCGCCCAGATCGATAGGCTTCATGCGCTCAAAGCTATTTTTAACCATTGATGTTAGAAAGCGGTTGTATAGAGCTGACAGTTTAGATATTTCTAAAAGGGTTTGGCACTATGTATGACATTCATATAAAACTCTCGATCTGACAAGGATATTTAAAAAACATATCTCAAGTTTTCAGGTTAATGTTTTGGTTTTTATACCAATTTGCGGTTTGGGGCAAAACTAACCGTAGCTTTGTCTATTCTCTGTTCATTTTCCTTATCTCCTGTACTAAATTTCTTCTAACTGACTCATACACTAAGTTCTGTAATGTTTTTTTATTTATTCCTGAACACTGACAATCCCCTTTTATTATCTATTTTATTATATTTGTGCATTTTATTTTATGAAAAATTATTTATTGCAGGAAATATATGCAGTGGATTTACATTAAGTATATAATAATTTAATTCTATCAATCACTATTTTCGTAGTGAATTTCCGTTCCTATAAAAGACGTGCTTGTTCGACTAATAATAATAATAATAATAATAATAACATTAATAATGATAATAACAGTAATAATAATAATAACAGTAACAATAATGGCTAATATCTGCACTGGAAAATCTGCAACTTCTACGGGAAGGAAACTGAAAGAAACTGGTATGAACACCACCCAGACCCGGTTACGGAGATAGGACCTGTTACAATTCTATGGGACTACACAATACACACTGACAGAACAATCAAAGCCAACCGGCCAGATATTATTATTAAAGACCACAAACAAAAAAAAGTGCCTCCTTATTGATATGGCAGTCCCTGCTGACTGCAATGTATCTTGAAGATATTCAAAAAAGCTGTCAAAATACAAGGACCTTGAAATAGAAATCTCGAAAATGTGGCATATGGGAATATCAACAATCCGTGTTGTAGTTGGAGCCCTAGGACTAGTTGGAAAAGATTGCAGTAGATTAATTGAAGGGATTCCTGGAAGTCCATGCCTCAAGGAGATACAAAAAATTGTTCTGACAAATACAGCCCACACTTTACGAAGGGCTTTATCTATGTAATATTTTTTTTTCGTCAGTGGAAAGTGTCATGATGCCATTTCTAACCTTAGGTCCCTGGGCGGGACCCGGAAAAAATGTGCAAACGCCAGAAATCAAAGAAAATAAAAATAATAATAATAACAGTAATAATACTACTACTAATAACATTAATAATGATAATAACATTATTAATAATAATAATAATAACAAGAAATACCAGCGAAAACTTTCCTATTTGAATTTTCTGATGAATCTTAAGTATTCAATAAGCTCATGGCGATTTCTACGACAATGAAATATTCATAGATATTCCCCTATTTCATCGTTAAGTATTTGAGTTTAACAACTTTAAGAGAATATTGAAATAACAATCATAAATATGAATGCTGGTTGTCATTTTAAGAAGTAAGGGAGTACAAATGAAAATATCTCAAATTGACAACTTTTCCATTTCATTGAAACAGGCATTAAACATTTCTAGCTTCCTTGATTTCTTTCTTTCTGCTTCTCACTGAAACCAAGTAGCGTCTCTGATATATCTTTTCCGTCTTTCCCCACGATTAAAACAAGAATAGCTTCTTATTTATGAGGTATTGGCACGAGACGTTAAATACTTCTATCTTCCCTGAAAGCATTCTTTCTTTCTTTCGTTTTCTCATTGAAAATTGAATAATCGATTATTTATGAGATATAGGCTTTGGCGTAATACAAACAGGCTTATAATAAGATAATACCTGACAGCTGGAATCAGTATTTACTGACAACCATGGAGTCTGTCTTTTTCAAGTCCTTTCTTCTTTCTTTCCTTTACTACCTTATTGCTACTTGGATATGATTTCCCAGCCATCTTAGTTGTCTCATCCATCGACATAATATAAGAAACTCTTGACACCTCACCTGATCATGACGTTCTCCCATTGCTCCCTCTCATAAAATATGCGTCAATTTTTAGGGGACACACCAGAAGTGTTTAAGGAGAACTGACAACGAATTCTCTGATACTAAACAGGATATTTACTGTAGCCCATCTGAATACTCCAAGACTTTATTTATCCTATATAGATATGTATTCTTACTCCCTCTTTGTACGCCTTTACAAAGACCACATTCAGTAATTATTTAACTTGAGCGGCTTTCGGGCCTTATATTTAGTCAAAGCGTCGAATCGCTTTTTTTTGCGAGGCATACTGCTGCCGTATGCGATAGTTAACAATAAACTACAGAACAACTCAGAATTGATCGCTGTATTTAAATATTGCATTAATATTTAAGGTTACCTTTTAAAAGGTCTTCTGCCTCCACTTAATTTAAAGACAATTTGATGTACGTAGGTCCTTACTTTCCGTAGAAACAATTATTTTTATTTCATGGGTGACTTTCGCTTGATTTCGAAATTAATTTCGATTATTCCCAAATTTATTTCCAATTTATGAAAATTATTATCGTACAAAAAATTCGTCGCAAAAATTCACCGAAAACAATCACAGTAATGCAAGCTTGGAAATCCAAAATTTCAGGATTACGGGTTCGAATCCAACCCGAAATGTTTTTAATTTGCTCACGGAGTCGATCTGATTTCAAAATGGTATGAGATGTTGAGCTACGTCCTTTAGGAGTAAAGTTGAAAACACGGAGAATTTGATTTTGAAACACGAGCTATTGAAAGTTAAAGAGTTGTGTCCCTTTAAATGTGTTTCTTTTATCATCCAAGATGGCAGAATTCGAAAACCATTGCAGTATGAAAAATTTGTGAAGACAAAATTTCAGGATTACGAGCCCGGATCCGACCTGGAATGTTTATAATTTGCTCACGAAGTCGGCCTGATTCCAAAATGTTATATGTTTAGCATTACTCCTAAAGTTGAAAAAGTGTGACACAGTGACATCCGTATTTATTATATAGATCGTGCGTATCTGTGCGTGAACTTGAAAGACTGGGCCAAGAAGAAATGGGGAAAAAAAAATGCAAGACAATGGTAGGGCGTTCATGAAAGAGGATGTGGGATGAGATTGTCAACAATTCACAGCTGGAAGTCAGAAGACAAAAGATCCGATCATCTGGACGTTATTTGTACACTTGCTAAGAGAAATAAAGCAAGTCGGAATTGGTGCCGAAGTTCAAAACAGTGTGTTTTCTGTCTGTCTGTCCCGCTCTTTCCACACACACACACACACACACACTCACCATATGCTCAAAGGCACACTAACATATTTATGTTGCTTTAATTATCCGTCATTCACTTTCTCTCCTTTCACTGTTTAATTTAACGTTTCTTAACATGTTTTGTTTTCGCTTTCTTTTTCCTCTTCATCTCTCTCACTCTTTTTCCTCCACCTTCCTCTTCCTTTCTTTCATTCTGCCTCTTTCATTTTCTCCCTTTTCTCTTTCTCCCTCCCTATTTCTCTCTTTTTCACTTACCTCTCTCTATATCCATCGCTCTCAATTTCTATCTTTTATATTTCTCTGCCATTGTTCTAGACGTTGCCCTTGATTAGCACAAGGCCAGCGGCGCGGAGCGTTCACTGGAGATCACATTTACTACACAGTAAGAATTGTAAACGATATCAGTAATCATCGACATCAGGTGAGGTTGACATGTTCCTCTCTTTTACGACCAACTTTTTCTTCTTTTCTTTCTGTTTGTCTGTCATAGTCAGTTATCTATCTATCTATCTATCTATCTATCTATCTATCTATCTATCTATCTATCTAATTCGTTTCTTTCATTTGTTTTCTATTCTATCTAGATTCTTCTTTCTTTCCTTCTTTCTTTCTTTCTTTCTTTCTTTCTTTCTTTCTTTCTTTCTTTCTTTCATACCCTGTCCTTTCTATTTATCTATCTGCCTTGTTTGTTTCTTTCTTTTTCTATTCTATTTCGTTTCATTCGTTCGTTCATTCATTCGTTCTTTCTTTCTCTGTTCTATCTATCTATCTATCTATCTATCTATCTATCTATCTATCTATCTATGCCTTCTCATATCTATCTATCTATCTAGCTAGCTGCCTCGTTTCTTTCTTTCTCTTTTTTTATTCTATGTCGTTTCTTTCCTTCTTTCTTTTTCTTTTTTTTTCTGTTATATCTATCACAATTTTTCTTAATCTTTCTTTCTTTTCCCCCCGTTCCATCTATCTATCTATCTATCTATCTATCTATCTATCTATCTATCTATCTATCTATCTATCTATCTATATCGCTCCTTTCTTTCTCTTTCTATTTCGTTTCTGTCTTTCTTCATATTTCTATATTTTGTTTCTTTTCTTTCTATCCTGATTCTCTCTCTCTCTCTCTCTCTCTCTCTCTCTCTCTATATATATATATATATATATATATATATATATATATATATATATATATATATATATCGCTCCTTTCATTCTCTTTCTATTTCGTTTCTGTCTTTTCTTTTCTTTCTTTCCTCGTTCTATCTATCTATCTATCTATCTATCTATCTATCTATCTATCTATCTATTACTCCTCTGTACATCCGATTATATATATATATATATATATATATATATATATATATATATATATATATATATATATATATATATATCCAGGTTTAACACAAGAAGTATATATAATAATACCGATTAAATCTCTCGTTCAACTTTTCTCTTCCTACCATTTTGTTTTTCCTATTTTCTTTTCCCTTTCAAACAGATGACATTCATATTTATTGTCATTGACACAGACGCTTCGAACAGCTTTTCTCTTTTCTTCCTTCCATTCTGATCTTTCTAACTTTCTATTCATTACCCTAGTTTTAATTCTACTTGACATATCAACATTCAGTTTATAATATCCGCCATGATAATGACTCAGCTGAATAAAATGAAAGTCAGGCATTAAACATACAATTGAATAAATAAGGGCCAAGTTTTAGAAAGGTAACGTTACATATTTTCTTTGTTCAAAGCTAGTGTTGATAGCCAACAAAAACAGAAAACTACAAAAACTCCTACAAAAGGAAAGCGAGAAGAAAGGACTAAACATCAATTGAAAGAAGACATGGTTGTTTGCAAAAGAATGAGCCCACACGAACTGCAACTCTGAGGTGCCAAAAAGAATAAGTGCGTAAATTTAAATTCTTGATAAATGTTTTAACAGAGGACGAAAAGGGTGACACTAGAATATAAATTATTAAAAGATTTTCTAATTAAATAATTTCTTAATTTTATAGCATTTTTATTTTACGATTCAGAGCAGATTTTCTGTAAGAAGGGTAATGTTTTGCAAAAATGAAAATTGATGATTTAAATCCTCCAAGGACTTGAACTTATAACTAATATAAACATGATGTCCTACACAAATGAAGTTCTCAAAATTTCATAAAATTATATAAGTGGCAAAAATTAAAAAAATACCAAGTTTACTAAAAAGGAAACGTTTCTAAAATAATTTAATTTATTTGAAAGTTTCATTAAAAATCCGACAATTATCTGATTATTTCCCATGCTAGTCATCGTGACCGAGATGTTAAGTGCACTGGCCTTGTTCAAACTTTTGAAATGTTGGCCGTCTAGGGTTTTTAAGAAGCAAAAATATCTGCAATAAGAATTAGTTAAGCCATCCCAGTTGAATCGATATTTTCTTGTGACTGACAGATTCCTACTACGGTTTTGTTGAAGATGCTTGGTGTATTTCTAATCTATTAACCCTTTCACTTCTACTCATTTGCCCAGTGCTGCCCCCCTCCGGCCAGCCATTTTTAAAGAAAAACGCCAAATTTCAACCTCCATATTTTATTACACAGAAAACTGGCACCAGTGTGTTTTACAGCATTCCATTTTCATGGATATACCTGGGAATGACTTACCAGATTAGTAATGGGTATACACATGATATCTTTTGAAGCATTGTCCTTCGTGGAGTGGGACTTCACACTTTTTGCAGAAGTACCTTGTTTCTGACCGTTTTCCAGCTTTTTTACGGGCTGACCATCACCTTGGCCATGATGAACATTCACGTCAACATCACCGTGGTCGCTCAAATCATCGCTAATATTTCTGTCAGTTTCACTTTTCCGACCATTACCATTCTCCCGCACGTACTCGGGATCATCAGAATCAGAGTCATCGTCAGCAAATATTTCTGCCAAAACATCTTCCGGAGACAGCCGCGCTGCTCGTTTCATGGGCGCCGCCATCTTGGTATGACCCAAGGTCACGGGCGCTGGGAGCATCCGCATGCTAGCCGTATTTTCGTCAGGAATCTTTTCAAATTAGATACGAAACTACCATGACGTAGAGAAAAATCGAGGCTGACTAATAATTTGCATGATAGAACAGTTAGAATTCCCCGTATTTTACGATAGATGGCGCAACGGGACACTCATACCAGCGGTATGCAAAAAACGTAGGTTTCCGTACTTAGCCAGCTGGAGCAAGATAAGAAAAACGAAGATCTCCATAGTTAGCAGCGGAAGTGTTAATTTTATGTTCACTGGAAAAAAAAATTGAAGATCAGGTCCGTCTAGAAAATCAGCATGCAAAACCTTAACTGGGCCCGAACACCGACCAGTGTCACTAAACAAAAATAATCAACCATTTTCTACCCTTTCATTCTTTTACATGCCACTTCTCACCCGCCCCTTCATCAGCTATTCTGTCTTTCTTTCTTTCTTTCTTTCTTTCTTTCTTTCTTCATTATCTCCAGTGGCAATGACGGAAAGAGAAAGTGAGTGAATGAGAGAGAGAGAGAGTGTGTAAGAGTGAGGGAGAGAGAATGTTCTTCTCAGTAGACAAATAACAAAAATAATTCTCCTTTTGTGAAATTCGGCTGGAACTGACAGAAGTCTGACCTTTCCATACGGACCAAATTAACCAAGAAAAAAACCAGGCATCTTTAATCAAGGGAAACCCCCTCAAATATCAGTTGAAAATACAACCGAAAAATAATGTTTACTTAGTGTTCGAAACTGCGTTAACTCGAGCTAGGACACAACAAATAATAAAAAATATACTTTGGTAAAATTCTTCTATCGATAACGCTTTTTTTTATCATAAAAGTGTATAAGACATAGTTGCATTTTCTCACCAGACTTTTTAAACCTATACAGCGAGGCTAATCTGAGAAAATTAAATTCTACTAGGATTGGCGGCCACAATCTTAACCTCAAAGATGCAGTGTTGGTAGCAAACATAGAAAGGAAACTTTAAGAATTCCCAGAATAGGTAATGAAAGAAAACGAGAATAAAGGATTAAACATCAACTGCAAGAAGACAGAATGCATGGTTGTCAGAAAAAGGATGAGACCAAAATGCAAATTACAAATTGGAGATGCCAAAATCAAACAAGTACAGCAATTTAAATATCTGGGAAGTGTTTTAACAGAGGACGGAAAGTGCGACACTGAAATCCCAAGGCGCATTGGGATAGCGAAAGATGCTTTCCAAAAGCTAAGCAAAGTATTAAGAGACAGGTAAATATTGTTAAAAACAAAGCGTACTGAACTGTTACGTGATTATCTCTCCTCCTGACATGTCAGCGAATGATGGACAATCTCCTCAAATGACAGCGATTGATGGACAATCACCTTAAAGACGAAGAGACTTGAAGCAACAGAAATATGGTTCTTCAAAGGGATGCAGAATGTAGAGAAGGAAAGCGAGAATAAAGAATTAAACATCAACTGCAAGAAGACAGAATGCATGGTTGTTAGCAAAAGAATGAGCCTAAACTGCAAATTACAAATCGGATATGGCAAAATCAAACAAGTACAGCAATTTAAATATTTGGGAAATGTTTTGACAGAGGACAGAAAGTGTGACATTGAAATCCGAAGGCTTATTGGAATGGCCAAAGATGCCTTTCAGAATTTAAGTAGAGTATGAAGAAAATGAAAATCTTCGTTAGAAACAAACAATTATACTGCACTTCTATGTAATATGGTTCTCCCTATATTCCAAAAGCTAAACAGAGGATTGAGAAACAAAAAAAATCGCTAGAAACAAAGAAAAGTGTATTAAATTGCAATGCGATATCTGTCCTCCTGTATGGCAGTGAGTGCTGAACAATCTCCTCAAAGATGAAGAAGAAACATGAAGCAACAGAAATGTCGTTCTACAGAAGGATGCTGAGGATACTATGGACCGAACATGTGAGCAACGACGAAGTTTTACAGAAGATGGAAAAAAAAAGAATAATTAGCGTGCAGAAGGGACAGTTAACATTTAATGAGGAAAGAAGGCTTGGAAAATTTGACACTCACAGGACAGATTGAAGGCAAGAGGGACGGAGAAAAACAATGCATAACCTACCTAAGAAGCGTGAATAAACGGATGGCGGAACAAGGTTCTAGATAACAAAACGATAAAATTTATTAAGTCACAAAAGATTGGAAAATGTGGAGAGCCATAATCGCTAACGTTCTGAAGTCACATCGAACATAGAAGAAGAAGAATCCCTGTCTTTCTCCTGTGCAATACATTCTTATATTAAATTATTTTCAGTAATTTACTATCGCAAGTTTATTAACAATGCATTTAAATTAATACCTGTATTATTAGTAACTTTAGTAATTCTCGTATTAATTCCTGGCCATTGGTAATCCCTTCTTTCATGATTTTTAATTCATTTCAAAAGTAAAATTATTAGAAATGAATTTACATTATACATACAAAAGCCCTTTTCTATCAATACCCCTTGCATTAGTTCCTGACCACAGACAATCCCTTTCTTCGTGCTTTTCAATGTCACTCAATACTATAATTATTAGAAATTAATTTACATTATATATGATGAACGTATTCCATAAAAAATGCTTGAATTTATTCCTGAACGCTGACAACCCTTTCCTTCCTGATTTTCAATGCATCGCAATAATAGTCGAATTATTAGAAATTAATTTACAATATACATTTTCGACCTATTCCATAAAAATGCTTGAATTTATTCTTGACCATTGACAATCCCTTTCTTCATGATTTTTAATGTATTTCAATAATAAAATTATTAGAAATTAATTTATAATATACATTTTCGACCTATTCCATAAAAATGCTTGCATTTATTCATGAGCATTGACAATCCCTTTTTTAACCATTTTCAATATATTTCAATAATAAAATTATTAGGAATTAATTTGTTGAACGTATTCCATAAAAAACGCTTGCCTGTATTCCTGACCATTGACAATCCCTTTCTTCATGATTTTCAATATATTTCAATAATAAAATTATTTGAAATGAATTTACATCATACATATAGAAGACCTCTTCTGTCAGTAATACTTGCATTCATTCATGTCTACAGACAATATTTTTTTCTTTATTTTCAATGCATTTAAATAATAAAATCATTATTAATACATTTAAATTAAATATATTAGACATATTCCATCCATGTATCCTGCTTTCAGTGAATAGCCATAATCATTTCTGTAAATGTTTTCTTTGTGTTCGACAATCAAATAATTCTCGACTATTAAAAATACATTTTTTCTTTATGATTCAAAAACCTGCACAGCCCTTAACTGTAAAATCACTGAACATCTTGACGTACTCGTCTTTGATGATAGCCTTGAGGGTATTGATGCTGAGGTAGGATATCTTGTTTGTGACCTGCTCCAAAAGGCCCCCACACGGCGTAGTCTAGTAGGTTCAGGTGCCGGCCGGAGGTGGTTCAGGCGTCCGCTGATTCGCGTGACATCTCTGTGAGTGGCCAGACTGCTGGGAAATGTGGCTTTTTTTCTTTCTTTTTTAAACCGAGACACCATAGATAGATTGACTGCCAACGAAGACTAAAGAGACTCTATCTGCCTATTAAGTGTGGATCTGTGGCCAGGAAAGCCGCCGACAGCTTCCGAGCAGTTTCTTCTGACTAATTTCAATTAAAAGCCTGGAATCAGGCACTTTTCCCTACGTTGCCGCGCGTTAGGATCTTTTCCCCCCAGTAACCAACACTTTAACTATTCGACCATGGTGGGATACTAATGCGGGTCTCATGATTGCAATGCTTATGCTTTTAACACCCGACAACTGACAGGTTTAAAAAGATAGAAATATTTAAAAATAACTTTTCATTAATAACTAAAATTGACAAAGATTATTGTTTAGAGCCCGCATGTCTTAATTAGCCTTCCATTTTCAATATGTAGCCATTATAAACAATTGTCTTGTAAATGGAATTTTACAAACCAAAAATTTCAACTGCCTCTTCCTGATGTTGAGTAATGGGGAAATAAGATTCCGCTTTGTTTCATTCTCTACAAAACCTCTTTGGCGACAGAATCGTCAACAAATTTTACGCATTGTTTTTCAAATGTTTTTACGCAGTCCTCGTCCGATCCAATATAAACGTTGCTTCTGTGTTCATTATATATCATAGTATCCTCAAAATCAAATAATGTTTTTTTTTTTAATTAAGGTATGTTTTATCCAACTAGAACCAATATTCATTTATGTTTAAATAAAAAAAAAAAAGAACAAGTTGTATCCAAAAATCTCTTCTTCATCGTTGAGAAGTTCTGAAAGTGGTAACCACTTTAGTCCAGCATTCAAAAAAAAAAAGCTGCCATCTCGAAGACCACAGTGTACCAATATATTCGGCAATTACAAATATATCTACATTTAGCAACCTTCATCTAACTAACAATTGTTTAGGTCCTATTCTTTTCTTCCTTTCTAACTTTAATAACGAAAACATCCATTTGCTCAAGCTTTTCGAATTTCATCGTCCCCTCTTTCTCTGTCCTGTGGAGTATCAGCCAAGCCTTCCTTTTTCATTATGTGCCAGAAAATTTAACCTTTTCCTGAATGCATCTTTATTCCCATTCTCAATGTTTGGCCCATAGTATCCTCAGATCTCAGTTTCAAGTCTCTTCTTCATCGTTGAGAAGATTGTCCAGTTCCACCGTTAGAACAGATATCTTAACTCAGATATTTAAATTTTTAATGCTTGTGTGATTTTAGATATTTCAGTCCACCGTTAGAACACTTCTCAGATATTTAAATTTTTGTGCTTGTGTGATTTTAGTATTCCCGGTTTGTAATTTACATTTTAGGTTGTCCCTTTTACTGATAACCATGTATTCTGTCTTTTTGTAGTTTATATTTCATCCTTTAATCTCGCCTTCCTTCACTGCCTTCTGCTTTTGTAGTTTCTTTTCCATGTCCGCAATCATCACTGTGCCATCTCCATATCTTATATTGTTAAGAACGTAGACGCCAATAATGAACCTTGGTAGGACTTCTAATTCTCTCAGAATTGCCTCACTGTATAGATTGAATAAATCCGGCGAGGGGGGCACATCATTGTCTTACACCGGTTTCTATTTTTGTATATCTGGTGAACTCATTTTCTGTACGTTTGCTGACAATATAAATTCTTAATTATTCTAATGTCTTTCCCGAATATGTCAATGATGCTGAGCAACTCCAACATTTCTTTGTGGCGTACTTTGTCGAATGCCGTTGCATAGCCTATAAAACACAGGCACACATCCTTCTGCATTTGTATTGCACTTTTTATTCTGGGCATAAATATTACATTCCTTGTTCCGGTGTCTTTGACAAACCCGCACTGTTCTTGTCCTGCCTTCGGCCTGATTCTGATGCTTGTTCTGTTCATCAGAATTCGGATGATGAGTTGTTATGTGGCTCATTAGACGGCGGAGTTCACATTCGTCTGCATATGATTTCTTAACCAGTGCTATGAAATATACATACTTACATATATATATATATATATATATATATATATATATATATGCAAGCAAGTATTGCGGGGGAACACAATTGTGCAAATGTCTTTTATCACCGCGAGCTTGCAGCTAAAATATTCAACATGATTTTAGTTATACTAGTATAAATATGCTAGTATCAGCTCTTGTATTACCACCATTCTTTAACTACCAGAAATATTTAGAAAGAGCAGTGGTGTTTATGTATTTTATATTGCCTAAAGTCATTCGAGGATGGTAGAAACAAAATTTCCAATGATTTTCAATGGTTTGTCTATATTTCTGAGATGAGGTATTATGTACAGTATTTACATTAGTCGGACTATTGTCCTCATCTTTGTCGCCATATTTGTCACAACGTTTCGGCCGTTGTACGCTCCGGCCTTCTTCAGGTGGTTGGAATTTCGAACTGAACCCTTTATTTCGATCGCTGGGGTAGACTGTTCTAATTCCACGTGCCATGTTTGATGGATGTCAGTTATCAGTTATCTCCTGCTAATTTTCCCTCTGAAAGTTCTCCACTGCCTTAACCAGGAATTGAACTCACCTTCTTTGGGTCTGTCACTGGATCTAACCAACGTTTATCCACTGTGCCATGTGTCCTTGAGGACATCTGGGTATGAACTTCTGAGTATTATAAACCTAATGTTTTCAGCATCAATGGAACAAAAATAAAAAATTGACATCGTTACCGTAATGTATCCTAGTTCGGTATACAATACTATCAGTCATACATTCACCATTTAAGGGACAGATTATTTTTTTAAATAACGTTGTCTTTATTGGAAATATATTTAATATAATGTTGGGATATATATTTTTATAGATGTTTATAATGCAGCTGTAGCTGATCCTAACATATTTTTTAGTGTTAGTGAATGATTAAAATGCTTGTGAATTAAATCTAGGTGTTTCTGTTTATTTTTACCTTCTTTATTTTATTCTAAATAATCTATATTTAGAAAGAACAGTGCTGTTTTTTAATTTTAAATTGCCTAAAGTCATTCGATGATGGCAGAAACAAAATTTCCAAAGATTTTCAATGGAACCAAAATAAACTTTGACATCGTTACCGGAATCTATACTAGCTCGGTATACAACATTATAAGTCCTACAATAACCGTTTAAAGGACAGATTATTATTTTTTAAATAACGTTGTCTTTATTGGAAAGATGTTTATTTAATATAATGTTGTTTTGTTGGGATATATATTTATTGATGTTACTAATGCAGCTATAGCTGATCTTAACATATTTTTTAGTGTTGGTGAATGAGTAAAATGCTTATGAATTAAATTTAGGAAAATTCCTCCGATATTCGTTTGGACATTATGATTAAAAAGTGGATTAAACCAAATGATGCTACGCTTAGGGTGTTTCTGTTTGGGCACGGCGAGGCGGTGTAATGGTTAGCAAGCTTGTCTCGCTCGCACAATTACGAATGAGTAGTGAGTTCAATCCTCACTGGGTGCCCCATACTTTCGGCCTTGTGCCACATCTAAGCTACGTTTAGAAATTCGCTACCGTGTTTATATTTACCTTCTTTATTTTATTCTAAATACTCTAAATTTACTTGATGATTGCTTAGTTCTATAGTTTTTACATATTTAATTTTATTATTAGGAAGTAATTCCTTATTGCTGGAGTTGGTAGATAAATCTAACTTGGACTGATTTATGTAAATTATCTAGAATATTTTGAGAGTATTTCTTTGTTTCTTTACTGACGTATCTATGCTTATATAGATCGTTTCTGTATGGTGTGTAATTACCATTATTCAACTCCAAGGTCACATCGAGAAATTGGTGGTAGTGGCAATATTTAGTTCGTGATCTTTCAAAAATTTCGTCAGTTCCTTTCTCAATCGATTTATATTTCTTGGACTTGTTTTATGGAGGGGAATTATCACCGTCATCTCTATAGAATCCGGTGTCCTTAATATCGAAAATAAATCTTGGTCGCGACAATAACAAGATTCCAACTATTTTATATGCCTCTGTTGAATCATATGCTCCCATAGCAATATTAAAGTCTGGATAATTTCTTTTGGTCCACAAATAACCATTATGGAATAATATAGTTTTTTTTTTATGTCTGCTTTATGATTTTGATTTCACGATCACTAATAGGACAGTAACGTTTTGCTAAATTTATAGCAGACATTAGCAGATTTTCAGAGATGGACGAGTAAAAGTCACAAATATCGAATTGGATGAATGTACATTCTTTCTTCCATTTTTAATTAGTAAACCATTCTATTGTTTTCTGCTGTTTTATGCCTCTGGTTAATTCCTCAAGAATCTTTCGGGTATTTGCATGCTCTTTCAAGGATGTTTTCATTGATTTTACCGATATTATTTTTAATTGGGTTCACTAATCGGTATTGAGGATTATTTAGGAAATTTTATTTGTGGTCTTTAACTATGAGTAATGCTTGTTGTTTGTAGAATTTGTAAATCCTATCATCAATTTTTAATTCGGTGATTCTTTGATGTTATTTTCCCAAATGTTGGATGCCTTTTTATAAAACTTATTAACTTCTTTGTTAATAGCTTTGTGCTACATATCCACATCGATATGGTAATGGTCACCCATCTTGTCTGCTTTGATAATTATTTTATCTGATTTTTTCATCATAGAAACGCCCTTTTGCATTCTTTTTCTGTAGATGGTTGGTAGTTTTAATGAATTTTATTTTGCCTATTACTGAGAATAAATCTTTCCTGAAGTCCAATAATTGTTCGTCGCGTGGTGTTTTTTTTTTGGGGACCGGGGTGACTTAAATCCATAAATCTCGGAATCTTTTAAGTTTTTATTCTCCTTCTTGTGTTTAAAGAAGAAGAGTTTCCACCTCATTCTTTTTTATGACGCTCTCGATCTTGTGTGAAAAGGGTCAGCTTATACAATCTTTTATCAGGATCCATGATGTTTTTAGTTGAATAGTCCAAGTTAATTGGTTCCATATTCCGAAAACGGTTAGGATACAAAGTATTAATATTTTTATTATACTTATAACAGTACTCAACTAAAAGTGTATGAATATAATTATAAAATGTATGCCATTGGTTAATTTCTCGATCATCTTTCGTGTATTTGCATGCTTTTTCAAAGATGTTTTTGCAGATTTTACCGATATTATTTTTAGTTGGATTATGGATTGTTTAGGAAATTAGCTTTGTGATCTTTAACTGATGAATATATATATATATATATTTTTTTTTAATGGAATTTGTAAATCCTATCATCAATTGGCTTCTATTGATATCATTTTCCCAGTTGTTGGGTGCTTTTAATTTTTAATTTTATTATTAAATATATTATTATTAAATATATATTATCAAATATTTCTTTATTTCCGTAGTCGGTAGATAATCTAACTTGAATTGATTTATGTAAATTATTTAGAATTTTATGACGGTGTCTTGATTCTTCAATGATGTATCTATAGTTTCTGTCTATATTTTTGAGATGACGTGTTATATACACTATTTATATTATTCGGACTATTGTCCTCATCATATGTGGCCATATCACAACGTTTCGGCCCTTGTACGTTCCGGCTTCTTCAGGTGGTTGGAATGTCAAACTGAACCCTTTATTTCGCTCCCTGGGATTGACTGTTCTAGTTCCACGTGTCATGTCTGATGTCATTGATCAGTTATCTCCTGTTAATTCATCTCTCCAAGTCCTCCACTGCCTTAACCAGGTATTGAACACACACTGACACTGGATCTAACCAACGCCTTTATCTGTCACTGGATCTAACCAACG
>CAHIKZ030005495.1:2255000-2285000 GCA_903632075.3 Acanthosepion pharaonis | reverse complement strand
ATGTAGTAAGAGCCTTAGTTAGTAAGCACCAAAGTCAACCATCGCATTGAAACGTTTGAAAATCAAATAAATCTAGAAACGAAGTCCCTGAAGTGTTCGTTTCGAAAATTCCAGCTTATATCACCTGAAGAAGTCCGGATCGTACAACGACTGAAACATCGTGAATATGACAATAAAGATAGGGAGAACAGTCAAAACGATGTAAAGAGTGTAAGTAGTTACAATATCCCATCTATGAAATAAAGACAGATGTTCAAATTAGTAATTACTGAAAAGGGCATTAACATTATGTTGCTGAAAAATTGTTTTAAGGAAATATTTTATAAATTTCTATGCATATTTCCTCAGAAATCGATTATTATTACCGTTGCCATAATGCAAATAAACATAATGTCACCAGCGTGGAACAAATTTATAGTCTAAATTTTAAAATTAATTTAGGACCATTTTTATGTGCTGAATTTAAATTTATATTGGATTTGCTCAATCAGGTCAAATGTTTTTGCTATGGCCACATGCTGTTTTATGTTTTTGTTCACATTGTCATGTCATTAAACTATCTAAATATACAACATATTTCAACTTGTCATTAACATTAATTTTAATTCATCATCTAGCCAGCAATTAAACAAATACAAAACAAATCATAGAATTTTTTTTCAAAAGTTTTTTTTTGGTTATAATTTAAGTATACTAAATATATCACGACATAGAGATATGTTGGGCGCATTTCTAGGGCCAATTAGGAATAAGTGGTGTTCATGAATAACGAGTAAAAAATAACGTAGATATCAGACCATTAATGGCCATATGCCATTCTAATGATACCATCTCCCTCTGTCTTTTTTTTACAAATACTTTCATCTGTTCCGACAACTCCATGAATTTAAACGGAATTTGAATCTCAGAGAAATGACAACCCTGTCGCTGATCATTGTTCTTTCCTCTTACTTGGGCTTAATCTCCAACAATTCCAACGGAATTCTCAGAAGAGATTCCTCGTCCTTCTCTTCATCTTTCCTCTATCACGCCTCTTTACTCTTACTTTCCTCTCTGTATCTCCTTGCGTGTTAGTCATTTCGTGATTCAGTTTGTCAAAAAGTCCTCTGCTGAACTTTTTGGCATCCAAAATAAACATAGAATTTTTTGTCAGGAGAGAAGGACTTAGTGCATTATTACAGATATTGCGCTACGTCTGCACAACCCTGTTTATTCGCTGATCATTGAATAAATTTGAAGAACAACCCTGTCGCTGATCATTATGGGTTCGAATAAACGGAATTTGAAGAGAGACAACCCTGTCGCTGATCATTGTAAGGGTTCGAATAAACGGAATTTGAAACGGATCATTTGAATAAACGGAATTTGAAGAGAGACAACCCTGTCGCTGATCATTGTAAGGGTTCGAATAAACGGAATTTGAAGAGAGACAACCCTGTCGCTGATCATTGTAAGGGTTCGAATAAACGGAATTTGAAGAGAGACAACCCTGTCGCTGATCATTCTAAGTGTTCGAATAAACGGAATTTGAAGAGAGACAACCCTGTCGATCATTGATTCAATAAACGGAATTTGAAGAGACAACCTTGTCGCTGATCATTCTAAGTGTTCGTAAACGGAATTTGAAGAGACAACCCTGTCGCTGATCATAAAACGGAATTTGAAGAGAGACAACCTTGTCGCTGATCATTCTAAGTGTTCGAATAAACGGAATTTGAAGAAAGACAACCCTGCCTGTGATCATTATAATAGGTTCGAATTAGCGGGATTTGAAGAGAGAAAACTCTGTCGCTGATCATTCTAAGTGTTCGAATAAACGGAATTTGAAGAGAGACAACCCTGTCGCTGATCATTCTAAGTGTTCGAATAAACGGAATTTGAAGAGAGACAACCCTGTCGCTGCTCCTTCTAAGTGTTCGAATAAACGGAATTTGAAGAGAGACAACCTTGTCGCTGATCATTCTAAGTGTTCGAATAAACGGAATTTGAAGAGAGACAACCCTGTCACTGATCATTCTAAGTGTTCGAATAAACGGAATTTGAAGAAAGACAACCCTGCCTGTGATCATTATAATAGGTTCGAATTAGCGGGATTTGAAGAGAGAGAACCCTGTCGCTGATCATTCTAAGTGTTCGAATAAACGGAATTTGAAGAGAGACAAACCTGTCGCTGATCATTCTAAGTGTTCGAATAAACGGAATTTGAAGAGAGACAACCCTGTCGCTGATCATTCTAAGGGTTCTTATAAACGGAATTTGAAGTGAGTCAACCGGAATTTGAAGAGAGACAACCTGTCGCTGATTATTTCGAATAAACGGAATTTAAAGAGAGACAACCATTTCGAATAAATGAATTTGAAGAAAGACAACCCAATTGATCATTATAATAGAATTAGCGGGATTTGAAGAGAGATAACCCTGTCGCTGATCATTCTAAGGGTTCTTATAAACGGAATTTGAAGTGAGTCAACCCTGTCGCTGAGGATTACAAATACATTTATCATTGTATACTATTCAATTTATTGTAATCGATATTTGTAACATTTAATTAATAATTTGTGTCAGAAATCTATTTTTTCTCTTAGAAACCTATTTCGTGTGAGAAATATTATCAAAATCCAATCGGTAATGTCACAAAAACGTAATCGATTTAGTCAGAAGTTGGGATTTTTAAAAACTGAACTTTGCACAAAAACATGGCCTGAAATTGTTCTAAATCTTTTGGTAAAACAGAGACAACCTAATAAAGAGATCCGTCTTGGTTTTCTAGTTTTCGTCGGATCTTCTCGTTTTATACGTTAGATAAATCCCGTCAGAAAACATATCCTTGTTTTACGGATTACTCTATTTTTTTCCCATGAAAATCAACTAATGTTCCAAATTGGTCTTTGTGTCTTACTTTATCGCGACCCAAGACACAAAGACCTACTTGAAATGTGTTATTATCCCGGCAAATAAAGCCTAGTGATATTAAGTTTAATTTATAGAGAAAAGGAAAAAAAATGAAATGTCACAAGTAATAATTTTAAAACTATTTTTTGTGCCTTTTCTTTATGTCTTTTTTCTCTTTAATTATCATTTCCGCCATGTTTTTTCTGGACGGATAATAACAGCCCTTGCAACTTTAACTCGGACCTGAAACACGTATTTGACACCGGTTACAGAAAGCAGTGTTCGAACTTAAATAAAAACGGACATTTCGAATGCTGATTTTCTAAGTAAACTATCCACACTAGTTGTAATACAATTGTTCAATCCCTAGCGTTTTTCTGTCTTAATAATAATGTTGAGATCAACGGTTTCCTTATAAGGAAACATTTGGCATTCATTGACCGAACAGTTAACGTCGGTTGAAATTAATAGAAATTTTAATAAAATAAACTTCTCAAGTCCACTGTTATCGCAATACTAGTGGTTAGGTCTCATAGTTAAAATGGCTAGACGTAACCGTAAGTTCTATGCTAACACTTTCTTCTATCAGACTTCTCGCTTGTGGAACTCTCTTCTCTTGCTTCCCAGTCTACTTTGCTCTTCAAATATTTAACTTTAATGGCAATCGTTATCATCTGTTTTCTTAATTCTTGTTCTTTTATTGTCCCCTCCCCTTAACATTTTTCTCTAACAATCTGTAACATCTAGCGTCAGAGCGACTTTATTGCCTTGCTTGGGGTGAAAAGATGTTTTTTTAACAAAAAAAAAAAACAGTGCTGAGAAAAATATATTTTGGGACTTTTTCTGGAAAAATACACAAATTTACAAAAATAATACAAAAATTTTTTTGGGAAAATACACAAAGAACATATAAAAGGTTGATAAGTCGTAAAAACAAACAAACAAATCAATCATATTTATAACTATCTTAAAAGGCGCATTCTGTGCAGACTTAAACGGAAGTCTAATTAGTCCTCCGACCTAAAAGTAAAGGGATCACTGGTTCCAGCTTAGAAAACAGAAATGATAATTTTGAAGAAATATCTTTGAATTCCTCAATTTGCTCCATGGAACTTCAAGACCTAACTTTAACTCTGATTTGGGATATAAGTCCAATTCCGGCCCAAAGACCGTTTTGAATCGAAACTCCGATTTGGGATGAAATTCCAATTCATATCGAAAATTGAGTTCTTCAAATCAAAAACTCCGTCGAAGTTCAATGGAGTTGAGTTTCTCAAATGACATACTCTGCAGAACTTCAAAACTTCACGTCACGAAACTTCTCATTTTAACCGTGCTTCCATGCCATCTAGAAGAAATAAAATTGATTTCTTCAATTCACAAAGTTTACGAGATACTTTAAACTGAATTTAAAACAACAACAACAAAAAAAAATACACAAATACACGGACGAATAGATAGAATTTTCTGTCTATTTATTTAGATTTATAAGCAAATAAAAACTAGTTTGTTAAAACATTACTTTCCCGACTCAAAATGAGAGGGTTATTTTGTCAATATTTAATTTAAATATTTATTTCATGGTCATGATTAATCATTTTCATACAAGACACATTTGAAACGTACGTTCGCCTTATTGAAATTCATAAAATCTTTCTCTTAAAATGTTTTTTTCCGGAAGCAGCAGAAATGTGGTTCAACAGAAGGACATTGAAAATTCCTTGGATGAAGCAAATAAGCAACAAAGAACTCTTAATAAAAATGGCAAAAGAAAAACATTTATACTAAAAATCAGGAAAAGACAGCTGCCATTTCTTGGACACATAATGAAGGAAGGCTTGGAAAACGTAACCCTCGCGGGATAATATTAAGGGCAAGAGAGATAGGGGAAGTCAGCGAACCACTTACATGACGAGCTTTTGTGAATGGGTGGTGGTGCAGGGGCCTTATCAAAGAGAGAAAGACTTCTAAGAACCACACGAGATAGGAGGTTGTGGAGAGCGATGATTGCCTATGTCATAAAGGGAAGTGGCACAAAGAAGAAGAAGATGTTATATAATTCATTTCCATTCCTGTTAACTAATTTTACTTTCAAGCAAGTTTAAGTCAGGAACTTAATTTTGACTAAATTATCACCGAAAAGGCCTCCACAAAAGAAATAATGAATTATACATATGCATAATATATATATATATATATATATATATATATATATATATATATATATATATATATATATATATATAATATATTATATATATATAATATATATTATACGAGGGTCATTCAATAAATAAGGTGAATTTTTGGTATAGGGACTTCTAATACAGATAGAAGCTTACTTTTTTTAATGTTTAACGTAGTCTCCCAGCACTGTCACACTTTTCCCATCTGTGCACAAGCTTCCGTATTCCCTCATCGTAAAAATCTTTGGACTGATGTCTCAGCCAGTCGCTCACAACACTTTTGACTTCATCGTCACTTTTAAAATTCGTGCCTCTCGTGAACGCTTTCAAGGGACCAAACAGGTGAAAGTCTGAAAGGGGCAAGGTCTGGGCTGTAAGGGGATGAGGGAGCAGTTCCCCAGCCCAGCTCATTGATGGTCTGCACCGTTTGGGCTGCTGTGTGAGGCCCTTGCGTTGTCATGATGCAAGATGATTCCTTCTGACTGATGACCCTGCGTTTGTTCTTTATGTCTTTCTTGACCTGCCTCAGCAGTTCACATTAGTTCTTCTGTCAGACTGAATGAGGTCATTGACTGATTCGATCACCTCAGGAGACCTCACTTCTGTAGGCCCCCCAGGCCTGTCTTCATCCTCAACACTGTTCCGTCCTTCTTTAAACAATTTAGCCCACTTGTCGACATTTTTTGTCTGAAACATGTGGCACCATACACAGTTGACATTCTCCTATGAATTTCAACTGGTTTGCACCCTTCAGCAACCAAAAACTTGATAACTGACCGCTGTTCAATCCTGGAGCATGCTTCTTGGTCGGCCATCTTTGTTAATCGCCAAAAATTTCAAAGTTTTTTTTTTTTTTAATCTGCAAAAGAAATTAAATCCCTGTGAAAAAGAAGTAAAACAAAAAAGAAAAGAAAAAAGAGTAAGCTTCTATCTGTATTAAAAGTCCTTATACCGAAAAATTCACCTTATTTATTGAATGACCCTCGTATATATATATATATATATGTATATATATATTATATTACATTATATTATATATATAATATAATATATAATATAATATAATAGGCACACAGAAGAAGAGGAACAAGAAGAAGAAAAATAATTCTAACGTCTTCAATTCTGTCTCTTTATAATAATGGGTATTTCCTTCTTAACCTTTTGTTTAAGGTAGTGTGGAGATTTTACACCAAGGTGTTAACTTTCCATACAACAATTACTACTAATATCATTATTTTCCCTTTTATTTACATGTGCTGGACATTCTAGTTGTTGCCACTGTTTATTAACCTGAAAACTAGAGCCGTGTTCTTAAACAGCTTAGGCATATCAAGACACTTACATGGATGTAATGCATCGCGTAAGGCACGATTTAACTTCGCTGGATCGTCGACGCACCCAGTGTCTTAGACGGTCTAAAGCACATCGTTTCTAAAGACGATTTCCCCTGCCAAGGAGGACGCAGGATCGAAACCTTGCGTACAGCGAATATTTTTTTTAAATAAGATCTCTCGATTATTCAGACCGATAGGGGAAAATAAATAAACTCAGAGTTTAATAAATAAATGAGGCTTCTACTTAAATACAGGTATCCACTAAAATTAGAATTAGAATTTGTCGGATTAATAAACAAAAATCCATCATTTATTTTCAGGTTAGTATTTTGGTTTTGTAATATATTACGGTATTGAACAAAAGTATCCCTAAAGTAATCTATACACCTACAGTAACCTGTAAATACAACAAGTTAAAGAAAGTACCAAAAGTACCCCTATAGAAGTACCCCTACAGTAATCACTATAATCAAATCTCATGTGCTATACATGCGGGTTGGGGACCGCTTGTGAATTCTAAATTCCCATGAAACTCCAATATTGGAGCCGGTTCAACCCACCCCGGGTGAATGCCGTTACAAGAACAAGAGAAGAACCCCTACAGTAACCTATACCCCTAAATTAAATTATGCATACAACATGTGAAATAAAGTACCCAAAGTACCCCTACAAAAGTACCCCTAGTGTAACCTATCCCACTACAATAACCTATACATAAAACATGTTAAAGAAAGTACCAAACGTACCCCTACAGAAGTACCCCTACAGTAACCTATACTGCTACAGTAACCTATACAAACAACTTGTTAATGAAAGTAACAAAAGTACCCCTACAAAGGTAACTTATACCCCTAGAGTAGCCTATACCCCTACAGTAATCTATACATACAGCGTGTTAAAGAAAGAAGCAAAATTACTCTTACAAAAGTATCCCTACATTAACCTATACAGACAATATGTTAAAGAAGGTAAGAAAAGTACCCCTACAAAAGTAGCCTGCAGTAACATATACCCATGCAGTAATCTATACATAAAACATGTTAAAGAAAGTACCAAAAATACTCCTACAAAAGTACCCCTACAGTAATCTATACCCCTAGTGTAACTTATACATACAACATGTTAAAGAAAGTACCAAAAGTCTCCCTACAAAAGTACCCCTACAGTAATCTATACCCCCTAGTGTAACTTATACATACAACATGTTAAAGAAAAAGTACCAAAAGTCTCCCTACAAAAAGTACCCCTACAGTAATCTATACCCCTAGTGTAACTTATACATACAACATGTTAAAGAAAGTACCAAAAGTACCCCTACAAAAGTACCCCTACAGTAATCTATACCCCTAGTGTAACTTATACATACAACATATTAAAGAAAGTACCAAAAGTCTCCCTACAAAAGTACCCCTACAGTAATCTATACCCCTAGTGTAACTTATACATACAACATGTTAAAGAAAGTACCAAAAGTACCCCTACAAAAGTACTCCTACAGTAATCTATACCCCTAGAGTAACTTATACATACAACATGTTAAAGAAAGTACAAAAAGTACCCCTACAAAAGTACTCATACAGTAATCTATACCCCTAGAGTAACTTATACATACAACATGTTAAAGAAAGTACCAAATGTCTCCCTAACAAAGTACCCCTAAAATAACCTATAACCCTACAGTAACCTATATATACAACATGTCAAAGAAAGTACCAAAAGTACCCCTACAAAAGTACTCATACAGTAATCTATACCCCTAGAGTAACTTATACATACAACATGTTAAAGAAAGTACCAAAAGTCTCCCTACAAAAGTACCCCTAAAATAACCTATAACCCTACAGTAACCTATATATACAACATGTCAAAGAAAGTACCAAAAGTACCCCTACAAAATACTCATACAGTAATCTATACCCCTGGAGTAACATATACATACAACATGTTAAAGAAAGTACCAAAAGTCTCCCTACAAAAGTACCCCTAAAATAACCTATAATCCTACAGTAACCTATACATACAACATGTTAAAGAAAGTACCAAAAGTACCCCTACAAAAGTACCCCTACAAAAGTACCCCTACAAAAGTACCCCTACAGTAATCTATACCCCTAAATTAACTTATACATGTTAAAGAAATTACCAAAAGTCTCCCTACAAAAGTATCCCTAAAATAACCTATAACCCTACAGTAACCTATACATACAACATGTTAAAGAAAGTACCAAAAGTACCCCTACAGAAGTACCCCTACAGTAACCTATACCTTTACACTAGCCTATACTGTGTTCAACTACTTTATCACTTATACGAAATTTTGTTATAACTGATCGATATATATAGATACTTGATGTGATTAGAATTTATTAATACCACCTTCTGAATGTTTTTCCGTTGATTAAGGGTAAGCTAAACGTAAACATTGCTGACAAGTGGTCTTATCTCAAGCATTGAGTGGGATCAAAGTTGGGAAGCTGTGGAGGTTGGGCCACCTAGAAAACATGTGTCATCTGGAAGTGGATTCACGCTTACATAAAAAATAACATATCCGCTTTAAATGTGAGACCTATCGTAATTCGCCTACGTTGTTTAACAATCGCCCAGTGAATCCACCCACCCTTTTGTTCACCAACTGCGGCCATGTATTTGTAAATAACGTGATTGTTATCAACGAAATACAAGCAGTTCTCCCCTTACATGGGAATATTACATCCGAAAAGATTTTATTACATTAAGTGTGGAGAACTGTCGTGTTGCTGAATAGATTTCAACATCCTAAATAAAATGTAATAAATGTACTTATAAACGGATAAATACATCTATAAATAAATGAATAAATTTTTATTAAATTTAATAAGTATTTACTTTAACCTAGAAAATACCACCCCGTTAGAGTAATGGATAGCGGCTTCAATTAAGGAATCAGAGAGCCGAGTTCGAATTTCAGTCAGATCCATTACATTCACTTACGTACTATTACCCTTGGGAAAAGTATGAATCCTCTTCTTCCCCACTATGCTATGGGTAAATAGCAGGAGCGACTGGGTTTTATAGAAAAGAAATGGCAACCTATCGAAAGTTACATGATCGCCTAAGCAAAAAAATTAATTGAATTCCCACCTCAAAATTTAGTATTAATTATAGAAATGAATTTTAGAAAAAAAAAATCGTTGTAAATTGTACGGTATATAAAAAAAAATCTTTTATTAATAAATTTTTATATTTTATTATTTTTTTTATATTTCATATTTAATGAATACACGCGTTTAAGTAGACAATCCATTTATATATTAAACAGTAATTATTAATAGTGTAAATACCTAATCTCAGAAATATAGACAGATATTGAAGGTTAATATGGCAATAAAGATGAGGACAACATTCTGAACATTGTCAATTGTGTAAATAGTTACAATACCTCATCTCAGAAATATAGACAGATGTTGAAGGTGAATATGGCAATAAAGATGAGGACAACAGTCCGAACAATGGAAATAGTGTAAATAGTTACAATACCT
Organism: Acanthosepion pharaonis; assembly: GCA_903632075.3. NCBI lineage: Eukaryota > Metazoa > Mollusca > Cephalopoda > Sepiida > Sepiidae > Acanthosepion > Acanthosepion pharaonis. The sequence goes on along the minus strand of CAHIKZ030005495.1, from coordinate 2,275,070 downwards.
CATCTCAGAAATATAGACAGATGTTGAAGGTGAATATGGCAATAAAGATGAGGACAACAGTCTGAACAATGGAAATAGTGTAAATAGTTACAATACCTCATCTCAGAAATATAGACAGATGTTGAAGGTGAATATGGCAATAAAGATGAGGACAACAGTCTGAACAATGGAAATAGTGTAAATAGTTACAATACCTCATCTCAGAAATATAGACAGATGTTGAAGGTGAATATGGCAATAAAGATGAGGACAACAGTCCAAACAATGGAAATAGTGTAAATAGTTACAATACCTCATCTCAGAAATATAGAAAGATGTTGAAGGTGAATATGGCAATAAAGATGAGGACAACAGTCTGAACAATGGAAATAGTGTAAATAGTTACAAATAGTTCATCTCAGAAATATAGACAGATGTTGAAGGTGAATATGGCAATAAAGATGGGGACAACAGTCCGAACAATGGAAATAGTGTAAATAGTTACAATACCTCATCTCAGAAATATAGACAGATGTTGAAGGTGATTATGGCAATAAAGATGAGGACAACAGTCTGAACAATGGAAATAGTGTAAATAGTTACAATACCTCATCTCAGAAATATAGACAGATGTTGAAGGTGAATATGGCAATAAAGATGAGGACAACAGTCCGAACAATGGAAATAGTGTAAATAGTTACAATACCTCATCTCAGAAATATAGACAGATGTTGAAGGTGAATATGGCAATAAAGATGAGGACAACAGTCCAAACAATGGAAATAGTGTAAATAGTTACAATACCTCATCTCAGAAATATAGAAAGATGTTGAAGGTGAATATGGCAATGAAGATGAGGACAACAGTCTGAATAATGGAAATAGTGTAAATAGTTACAATACCTCATCTCAGAAATATAGAAAGATGTTGAAGGTGAATATGGCAATAAAGATGAGGACAACAGTCCGAACAATGGAAATAGTGTAAATAGTTACAATAACTCATCCCAGAAATATAGACAGATGTTGAAGGTGAATATGGCAATAAAGATGAGGACAACAGTCTGAATAATGGAAATAGTGTAAATAGTTACAATACCTCATCTCAGAAATATAGACAGATGTTGAAGGTGAATATGGCAATAAAGATCTGAGGAAAACAAATGAGACATAGTCTGAATAAATGGAAATAATATGTAAAAAGTTACAATAATGGAAATAGTGTAAAATAGTTACAATACCTCATCTCAGAAATATAGACAGATGTTGAAGGTGAATATGGCAATAAAGATGAGGACAACAGTCCGAACAATGGAAATAGTGTAAATAGTTACAATAACTCATCCCAGAAATATAGACAGATGTTGAAGGTGAATATGGCAATAAAGATGAGGACAACAGTCTGAATAATGGAAATAGTGTAAATAGTTACAATACCTCATCTCAGAAATATAGACAGATGTTGAAGGTGAATATGGCAATAAAGATGAGGACAACAGTCCGAACAATGGAAATAGTGTAAATAGTTACAATAACTCATCCCAGAAATATAGACAGATGTTGAAGGTGAATATGGCAATGAAGACAGTCCCTGAATAATGGACAACAAATAGTCCGACAGATGTTGAAATATGGCAATGGAAATAGTGAATAATGGAAATAGTGTAAATAGTTACAATACCTCATCTCAGAAATATAGACAGATGTTGAAGGTGAATATGGCAATAAAGATGAGGACAACAGTCCGAACAATGGAAATAGTGTAAATAGTTACAATGGAAATATGTGATGAGGAAATAGTTACAATACCTCATCTCAGAAATATAGACAGATGTTGAAGTTGAATATGGCAATAAAGATGAGGACAACAGTCCAAACAATGGAAATAGTGTAAATAGTTACAATACCTCATCTCAGAAATATAGAAAGATGTTGAAGGTGAATATGGCAATGAAGATGAGGACAACAGTCTGAACAATGGAAATAGTGTAAATAGTTACAATACCTCATCTCAGAAATATAGACAGATGTTGAAGGTGAATATGGCAATAAAGATGAGGACAACAGTCCGAACAATGGAAATAGTGTAAATAGTTACAATACCTCATCTCAGAAATATAGACAGATGTTGAAGGTGAATATGGCAATAAAGATGAGGACAACAGTCCGAACAATGGAAATAGTGTAAATAGTTACAATACCTCATCTCAGAAATATAGACAGATGTTGAAGGTGAATATGGCAATAAAGATGAGGACAACAGTCCGAACAATGGAAATAGTGTAAATAGTTACAATACCTCATCTCAGAAATATAGACAGATGTTGAAGGTGAATATGGCAATAAAGATGAGGACAACAGTCCGAACAATAGAAATAGTGTAAATAGTTACAATACCTCATCTCAGAAATATAGACAGATGTTGAAGGTGAATATGGCAATAAAGATGAGGACAACAGTCCAAACAATGGAAATAGTGTAAATAGTTACAATAATATCATCTCAGAAATATAGACAAGATGTTGAAGGTGAATATGGCAATAAAGATGAGGACAACAGTCTGAATAATGGAAATAGTGTAAATAGTTACAATACCTCATCTCAGAAATATAGACAGATGTTGAAGGTGAATATGGCAATAAAGATGAGGACAACAGTCCGAACAATGGAAATAGTGTAAATAGTTACAATAACTCATCTCAGAAATATAGACAGATGTTGAAGGTGAATATGGCAATAAAGATGAGGACAACAGTCTGAATAATGGAAATAGTGTAAATAGTTACAATACCTCATCTCAGAAATATAGACAGATGTTGAAGGTGAATATGGCAATAAAGATGAGGACAACAGTCTGAATAATGGAAATAGTGTAAATAGTTACAATACCTCATCTCAGAAATATAGACAGATGTTGAAGGTGAATATGGCAATAAAGATGAGGACAACAGTCCGAAGAATGGAAATAGTGTAAATAGTTACAATAACTCATCTCAGAAATATAGACAGATGTTGAAGGTGAATATGGCAATAAAGATGAGGACAACAGTCTGAATAATGGAAATAGTGTAAATAGTTACAATACCTCATCTCAATAAATATAGACAGATGTTGAAGGTGAATATGGCAATAAAGATGAGGACAACAGTCTGAATAATGGAAATAGTCCTAAATAAAATAGTTAAATACCTCATCTCAGAAATATAGACAGATGTTGAAGGTGAATATGGCAATAAAGATGAGGACAACAGTCCGAACAATGGAAATAGTGTAAATAGTTACAATAACTCATCCCAGAAATATAGACAGATGTTGAAGGTGAATATGGCAATAAAGATGAGGACAACAGTCTGAATAATGGAAATAGTGTAAATAGTTACAATACCTCATCTCAGAAATATAGACAGATGTTGAAGGTGAATATGGCAATAAAGATGAGGACAACAGTCTGAACAATGGAAATAGTGTAAATAGTTACAATACCTCATCTCAGAAATATAGACAGATGTTGAAGGTGAATATTGCAATAAAGATGAGGACAACAGTCCGAACAATGGAAAATATAGTAAATAGTTAAGGTGAATGACTCATCCCAGAAATATAGACAGACAGTTGAAGGTGAATATGGCAATAAAGATGAGGACAACAGTCCGAACAATGGAAATAGTGTAAATAGTTACAATACCTCATCTCAGAAATATAGACAGATGTTGAAGGTGAATATGGCAATAAAGATGAGGACAACAGTCCGAACAATGGAAATAGTGTAAATAGTTACAATACCTCATCTCAGAAATATAGACATGATGAAGGAATATGGCAATAAAGATGAGGACAACAGTCCGAACAATGGAAATAGTGTAAATAGTTACAATACCTCATCTCAGAAATATAGACAATGTTGAAATAATATGGCAATAAAGATGAGGACAACAATGAACAATGGAAATAGAAATAGTTTTAATACCTCATCTCAAAATCAGATGTTGAAGGTGAATATGGCAATAAAGATGAGGACAATCCAAACAATGGAAATAGTGTAAAAAGTTACAATACCTCAATATAGTTTGAACAATAAAGATGGGGACAACAGTCCGATCTCCTCAGAAATATAGACAGATGTTGAAGGTGAATATGGCAATAAAGATGAGGACAACAGTCCGAACAATGGAAATAGTGTAAATAGTTACAATACCTCATCTCAGAAATATAGACAGATGTTGAAGGTGAATTGAATGATGAACAACAGTCCAAACAATGGAAATAGTGTAAATAGTTACAATACCTCATCTCAGAAATATAGACAGATGTTGAAGGTGAATATGGCAATAGATGGACAATAAAATGAAATAGGAAATAGTTACAATAACAAATGGAAATAATATAAAATAAAGATGATAACAGTCATCTCAGAAATATAGACAGATGTTGAAGGTGAATATGGCAAACAGTAAAATGGAAATAGTATAAATAGTTATGACAGATGTTGAAGGTGGACAACAACAGTCCGAACAATGGAAATAGTGTAAATAGTTACAATACCTCATCTCAGAAAATATAGACAGATGTTGAAGGTGAATATAGCAATAAAGATGAGGAAATAGTGTAAATAGTCCTCAAAATAATGTTGAAGGTGAATATGGCAATAAAGATGAGGACAAAAGTCTGAATAATGGAAATAGTGTAAATAGTTACAATACCTCATCTCAGAAATATAGACAGATGTTGAAGGTGAATAATGGCAATAAAGATGAGGACAACAGTCAACAAAACAATGGAAATAGTGTAAATAGTTACAATACCTCATATAGACAGATGTTGAAGGTGAATATGGCAATAAAGATGAGGACAACAGAACAATGGAAATAGTGTAAATAGTTACAATACCTCATCTCAGAAATATAGAAGGTGAATAATATGGCAATGAAGATGAGGACAACAGTCTGAATAATGGAAATAGTGTAAAATAGTTACAATAACTCATCCCAGAAATATAGACAGATGTTGAAGGTGAATATGGCAACTCTGAATAATGGAAATAGTGTAAATAGTTACATGAGGACAACAGTCTGAATAATGGAAATAGTGTAAATAGTTTACAATACCTCATCTCAGAAATATAGACAGATGTTGAAGGTGAATATGGCAATAAAGATGAGGACAACAGTCTGAATAATGGAAATAAATGTAAATAGTTATGGCAATAAAGATGGAATATCCTCATCTCAGAAATATAGACAGATGTTGAAGGTGAATATGGCAATAAAGATGAGGACAACAGTCCGAACAATGGAAATAGTGTAAATAGTTACAATAACTCATCTCAGAAATATAGACAGATTTTGAAGGTGAATATGGCAATAAAGATGAGGACAACAGTCTGAACAATGGAAATAGTGTAAATAGTTACAATACCTCATCTCAGAAATATAGACAGATACTGGAGGATTGGCACTGTCCCGATATACCAAAAAATTGTAGACAATGAGAAAAGCCCCACCAAAAGTAGACACGAATATCGAACCATGTACATTCGTACACTCATGCAGAAACCTACGACTCATTCAGCGGTAAAGAATCCAGTTCAACCATTGGATAAAACAAAAACTGCAATTCGATATCTCCCAGAGGTTTGAGGCCTACTTCAACCGAATTCCCAAAGAAGGCGGCACGAATTCGACAAAGTCAAGGCCCATCAAATACAGAAAATGAACAGATTGAAAGATCAGAAGGTGACGCACAAAATCTATCACGCCGCCAGTGAAGGTAGTGATCAAGAAGAGTGACTCTGAACAAAACTCTGAATATTGTAGCAACCATCAACAGCCATACACATCATTGCCTGAATGGAGGAATGAGGTAAGATGGAAACTGTCATATTTCCGTGCTAATAAGAATATATATTGAATATATATATATATATATATATATATATATATATATATATGTGTGTGTGTGTGTGTGTGTGTGTGTGTGTGTGTTATATTCCGTGCTAATAGGAATATATACTTGAATATATATATATATATATATATATATATATATATATGTGTGTGTGTGTGTGTGTGTGTGCTAATGTGTATGTATATATATATATATATATATATATATATATATATATATATATATATATATATGTGTGTGTGTGTGTGTGTGTTATTTCCGTGCTAATAGGAATATATACTTGAATATATATATATATATATATATATATATGTGTGTGTGTGTGTGTGTGTGTGTTTTGTGTGTGTGTTGTGTGTGTGTGTGTGTTATATTCCGTGCTAATAGGAATATATATTGAATATATATATATATATGTGTGTGTGTGTGTGTGTGTGTGTGTGTGTGTGTGTGTGTGTGTGTGTATTTCCGTGCTAATAGGAATATATACTTGAATATCCGTGTGTGTGTGTGTGTGTGTGTGTGTGTGTGTGTGTGTTAATAGGAATATATACTTGAAAAACAAGGTGGATAAAATAAGTAAAGGTTAATTGTAAAAAACCAGTACAATAAGAATAAAAGTAACACTTATGCACAAAGTTGTCACAAGCCAATCCAGTAGTGAATGCTACTATTGTAAGGTTGGTATCTTTCACGTAATTCTGAGTCGGTATTTACCTGCCTCTCCACACGGAAGGATGTGGTACAAAGCCGAGTTTAATGTAGAACAATCCGAGGCCGTAAGCTCGGCAAATATCCCCGTAACCCCGCATAAATGGGTTTGGGTCTGTCTACCTCCCCGGACGAGACTCTGCCCTTCGGTATAGCTACTTATAGATAGTTACTCATGGGGATGACAGGTTATTCCATTATATCAGAAACTGAGATAGACGCTGGAGAAAGACAAGCTGCCCAAATCAAACATCACAAAGCTGGAGGTGCTGGCGATCAAAAGCCTACAGAGGAAGGACATCATCACCATAATAGCTGAAAAGGGCGACTGTGGTGATAGACAAAACGGAATATACAGGAAAGCTGAAAGACCTCATTAGAAATGGTCGTATAACAAAGAAAGATCTAAATGAAAACAGTCGCAGTTCCTAATCAAAACAAGAACTACTTCCCTCCTAAGGCTTACAGTCAATTGTCACGTTACAGCAAGCTACCTCACATATACGGTCTCCCCAAAATTCACAAAGACGGTATTCCGCTCAGGCCAGCTGTTAGCTACCGCAGGTCGCTTCCTTGTGGATATAATTGACCCATTAATAGGAAAGTCACTGTCATATGTCTGAAATTGCACCCACTTCGTGGAAATAATCAAAGATTGTCCCATTCAGTGCAACCAGATGGTGAGCCTGGACATGGTGAGTTTGTATTTATATAATACCAGGAGTAATCAAGGAATTATAGATAACATTGAACTTCTAAAACTATCTAAAGGGAAAGGATTAATTGGCATGGAATTTAGTTGTGAATTCTTTATTGAATCTCATTACGTTGTTTCAAGACTTTCGTTTCATTGGATCTCACTCTTAAAACTTGTTAAAAATTTTAGACAGCATGCGTACATTAGTATTTTAAATGGGTTTGAAAAGTAATTCAGTGAATTTTAAATAAATAACTATTTTAAAAATAAATCTCTATCTATAAAAGGTAGCATGTATGTGTGTGTGTGTGTGTGTGTGTGTGTGTGTGTGTGTGTGTAAAGAATGCACGGCCGCAATTTTCGACGGATTTGCACCAAAATTTACATGCACATGCTCCAAGTTAGTGGGAAGGCCAAGACCGACTTTGCATTTCCCAACTCCCATCGATAGTAGAAATAATCGATTTTTTCATGCTTCTACGGCAGTTTTCATGTAGTTTGCGGCCATTTTCTACTGGCCAGAGTGAGAGCCTATAGCTGTCTGCCACGATTAGGCAGGAAGATTCTATTGGAGAGCGTGAGAGCCAACAGCTGACTGACACGAATGTTAACTAGCATGCTAGCATGCAAAAAAATCGATAGCTGCATTCGTCACAAGTGGGAAAAATTTAAATCTGCATGGCACTTTACTCCAATTGTCTCATTCGCTTGCTTAAACTCAACGTTGATTCTGATTCCGCAGAACTGGGTTGGGTGTGAAAAAGTATTTGTTGTTAACATTCTTTTTTCATTCGGTTTTTCCAGTTACGAGTCCTTTTTTTAAAGCTGATCGTTTTGTGTTCATTTTGTTTAATTCTTTTTTCGTAACAGATTTAATATTTAGTTTTGAGCTCAGAAAATATTCGCAGTGTGAGATAGGCAAGAAGTAAGGCATGTAGCAACATCAACACGGAAAATGGCACTCCTTTAAAGGCAAGGAAGGGCAAAAATATTTTAAGTCAAGTGATAGCGATAGGCTGTATGAGTCGTACGAGTTTTGAATCAAACACGGGCAACGCCGAGTGATGCTGCTAGTTAACAATAAATACTGTCATAAAGCTGACCAAACATTGCGAGTAGCAAATGCTAATTTTGATACAACATTAAATCTGGCCAGTAGAAGACATGTTCCTATAATCGACCATATTGCTTTCACTCATATCATAAGCTCTTTGTCTCTCAGTTTATCACATTTCAGTTTTTGATAGCGTGAAGCCAGACGGAGGAAACATAGATAGGAAGATATGTGTTGCGCTAAATTCCCAGCGGGTGGAGACAAATATCTACCTTTAAAATCAATATTCAGAATCAATATTCATGCCTTCATTTGATCACATAACAAATGCTGCAAGGACATCTTTACTCTTTTTTTTCTTCTTCCTTCTACATTTTTTCTGTCCTCCTTGTTGTACTTTTCCTTCTTACATCCTTTCTTTCTTCTTCCTCCCCCGTTTCTTCCTATTATTTTTCTTCTTCTTCTTCTTCTTCTTCTTCTTCTTCTTCTTCTTCTTCTTCTTCTTCTTTCTGGGCCTCTTTCCATCTTCTTTCTCCTCCATTTTTCCTTCTTTCTGGGCTTCATTCTATCTTGTTTCTCCTCCATTTCTTCTTCTTCTTCTTCTTCTTTCTGGGCCAATTTTCATCTTCTTTCTCCTCCATTTCTTCTTCTTTCTGGGCTTCTTTACATCTTGTTTCTCCTCCATTTTTTCTTTTTCTCTTTCGTCTTCTTTCTGGGCCTCTTTCCATCTTGTTTCTCCTCCATTTCTTCCTCTTCTTCTTCTTCTTCTTGGGCCTCTTTCCATCTTCTTTCTTCTCCATTTCTTCTACTTCTTCTTCTTCTTTCTGGGCGTCTTTCCATCTTCTTTCTCCTCCATTTCTTCTTCTTCTTCTTCTTGGGCCTCTTTCCAACTTCTTTCTCCTCCATTTCTTCTTCTTCTTCTTCTTCTTCTTGGGCCTCTTTCCATCTTCTTTCTCCTCCATTTCTTTCTATTCTTCTTCTTCTCTCTTTTTCGTTAACCTCAAATTCTTTTACTATTGTTTCTTGATAAGTTTCATTTAAACTCTAATTTTTTTATTCCCTTTTTAATTTTCTCTTTCTCTTCCCGTGAAAGACGCACTTGTTCTACTACTACTACTACGACTAATAATAATAATAATAATATAAGTGGGCTTCACCTTCAAGGTTATTCACTACTTTTAACAAAACCGATTTTTACGGCTCATCAACTCTTTGTGGGTTATTTAAAGCCGGAATATATTTTGGGTTGTAGGAGATCGTTTTCAGCACTTTCTGTTCCAGATGGTCCCCCATCTAAGCACTAACCGGGCTCGATAGCGCTTAACTTTGGTTCAAACTGCATCACTATGCATGAAAGATTTACTGGTAGGATTTACCTTTCTCCAATCGTCACTGAGTCGTTTTATCATTGAGCTTCGAGATCCACACGCATACACACACACACACACACACACACACACACACAAAACGAACACACACACACACACACACAAACAAATGAACACACACACACACACGCATAGACACACATACACGCACGCACACACACACACGCACGCATACACACACACATACACAAACAAACACACACACACAAACGAACAAACACACACACACACGCACACACAACACAAACGAACACACACACACAAACAAACACACACACACACACACAAACACACACACACACAAACAAACACACACACACACACAAGGAACAAACACACACACACACACAAACGAACAAACACACACACAAACGAACACACACACACACAAACAAACACACACACACGCATACACACACACACACACACACACACACAAACGAACAAACACACACACACACACAAACGAACAAACACACACGCACACACACACGCATACACACACACACACACACACACACACACGCATACACACACACACAAAAACAATCACACACACACACAAACGAACAAACACACACACACACACACACAAACAAACACACACACACACAAACACACACACACATACAAACAAACAAACACACACACACATACACGCACACACACATACGCACACATACACACACACATATATATATACACACACACACACCAATTACTCGAATTCATTTTGGAAGTGAGACCCAGTGAAAATACGTTTTTAGCTTTTTGAATTTCTGTCTCTCTTCCTATAAAAGACGTATTTGCTCGACTAATAATAATAATAATAATAATAATAACCAGAAGGACCCGTGAAAATGTCACGGTTTTCCAATTTGAATTTTCTAATGACTCTTAATACTTAAGTCATTGACTGAATATACTCATGGCGAATTCTACGACAATAAAATATCCGTAGAAATTCCCCTATCGCATCGTTAAATATTAGAGCTTAACAACTTTAACAGAATATTGCAATGACAATCATAAATATGAATCCTGGTCGTTATTTTAAGAAGTAAGCGGGTACAAATTAAAAGATTGAAACTGACAACATTTTTCCATTAAAAAAACTTCGATCTTTTTCTTTCTTTCTTTCTTTCTTTCATTATCTTACTTAAACCAAGTAGCATCTCTAATATGTCTTTTCTGTCTTTCCATGCGATCAAAACGGAAGAGTTCATTATCCATTAGGTATTGGCAGGGCGTATTATACATCTCATCAGTGTAATACAAAAAATAAAAAGAAAATAAGTTAATTATAAGATTGTATAGAACAGTTAGAGTAATGGATAGCGGCTCGGATTGAAGAATCGGAGAGCCGAGTTCGAATTCCAGTCGAATCCATTACATTCACTTACGTGCTAATACGTTTGGGAAAGGTATGAATTTTCTTCTTCTCCCCCCAGATATGGATAAATAGCAGCGCAGACCTGGTTCTATAGCCTTGGATGGCAACTGATCAACTTGCAGAAAAAAATGGCAACCTACTGCGGGAAAAATTCTGCCTCGTCAGTCATGATCGCCTAAGCGTGTATCACGAATGGAACATAACTGATAGAAAAGTTTGATCATTATTCAGCAACAAATAAAATTATTTGTAAAACATTTTTTTCTAAGTACGTAAAAATACTTTTCGGTCTGGCATTGAATTATTAAAGTATACATGCGCACACGCAAATGTACATATATACACAATTTGAATAATATTGAAACGAAGATCTGTGTCGGGGGGGGGGTCATTTCCCTTTCTGTTTATTTCGTAAAAGCATTAGAAAACAGCCAAAAATATGTGAAAAGGACACTTATACTTAACATCAGGAAGAGTTTACTGACATTTCTGAAGTTAGAAAAAAATAACGCTTAGTGATAAAAATATTATTTGATAAATAAATTTATAAAAATCCATTACTTTATAGAAAATTACTTTGTTTACGTTTGGATATGAATTCGGGCAGATATGAAAATTTTGATGAATTTAATATGAGAAGGATTTCGCTTAAAGGCAAGTTTCAGACTAAATCCTCTTTTTGTCTGTGAATAAGTCCTGGATTAACAGGTAAAGATTATAATCCAAATATATATGCGGCCCTTTGAAGTCATTTTCATGACTCCATCTGTATTTAAACTGAATTTATATTCTAATAAATGTAGTATTTTAAATACACAATTTTGATTTGAAATTTGATCACCTTGCTGTTAGCAAAGCGACACATACAATAATAATAATAATCTTGCTGCGCAGGACCAATGCTTGCTAACTAGGAATTATCAAGCGCATATACTAAAATATTGTGTCAGCCCAAAATGCAGATTCTGTGATAAATATCCAGAAACGATTGATCATCTTGTATCAGGTTGCACGATATTGGCACTCACTGAATATAAAACCCGGCATGACAGAGTGGGCCAATATCTGCACTGGAAAATCTGCAACTTCTACGGGAAGAAAACTGAAAGAAACTGGTATAAACACCACCCAGACCCGGTTAAGGAGATAGGACCTGTTACAATTCTATGGGACTACACAATACACACTGACAGAACAATCAAGGCCAACCGGCCAGATATTGTTATTAAAGACCACAAACAAAAAACGGTGCCTCCTTATTGATATGGCAGTCCCTGCTGACTGCAATGTATCTTTGAAGATATTCAAAAAGTTGTCAAAGTACAAGGACCTTGAAATAGAAATCTCGAAAATGTGGCATATGGGAACATCAACAATCCCTGTTGTAGTTGGAGCCCTATGACTGGTTGGAAAAGATTGCAGTAGACTAATTGAAGGGATTCCTGGAAGTTCATGCCTCAAGGAGATACAAAAAATTGTTCTGACAAGTACAGCCCACACCTTACAAAGGGCTTTATCTATGTAATTTAAATTTTTTTTTTTTTTTTTTGTCAGTGGAAAGTGACATGACGCCATTTCTAACCTTAGGTATCTGGGCGGGACCCGGAAAGAAATGTGTAAACGCCAGAAATCAAAGAAAATGATAATAATAATAATAATAATAATAATAGATAGATAGATAGATAGATAGATAGATAGATAGATTGATTGATTGATTGATTGATTGATTGACTCATTGAATCCTGGTAGCCCATGCCTTAAAGAAATACAAACAATTATTCTCAAAAACATTAAAATCTTAGGTTGTATTTTTTACAAAAATGATCAGTGAAAACTGTCATTATTTATCACTATATTTTATATGAATACTACCTTATGAAAACTGAGATGCATTAGAAAAGGGTGCCGTATTATAGACTCAGTGAGGGCTCACGAAACCCTTGTACCAGCCCTGGTTATAGAGCATTACGGTAATTATTATTATTATTATTATTATTATTATTATTATTATTATTTTCTTTGATTTCTGGCGTTTAAACATTTCTTTCCGGATCCTGCCCAGGGACCTAAGGTTAGAAATGGTATCATGACACTTTCCCCTGACAAAAAAAAAATTACATAGATAAAGCCCTTCGTAAAGTGTGGGCTGTACTTGTCAGAACAATATTTTGTATCTCCTTGAGGCATGGACTTCCAGGAATCCTTCAATTAGTCTACTGCAATCTTTTCCAACCAGTCCTAGGGCTCCATCTACAACAGGGATTGTTGATGTTCCCATATGCCTCATTTTCGAGATTTCTATTTCAAGCTCCTTGTATTTTGACAGCTTTTTGAATATCTTCAAAGATACATTGCAGTCATCAGTGACTGCCATATCAATAAGGAGGCACTTTTTTTTGTTTGTGGTCTTTAATAATAACATTCATCTGTTGGCTTTTGATTGTTCTGTCAGTGTGTATTGTGTAGTCCCATAGAATTGTAACAGGTCCTATCTCCGTAACCGGGTCTGGGTGGTGTTCATACCATTATTATTATTATTATTATTATTATTATTATTATTATTTCTTTGATTTCTGATTATTTCCTACTGGGTCCCAACCAGAGACCTAAGTTCTGAAATGCCTTAATGACAGTTTTGACTGATCAGTTTTTGTAAAAAAAATAAAAAAAAAAAAAAACAACATTGAAGATCACACATTTTACATAAAGCTCTTTGTTCTTGTGAGTACGATTTTTTGTATTTCTTTAAGGCATGGGCTATAAGGATTCTGGATAGTTACTGAAGGAACACTGAAGATAAAGTTAGACAAGACAAGAAAATATAAGTTGTATCAGCTATTTAGACAATACCGGAGGGAGAAAATAGATTCATGCCTTTCCCAAGTGGATTTTTTGTGAAAGTGAACACATCAGAATAGGATCTAGATTCGAACCCGTTTCGACGATTTCCGTTTTCCGCGCCGACAACTGTTGTACAAATATGATTTCGTTTATCTGAAGCCTTCAAAGTTCTTTCTTACTTGTGATTAATTCATATTATTTTCTTAAGGGCCTTCCTTTTTATACTTATTTATTTATATACTTCTTCTTCTTCTTCTTCTTCTTCTTCTTCTTCCACTTCCCCAAACATGACTTTTGTATTGTGCTACGGGACTGGAATGTGCAAATAAACGAGGAAGGATCGTGGGGGAGGGAAATATGCTTAAATTGTGAGTTTCGGCGTGCAGTAGAGGTGTGTCTACTGCCGCTGCCCGCCGTTAGCCAATGAGGCGGAAGCACTCAGCATGTCGTCATTGTGGTAGCATTTAAAGAAAGAAGACAAAACATCACCACCTGCACTTCCTCGAATATATACATACTTACATACAACCCCCAGCCTCACACACACACACATATATATATATATATATATATATATATATATATATGTGTGTGTGTATGTGTGTCTGAGTGTATGTGTGTGTACATGTGTGTGCGTGTGTACATATATATATATATATATATATATATATATATATATATATATATATATATATATATATATATATATATATATGTATATATGTACACGCCCCAAGAGGTGGTGAAAGTTGTTAGATCATTAGGTCATATTTTGCGCAGTGGGTCAGGCCGAGGAACATTTATCACCCTCTGGTTTTTATCTCTCTCTCACACACACACACACACACACACATATATATATATATATATATATATATATATATATATATATATATATATATATGTATGGGGGAACATCATCAACATCAACACCTGCACTTCCTCAAATCCATATACATACATACAGATATGCATACATACAGATATGTGGGTGTGTATATATTTATATATGGGTGTGTATGTGTGCGTGTGTGTGTGTTTGTTTATTGTCTAAACTGACAACTTAAAAATAGCTACATGTTATATATATATATATATATATATATATATATATATATATATATATATATATATATATATATAAAAATATCTAAATTTAGGCACCATATTTTTATTCAAGCATGTTTGGGTAAATAATTTAGACGTATTATCTCCATTTATTTTCTTTTTAATCCTCTCAATTCCACGAATTAATTATTATCAGTTAAAATTCCTTTTAGCATGAAACTGACTATCGACACTGATTGTTTACTTCAATGTTCACTTTTATACTTATATATGCTCTATCATTGATATTGAGCACTTTAACCCATAAGTATAGCACACCTCTTAATATTATATTTTATCATCTCTCTCTTTCTCTCTCTCTTTATATATATATATATATATATATATATATATCAAACGTGGTTTTTAATAGATACCCGTATTTAAGTAGACGTTTCGTTTATTTATTAAACAATATTTCATTTACAGTATTTACATTAGTCGGACTATTGTCCTCATCTTTGTCGCCATATTTGTCACAACGTTTCGGCCGTTGTACGCTCCGGCCTTCTTCAGGTGGTTGGAATTTCGAACTGAACCTTTTATTTCGATCACTGGGTTAGACTGTTCTAGTTCCACGTGCCATGTTTCCTCAAGGACACATGGCACAGTGGATAAAGGCGTTGGTTAGATCCAGTGACAGACCCAAAGAAGGTGAGTTCAATACCTGGTTAAGGCAGTGGAGAACTTTCAGAAGGAAAATTAGCAGGAGATAACTGATAACTGACATCCATCAAACATGATCTTATTAAAAAAAAAATTTAAAAAATGAGCCCAGCGGCAGGATTCATGACCGCGTCTCCATTTACAGTAGAAACCGTCATCTTGTATGATGGGATTTGAACAATATTTAAAGTGTGCACGCCAGTTGACGAAATACATAGTGTTTAAAATAATAAAACGGAACGTCTATCAAATACGGTTATCCATTAAAAATGAACGTTGGAAGTAAGAAATATATTTCAGGAAAAAAATCCTTATTTCCTTAGAATATATATATATATATATATATATATATATATATATATATATATATATATATATATATGTGTGTGTGTGTGTGTAAAGAAAGAACAGTAAGATAATTACAAAATTAAATTCGGAGCTTTTAGCTTCCATTTTTGAAACATGGTTAGAACTGTGTAGCGAAAAAAAACATATTTTTAAATCAATTAATTTATATAATATATATATATATATATATATATATATATATATATATATATATTTAGAAATATATATTATATATTCTTTAGAAATATATATATATATATATATATATATATATATATATATATATATATTTAGGGCATTTGAATAATCATAATTAAGTAATTCATCGAGTGCTTTCTGTATTCTGATCATTCTAGACTTGATGAATTTAATTATGATTATTCAAAACATTCTTATAATATATATATATATATATATATATATCTTGCTTGAAACGGCTTCTAATTCTCTTGTTGGAGCGGCTGGGAGAGAGAAGACGTGACTGGGGGTGCACAGTCCGTTGGTCTGAGAATACGTGGATGAATCACACGACAGAATTTGTGAAGAACAGGCGCTATATCCAGTCTAGTTTGTTAACTCTTCGTCACCGAGACCCATTGGTCTAGTGGGGCTGGCGCTTGCGTCATATCGTAACGGTCCGCGTTCGATTCTCGGTAGTGGATGCGCCTTGCTGTTGTGTTCCAAAAATAGGATTAAACGGCCGTCTGTTAGAATTCTTCTAGAATCGACGTATTATATATATATATTTAGCATATTTTCTTTCAAGCAGGTTTCATTGAATAGATATAGATATAACATATGTATTTATATTTATAGTAACACTTTCTACTTCTCTAATTATCTTTTGGATGTTAAGTTGAAATATATCAAGTTCTTGTTAATCTAATTACTTTCGATCTCCTCTGAGATCATCCTCAGGGGTTAACTGCAAAGACATACTTAATGTAACTGTGATGGTGAATTTTGTGAATGCGTTCTGTTAACAATTATTTTAAAATTTGAAATTTATCCGTTGTAGCTACGATGATTTTTTTGTAAACAAACGTCCACAATCTAAGGGAGCTAACCAGAGATCGCAAAAATGCAACATGGCGTTAAATGTTAGCCAAATGCATTTTAAAAACATTGCTACTAATCTCGTAATAAATTTTCTTCAATGTTGGTTGGCTGCTATTGTTATAGAGGGTCTCGAGATTTCTAATTTATATATATATATATATATATATATATATATATATATATATATATATATATATATATATATACCAATGTATAGGATTGGTGTATACGGAATAAATTCCAAATAATCAACAAATACTATTCTTAAAAGTGTGCTCAATACAGAGTAGAGCAAATATAATTATTTATTCGAAAATTATAACATAATTATGTTATAAAATCACTACAAAAATAGCCATTTTGTTTCAACACTTCTGGTTCTTACCAAGTCATGGTATTTAATGTATAATAAAGGGTTTATTCAACACCATCACATGATATGACTCCAGAAGTGTTGAAACAAAATGGCTATTTTTGTAATGATTTTATAACATATGTTATAAATATATATATATATATATATATATATATATATATATATATATATATATATATATATGTGTGTGTGTGTGTGTGTGTGTGAAAAGTGTATATAAATATAAATAAATATATATATGTATAATTATTTATATATTATATGCGTACTTATTAGAAAAGCGCTCAATATCAGAGATAGAGTTAACATATTTGGTTGGATAGATGTGAGTTTTTAAAAAATTAATCAGTTTGTCTGACGATCGCTAAAAGCGTGAAACCCAGGATCACAAACTCACATCTATCCAACTAAATATATATATATATATATATATATATATATATATATATATATATATATATATATATATATATATATATTTAGGCAGCGTATTTTCATTCAAGCATGTTTGGTTAAATAATTTAGACGTATTATGTCTATTTATTTTAATTTTAATCCTTTCAAGTCCATGAATTAATTTCTTGGTCGCTTTAGAAAATTAAGAAAAATTACAAAGTTTTCTTTCAAATAATTTTTATTTTACCAAGTTCTTTCAATCTCATTTGAGATCATCTTCAGGGTTTTAAAATATCTGTGTCTGTATACAGTAGCTCCCTAAATTCAAAATATATTTTCACTGTTCATTTACAGCATTCCAAATTCGAACATGCAAGGTGGGTAACTTTTGTAATTTTTATTTTAATATTTAAAAAAACGAGAAAGATTTTTAATTTTTTTTATTTATAGCATCTTAATTTAGTATGTTATATAAAACTTTGCCGCTACAAAGTTTAGGAATTTGTTACTATACTCAATACTATGTTTTTGTCTCCATTCTCTCTTATCCAGAGTTTAAATTTTTCGCTTATTATCACTATGAGTGTGGACATATTATATATATATATATATATGTATGTATGTAAGCATGTAAACAGTTTCTCCTACTGCTATTTTTAAAAATTGGTGGCTCCTACTGCTATTAAGTCATTGCTATTCAACTGAATTAAGCTCTCCTGGCCACTGGCGTATTTCCGACTCTGGCTTCCATCTTCAAGGTCCATTCAAGAGCCATTAAGATTACGGTGAATAAAGAGGGAACACTAGAGAGGAAAACTGGATCAGGACTTCACAGCAGCAAATGGGATCATCATTTCAGCTTAGAGAAAAATTCATTCTTATTGTTCAAAGTAGCGTCCAATAGTGTTATAAAATAAAAACTCGGAGAATTCCAGTAAGATATCTTTAATCATTTCTAAGATACAATGGTTCAAAGTTTAATCTAACAATTGTACAATTCTGCTGTTACATCTATCTATCTATCTATCTATCTATCTATCTATCTATCTATATATATATATATATATATATATATAAATATATATATATATATATAGAGAGAGAGAGAGGGGAGAAAGAGATAGATAGATAGATAGATAGATAGATAGATAGAGAGAGAGAGAGAGAGAGAGAGAGATGCGCGTGTACATGTATCTGTACAATTATCTATCTATTTATCAAATATATATTTACCTGGTGATTTTCATCCGAAGAATTTTTTAACACCATATTCTAACGTGCGCGCACACACACACACACACACACACACACACACACACACACACACACACACACACATAGACACACGTGCACACATATTATATGTCTACATATTGTGATATTTATAGATAACACAACATTGTTAAGGTTATGAATGATGACGACAATCTTGCTATCACGTAGCCTCGATTAAAAAAAAAAACGAAACAGGCCTCAATGTTAAGTGGGGTGGGTTAGTTACTATAATAATCAAACGTGTTACGAACAACTGTAAGCGGACTGACAGTTTCATCCTGAGATAATCTTCAGGTATCAAATATTGAATAAAACCAGTCGAAATTGTGAAATCCGTACGCTATGGTCACAAGCATTTCACAGTTTACCTGTTCCATACGACCAGGTACAACTCTATACGGACTGAATTTACAGTGGTAATAGTTGCGTCAAGTAATACCAATTTTCTATTATCTCCTTCGATGTAGTCACTCGACTGCTGTCTTCACATTAGATAACAAGACACATGCATATATATATATATATATATATATATATATATATATATATATATATATATATATATATATGCATTTCATTGAATACGACAGACAAGGTGCTTTTATTTATTTTTTTATACAATTTTTCATGTGATCTAATATTTTTTTTTCTTTTCGGATGATAAATAATATAAAAACTGTCCGAATGTTCTTTTTATCCGAGCGCTTTCGGCTATACATTTACCCATTTTCAAGGATTAAATATTTTAACTGTTTAAATAAGAAATAGTTTGTTGTATGTATGTTTTATAAAATGTTTTCATTTTTCAAAACACTGTCAAGATATTATGTCCATGTTCATAGTTGATATTATTAAGTGTTTTTTTTTTGTTTTTATTAAT
>CAHIKZ030005495.1:2247500-2252500 GCA_903632075.3 Acanthosepion pharaonis | reverse complement strand
TTCAACTTGAGCTGAAGACATGGATTAGATCCGAAATAGTGATTAAATACGAAACAAATAGGAAAAGCTCATTGAAACAAAACAGTAGAAAAAATTGTTAATCATTTCGTCCAACTGCACTTTTTTTTTTAATTGATTTCACCCCATGCAAGGCAGTTAAGCCACTAAATACACAACGGGTTACAGACTACTGAAGAATTAGAAACATAGAAATTAATAATGAGTAGGAAGAGGAAAAGAGTAATCAGGGGGAAAGTAGATAGCGATTGACATTGCATATTCAAGTTGGCTGGAAAGCATGGAGCCGGAAGCCACAAGCGAGAAGTGCGAGAAAAGAAACTGTTGGCATAGAACTTACGGCTACATCTAGCCAGCTCAACTCCAAACTGATGAGATCTCGCATCCAGGCTATTACTGCGCTTAAATTGAAAATATCTAGGTAACATAGCGAAGAGCTCCTCCGAACAATTACCATGAAATTAATCATAGAAAAGACGCAAAAAGACAACCTTACGGTGGTGAGAAAGTGACTGAAGCCGAGCCGCCAGATCAGGACCAATAATATTGCTGATTCTTCTTTGGATCTTATCAAGGTGCTCAAGTAAAATAACATGGGCACCGTACCATATGTGGCAGCAATATTCTAAGCATAGACGAATCGTAGACTTATAGATATGTATAAAATCTTCTAATGATCTTACTTATTATAAAACCCAGGTTGTGTGTGTGTGTGTGTGTGTGTGTGTGTGTGTGTTTATATATTGGATCGGATTTCCTACATTTTTCAACCGATTTCAACAAAACTTCACAGGACTGCGTAAAATTACCTTGAGGTGGTTCTGACAGTGCCAAAAATTGGAAAAACAATTGTTTTTGCATGAAATCAATTTGAAAACACAATTCTGTCGCCAGAATGAAAGAGGGACAACTCATATCGAGTTATACTTATTATAAAATCCAGGTTGTTTGTGTGTGTGTGTGTGTGTGTTTATATATGGGAACGGATTTCCTACATTTTTCAACCGATTTCAACAAAACTTCACTATTTTTTGGCAGACAATTGTTTATAATAAAATTCTATTCAATCGGTAGACTCATAACGATTGAAAACAATGTTTTTGTTTGAGTGGGTTTGACCAATTCATAAAAAAAAACAAAAAAAACTAATTAAGACATGCGTGTCCGTCAACCTTAAACAATAATCTTTGTCAATTTTATTTTTCAGTCTTCATGATGGTCGATACTTGATCTATCTCTTACTGTTACATCCCCGGGCAACGCCGGGCTCTACTGCTAGTGCTATATAAATAACGGATGGTTAAATTTATACTCCATTGCGAACGTGTTACTTATTGGATCATAAACGGAAGGTTTTATATTGAAACCACCAGTGCATTGTGGGTATATTCTTGAGACGAGTAGACTAAAGAGTAAGCCTTATACAAATCCCAAATGAAAACTCTAAAACGGTTGTATGACGTAATGCGTGACCTTCCGGCTGTTTCGGCAGCTGTGCCGACAACAAATGATATTGCTTTACTTCCTTTGCTCTCTAGCGGCAACACGGAAGATGAAGATTTTGATGTATCGGTAGCCAAGGATCATATATACACGGACAGAAAAAAACCGTTTGGGTTTAAGTATCAAATTTTATTCATTTAAAATATAATTTGTTTATATATATATAAACTTATTCTATATAATTCTTTTTCATTTGTAAATTTTATATATATATATATATATATATATATATATATATATATATATATATATATAGTCGACTCTCCCGTCGAATTCGATATATGAGGGTCAAGCAGATGAGTTCCTAGGAACCGACAGTCCAGACACCAGCACAGGAGATTTGATCATATTGGTGAATGTTTTGTGCAGGACCATCCACACTTTTTGAAGGGCCAAATACAGAGACCTGGTGCACTACGTGCCACAAAGTCCCCAAACGACCCTCCGCAGGTTTTGAATTCAGAGTTCCAAGGCTATAGAACCCAGTCTGTCCTGCTATTTACCCAAAGCTGGAAGAAGAAGAGGATTTATGCCTTTCCCAAAGATATTAGCATGTAAGTGAATGTCATTGAGGAATCGGAGAGCCGAGTTCGAAGATATATATATATATATATACATATCAAATATCAAATTACTGTACAACATATTAAGCAATATACGGACAAGACAGTGATGATAGTCTGTGAATGTTTACATAGATGATTTCTAAGCAACGATAAACACGTGCATATAAGACGCTAGAAGCGAAAATCGCACCGCATCTCATGACGTCACACATGACCACGCGAGAGTGAATTCACAGACTATCATCACTGTCTTGTCCGTATATTGCTTAATATGTTGTAATTGACATCCTTGATAATGGCTTATGTAAGCCGAAAGTTTAGATTGTATTAAAAAATATGGATCAATATTGTGAATTTCTTTCTTCGTTCAATGATAATGTTATTAAACTTATCAGACGTTACGAAAAGAATTTACATAAAATAAATAGACATCACTTGTCTATATTATTTAATGAAACGTGTATGAATATATATATATATATATATATATATATATATATATATATATATATATATATAAAAGTAAATGTAAATGGATATAGACCGAGAATGAAGAAAATTTGGAAAAAACAAACAAAAATCCTTAAATGCAATTATGTTGTTTAAAATGAATGAAATGTCGACGTCTGACGTTTCGGTTAAATAAACCTTCTTCAGGACAATATTCATTAAAATACAATTCAGTTCATATAATATATATATATATATATATATTGACCTTATACGAATCTAGCATATTTATTTTTTATCACTTTTATTTTTTATTCTTATAAATAATCCCACATTGCAGCAGCAGTAATTTGATTTACATTATTTTGTTCGGACTATTATCCTCATGTTCCGGCCGTTGTAAGCTCTGAATTATTGAAATTTCGAACCGAACCCTTTATTTCGTCCACCGTGGTAGTTTGTTCTAGTTCCACGTGACATGCCTCTTCCGGATGTCTCAGTATCTGTTACCTCTCTTTAACTCCCTTTATCTTTGCTCTCCAAGTTCTTGTTCCCATTAGCTGTAGCCAGGTATTGAACTCGCAACGCTTT
The DNA here is from genome assembly GCA_903632075.3 of Acanthosepion pharaonis. Lineage (NCBI taxonomy): Eukaryota > Metazoa > Mollusca > Cephalopoda > Sepiida > Sepiidae > Acanthosepion > Acanthosepion pharaonis. The sequence continues at coordinate 2,249,372 of CAHIKZ030005495.1, read as the reverse complement.
GGTTCAAGTAACTGGTTTCAACCAACGCTTTCTTCCTATGTTCATATATAGTGGTGGAATTCACTGCATTGTTCTACTTGCCTGAGGAGTCCTTGCTGTTGAAACCCGAGTAGTAAAGTAGATTGTATTTTAGTGATTTCGAAAATATTTGGAAATTTGTATTGAGCGCTTTTTAGTGTTTACACGTTTTCTATAAACAACAGCCACCTGCGCTAATGCAAAGCTCTTCAGTAAAAAAAATAGAACACTCCGGCTGATTGGCATTTGTTTACATTCGTAAAAACAATACGCTAGATTTAGTCGTTTCATCCCGTCGAATAAAGATAGTTCAGTGGTAGAAACTCCGACTGCCACTAAATCGGTTGGGTTTCAATCCTGGCTTGAGGCATTCGGGTGTCTAGTCGCACTGAGGAACTGTGATACAGCGAAACAGTACTGTTTGCAAATTATATATATATATATATATATATAATAATATGTAGATCTATTAAACTCGGTGGGTGAAAAAAACCTGGATAACACAATCTTCAAACAAATTGGCATCCCAGGAAAGATTTTGAGAAAAATAAAAGAAAGAACCAGACATTTCCTAACAGAAAAAATCGTTCAGTACCTTAAATTTCTGGTACGAAGCGAATTTTGGAACCAGACTAGGGACTTAAATTTAATTCTGTAACTGAATTTGAAGATTTTAATTTCTGTTTTTGAAACATGGTAGTTTCTGTGTAACGATGGAACCATATTTTTAAATTAGTAAATTTATAATATTTATGCTCTGTAGATTTGCACTGACACTGTTTTGTAAAAATAAAAAATAATTAATAAGAACACTGGATTATATATCTTACTTTTCTTTCTTTTTATTATATACACACACACACACACACACACACACACACACACACACACACACACATATATATATATATATATATATATATATATATATATATATATATATATATATATATATTCCAAACGTGTTAATAATATACCTTTATAATGAAAAATGACCAATGATATTGATTGATAATAATAAATCGTTCACATCGGATAGTAAATTATACTTTATTATTAAAATGTCATTTTTTTTTAAATTTTTAAAGCCTCTCCGAAAGCCAAATTCTTATTTTGGTACTTCTGAAAAGAGATACCTAAACTTTGAAATGCATTTTACAAAATGAAAACAGCTAATAGATTAAATTTAATGTTTCCAACAATTTGAAAAGAAGTTTCATACATTTGAATGGCACCTGCATTTAGTTTAACTCTACCCTTGTGACATCTCCACCTAAACTTCGAAATTTCATACACATTGTTCGGACTGTTATCCTCATCTTTGTTGTCATATTCACAACGTTTTTGGCCGTTGTATGCTCCAGCCTATTTCAGGTGATATACGCTGGAATTTGGAACCGAAGCTCTTATATCGTCCACCGGAGGGTTGGGGGTAGATTGTTCTAGTTCCACGTGTCGTGCCTCTTCCGGAGATCTCCGTTTCAGTTTCAGCTATTTTTTCTCTTGAATAAGTTTTTTTGTTTGTTCACCTTTTCTTGTGACCGGGTATTGAACTCAAAAATCGTTTGTACATGTCACTGAGTTCAATACCACAGCTGAGGTTACTAAAGGGAAATAACTGAAACTGAATTAATAACATCTTCATAATGAGGATATCCTTGGAGTCGGTGAATATTTCTATTCTCATTCCATTATCTGTTAGTTTCATTCCAAGGAATCATTCTTCCTTATAATACCAATCTGCCTCTCCAATGTGCTAGTGTATATTTTATTTCTAATTATTTTACCTGTCATGTCCAGTGTCATGCCTAGGGGATTTCAGAATACCTTCGCCATCAATTCTTCCTTATATGG
>CAHIKZ030005495.1:2240000-2242500 GCA_903632075.3 Acanthosepion pharaonis | reverse complement strand
TATACAATGCTTAGGAGCACCATCTTTAAAAGAGAAAATATCTCTAAATTAACATTTATTATCGATTGCTTGAGAGATTTTATTTTCCTGTATACCTGATTGTATTGTATTGTGTATTATGGAGTACTGAGTATGTGGTGCGTGCATGTGTGTATGTGCATGTGTGTTTGTCGATCTCGGCGTCTGTGTCTGTCTCTGTGTGTGCGTGTGCGTGTGTAACTAAATGTCAGAGTGATTTGTTGATGTTTTTCGTGTACGTCTACTGAGCGTGATTTCCGATTTGTTTCTTCTCGTCTCTCATTCTTACGCTGAAATTTAACGTTTATTAATGAAAGAATTTATCACTCCTCAACTTGCCATCTCTACCCACCCACCCCCACCCCATACACATAACTGTTTAGCTACGTATCTGTCTATTTCGGACTCTATCTATCTATCTATCTATCTATCTATCTATCTATCTATCTATCTATCTATCTATCTATCTATCTGATTGTTTTTTGCTTCAGTCTTTTAGTTTACTCTTTCTGTTATATTTTGTTTCTTTCTTTCCTTCTTTCTTTCATTCTTTTTCTTTCTTTCATTCATTCTTTCTCTCATTCTCTTTCGGTTTTCTATCTATCTATCTATCTATCTATCTATCTATCTATCTATCTATCTATCTATCTATCTATCTATGTCTATCATTGTTCATTCTATCTATCTATCTATCTATCTATCTGTCTATGTCACGATTCTATCTTGTTCATATCTATCTATCTATCTATCTATGTCTATCTATTCATGTCTATCATTGTTCATATTGTTCATATCTATCTATCTATCTATCTATCTATCTATCTATCTATCTATCTATCTATCTATCTATCTATGTCACGATTCATGTCTATCATTGTTCATATCTATCTATCTATCTATCTATCTATCTATCTATCTATGTCACTGTTTATATCTATCTATCAATCTATCTATCAATGTTACCATTTATATCTATCTATCTATCTATCTATTCTTTATTTATTTATTTCTCATTCTGTATTTATTTCATCTCTCTCTCTCTCTCTCTCGCTCTCTCTATTCTTTATTTATTTCTCATTCTGTATTTATTTCATATATATATTTATATATATATATATATATATATGTGTGTGTGTGTGTGTGTGTGTGTGTGGTGTGTGTGTGTATTTAGTTGGATTGAAGTGACTTTGTGAACCTGGGTTTCACGCTATTTGCGATCGTCAGACGAAACAGATTATTATCAACAAAGATAGATAAAAATGGATAGATCTGAATGGATTGGGATAGATAGATAGATAGATAGATAGATAGATAGATAGATAGATAGATAGATAGATAGATAATAAACAGACCTAGATAGATAGATAGATAGATAGATGTGAAGTGACATAGTATGTTTTTTTTTACCTACTAGTTGATCGCCATAGAAACAAACCTTTGCTTGACTGTAGCAGTGTGATGTTATTTACGATATCTTTAGTAGTACACCAACACTAATACGGTGACGTCAAAAGAGTCACTTGTTAGCTTCATTCGTAAGATAATAATAATTTCCGAGGCCCTTTCACATGGCAGTGGAAATATATATATATAAGATAAAATATAGTTTTAAGGTATGCTATATTTAGGGGTTGAAGTCCTCAGTATCAAAGAGAGTGCGTATGTAAATATAAAAATGGACACTGAGGTGTGCAGCCTGGGGGGGGGACAGTCTGTTTCATGCTAAACACAATCATCAGGCACATGGCCTGACAATTGGGTTTAACATCAAATAGACTGTTGCCTCTCGGTGTTGACTTCAGTGTCCACTATATATATATATATATATATATATATATATATATATATATATATATATATATATATATATATATCCTGTATATTTAGGCAGTAAATGTCCTTTTTAGACAAATCCTGTTAAAACAACGTACATTTTGTGTCGATTCGATTACTGAAAATGATCGACTTTTCAAAGTCAGGAATAATCCTTCTCAGCCAAATTCCTCAGAAATTGTCCGAAGTTCATCGATACAAAATATCTTGTTTTGGTATATATATATATATATATATATATATATATATATATATATATATATATATATATATATATGTGTGTGTGTGTGTGTGTGTGTGTGTATGTGTGTGTGTGTGTGTGTGTGTGTAAAGATTTCTCAGAATTAACCTGTAGAAAAGACAAGATGTATAAAGGAAAAGGCAAATAGGAAAACTGCAGTTTTAGCCGACGCGTTTCGTCCAATGTGAACTTTTTCAAGTCACAAACGAAATGAATTTATTGAAACAAATTATCTATCAATAACAAAAAAAAAAAAAATGCCGTTAGCAATATAAAACAATGAATATACAAGAGCGTTTCTAAATTCTTCTAGTTGCTAACGACATTTTGCTTGTTATTTTTATAGACACTTTGTTTCAATAAATTCATTTTGTTTTTTTTTTTTGCCTTGAATTCGTCCACATAGGA
>CAHIKZ030005495.1:2185000-2235000 GCA_903632075.3 Acanthosepion pharaonis | reverse complement strand
CGAGCTTGCTAACCATTATTACCATTATAAGTTAGTGAGGGTCAAAAAGCATTCCCCGGGACTTCCAATCAAGTTTGCCTCATTTTTAAGACAAACTTGAAGGATATTGATAGTGTGCTGTAGATTCAGTGCTCAGTGGGCGCTCAATAAATGCAGCTTTGGCCAGATAACAAACTATATACATGTATCTCAATTGATGATCCTACATGCTCATGATACATTTTGATGGGGTGCCTAGTTAGGGAACGGAAACAAGTGCGAAAAACAAATGAAAAATGGGTGTCCTTGTTGAGGTAACATGAATTTCGACTAAAGATTTTGTTTTTATTTTCAATCTGACAAGCTGTCAAATTGACGATGCACACCCTTTTTGTGACCCTGGCTGTCATTTCTCCGTTAGATTTCTTTTTTTTTTTTTTTTTACTTTCCACCTTCCATATCTCTATTTATAGAATAACTACTTGATGTTTTATCTAATTCTTTCATCACAGTTCTCAGAATCTAATATATATATATATATATATATATATATATATATATATATATATATAGTGAGAGAGAAAAAGAGAATAGTTACTTTCTATTTATCTATCTCATTCTCTTCATATCTACCATGTCTCGTTCTCTTTCTCTCTCCTTATATATATATATATATATATATATATATATATATATATATATATATAGTGAAAGAGAAAAGAGACTACTTTCTATCTATCTATCTATCTATCTATCTATCTATCTATCTATCTATCTATCCCATTCTGTCCATATATATCCCATTCTATTCATATCTATCTATCCCATTCTATTCATATCTATCTATCTATCTATCTATCTATCTATCTATCTATATATATATATATATATATATATATATATATATATATATATATACCATTCTGTCTATCACATTCTGTTCATATCTATCTATCTATCTATCTATCTATCTATCTATCTATCTATCTATCTATCTATCCCATTCTGTCCATATCTATCCCATTCTATTCATATCTCTCTCTCTCTCTCTCTATCTATCTATCTATCTATCTATATATATATATATATATATATATATATATATATATTCTGTCTATCATTCTGTTCATATCATCATTCTGTTCATATCTATCTCTGTCTCTTTCTATCTATCATTCTCTTCACATCTATCTCACACTCACACACTCTCACACACACACACACACACACACACACACACACACCAGTCTGTTTATTACCTGTCTGACTGGCCGCCTGGCTGCTTATCATTATGTTCATATCTAATAATCTTTTCCTATCTGCCTGTCTATTTGCTTTATCCTCTGATATATCTTGTATATCTAGAGATTGTTTATATCTACCTGTTTTGTTTGGTATATAAAAAAAGAACTCCCTAACCAGCTTGTCTACTTCTCATATAGCCTCAGAAGTGCCCAAAGAAAATTCTTCCCATTTTACGCGTTCATGTGCCGCCCATCCTCGCTTGAGCCGATGAAACCGGCCGGCGAATAGAAGTGAAAGTTCTTCTCAGAAACGGCCCCCACCCCGGCAAAAAATAAAAAATAAAAAGATAATCAAACACGAAAGGAAAGAAAAGAATAATAAAATTTAATAAATAAATAAATGAAGAGATAAAAATAACAATCTTTTTACCTTGCGTTCATGTTCAGTTGTAGCTTATTTCTGTAATAAAAAAAAAATACTTGAGCAGCAATAAATAAAGAAAAAGAAATCGTCTGTCTTTCATCAATTCTTTTTCAGTGCACAAAAATGTATCCTGTTTGAAAGAAACAAAAAAAAGGTATGTTGTGAATAAGTGTGGGAGTGAACATGTGTATTTCTTCTCTCTCTCTCTCTCTCTCTCTCTCTCTCTCTCTCTCTCTCTCTCTCTCTATCTATCTCTCTATCTATCTATCTCTATCTCTCTGTCTCACATATTTATGCACACACACACACACAGACACACACACACATATATATATATACATTCATACATATTCTCTCACGGAGCGACAGAGCGAGAAAGATTTTTGTTGGGGTCGTAATGGGTAACTTTTTTCTTTGTATTTAATACTGAGTCATTCTTATTGCTATCAGCCATTATCTCTCTTTCAGTCCCTCTCCCTCTTTCAGTCTCTCTCCCTCTTTCTGTATATCTATCTTCCTTTTATTTTATGCACATACATTAGGTATTTTTAGGCAGCAAATATTTAATTCAAACATGTCTGATTAAAAAGGACCTACAAGATCTGAGTGCTTAATTTTTTATTGTATTTTTCCTAATTTTCGAATAAGATGTTGTGCGTATTATGATCAAAATTATGGATATGCATGTTGTGTTATTGTTTTGTTTAAGTACAGTGTCGCAAACACACACACAAAAAAACTAAAACGGAAATTTAGGACAGTTTATTTAAGCAGCAGGTGACCCCCTCCCTCTTAAGTAGAGCTGTAACATCTCCTCAAATACGAGTAACTGCTAAAATACAACGTTTAAACTAATAAAAATAATGTCGGATTAGAAATAAAATCCATTAATTTCTAAATGGAGAAGTCCTACTAAAAGAAAATGTCACTTCCAACAGGAATCGAACCCGTATTGTTTTTATTATTATTATTATTATTATTATTATTATTATTATTGTTGTTGCTGCTGCTGCTGCAGTCGTCATCATCATCATCATCAAGGAAACGGCTCCTATCACCGAAACATTGTCTTACATCGTTAAATTGGCAACGGGGTGTTTTGGATGTAAGAACGGATTCTCTGATGGGAGAAGAAGAATAACAAGAAGAAAAAGAAAAAAAAAACCGATATGGGTTCGATTCCTGCTGGGAAGAACTTTTTTCTTTAATAAGACTCTCTCGATCTATGCTGTTGGTCATTAATTTTCCGTGTTTAAGAAAATAAAAAAAAATGGCAACTGAAACACATGCAACCGCTAAAAAAATGTTTATAGGAATAATATACAAGATGTCCATAAAGTCAATTTAAAAAAAAATTATTACAAAAGCAAATGAACAGACAAATATGTAGAAATTGTTACAAAATGAGGACTTGATCTTGATCCTTATCTTATCTTATCTTATCTTATCTTATCTTATCTTATCTTATCTTATCTTATCTTATCTTATATTTATATTTATATTTATAACTACGGTGGACTAATGGATAGCGGCTCGGATTGAGGAATCGGAGAGCCGAGTTCGAATTCCAATCAAATCCATTACATTCACTTACGTGTTAATACCCTTGGGAAAGGTATAAAGCCTCGTCTTCTTCCCCCCATCTATGGGTAAATAGCAGGACAGACTGGGTTTTGTAGCCTTGGATGGCAACTGGTCTACCGTAGAAAGAAATGGCAACCTACTGCGGGAAAAAAATATACTTCGTCAATCGTGTATCGAAAAATATACTAATGACACATAACTGACTGACTACCATGCTAATACCCTTGGGATAGGTATGAATTCTCTTCTTCTCCCCCACCAGCCATGGGTAAATAGCAGGACAGACTGGGTTTCTATAGCCTTGGATGGCACTGGTCTACCACAGAAAGAAATGGCAACCTACTGCGGGGAAAAAATCTGCCTCGTCAGTTATATATCGAAAGATACATGATTGCCTAAGCGTGTATAATGCATGGCACGTAACTGACTGAATACACTTCTTCATGGGCACCATTAGTTACACGAAGCACATCAAGACATCTTGCCATGTTCGTTGCTGCATAGCCTCATCAATGGGGGAAATGGCATCAGGGATCTTTTGCTTTAGATCAGTGATGTCCCGTGTCTTTGTTCGATACCCGATATCTTTAACCTCCCCACCCCCCCATAGAAAGAAGTCCAGGTGAGTGACATCTGGTGAAAGGGGTGGCCAAGGAATTGGGTCAACCCTTCCAATCCACCGTTTCTGAAATGTTAGGGGTTCATTTAACAGTATCTCTTTCATCAACAGGGTACCCTGAAATACACAAATGCAATGTGAATAAAAACTTTGATAACTACTAAGTACATAGAACAAATCTGATTAAGCTATCTCATCAACTGCCTATGTAATATAAGTTTTAAATTGTAAAGAGGCTTTAGTGATACCCTGTATATACAGGGTACGGCGGAAATACGTCCCACGTTTTAAAGGTTGACAAAAAGACCAAAATAATTGCCATTAAAAAAAAACAGTTCACTCTTATTTAAGCCTTGACTACCGCTTTACCGGTGGTAGAGAAAAATGACATAATGCCCAGCCACCGGTTAAACAGTGATAGATAAAAATGACTTAATGCCCAGTCACTGGTTGAACTATGGGTAAACACTTGTAACTATTTTTATATCTACCGTGAAATATTACATACCAATTATTTGATTCAGGAGCTCGGGAAGAACGGTTAAAATTATTCAGGAACGCCGCTCTCAAAGAGTTAAACAAAGTACAAAGTAGATGCACATATACACTCATATTGGTCTTGGTGTGTAGGTTCTGTTTGTGGTCATGTTGATGGTGATGCTTGTATTTTTAACGCTGACTGCATGTGTGTTATTGACGATTGTGATTATGCTGATAGTGATGATAACTGTGATATTAATTATTATTGATATGTTAATATTAGTTACTAGCAGTAGAGCCCGGTGTTGCCCGGGGATGTAACAGTAAGAGATAGATCAAGTATCGACCATCATAAAGACTGAAAAATAAAATTGACAAAGATTATTGTTTAAGGTTGACGGACACGCATGTCTTAATCAGTTTTTTTTTTTTTTTTTTTTTTTTTTACGAATTGGTCAAACCCAAACTCAAACAAAAACATTGTTTTCCATCGTTATGAGTCTATCGATTGAATAGAATTTTATTATAAACAATTGTCTTGTAAATGGAATTTTTAAAGCATTCTGAATGTAAAAATAAAGAAAAAAAGTGTGCAAGACAATAAAAAACACTACCTGCTAAAAAAAGAAGTGAAGTTTTGTTGAAATCGGTTGAAAAATGTAGGAAATCCTATCCCATATATAAACGAACACACACACACACACACACACACACACACAAACAACATGGGTTTTATAATAAGTATAACTCGATATGAGTTGTCCCCTTTTCATTCTCGTGATGCCTCTTAATCGTGTTTTCAAATTGATTTCGTGCAAAACAATTGTGTTTTTTCCAATTTTGGGCGTTGTTTGAACCACCGCAAGGTAATTTTACGTAGTCCTGTGAAGTTTTGTTGAAATCGGTTGAAAAATGTAGGAAATCCGATCCAATATATAAACGTACACACACACACACACAATCTGCGTTTTATAATAAGTAAGATTTATGCGTCAACGGTAAATTTAGCCTAAATAATGATGGAAACGAAAGTATAAAAAGGGGGGCACTAATGACAATCTTAATTATGATAATAGTTTTGGTAACCGTGGTAATTATGATGATAATAATATGATAATGATAATCATAATAATAGCAATAATAAAAACAATGTTAAAAAGCAGTACTAATGGCAGTGAAGATGTTTATGAAGTGATTTCTGTACTGATAGTGAAAATGATAGTAGTATTAATGGATAACGGCTCGGATTTAGGAATCGGAGAGCCAAGTTCGAATTCCAGTCGAATCCATTACATTCACTTACGTGCTAATATCCTTGGGAAAGGTATGAATCCTATTCTCCTCCCCTCAGTTATAGGTAAATAGCAGGACAGACCGAGTTCTATAGCCCTGGATGGCAACTGGTCTACCGCAGAAAGAAATGGCAACTTGTCAGCCAGGTATCGAAAGATGCATGATCACCTAAGCAAGTATCACGCATTGCGCATGTGCGTTATTTCCGGTAGGTGCATAAAGGGTCAAACAAAGTACTACAGTTTTCATTCCTTTGGTTTTAAAAATAACATCCTCTAAATTGATGCCTCTATCCATTAGAGACTTTTGTAGACGATTTCTAAACTTTTTCATCACACGGAAGCTCGAGCGATTCTCAGTGGCTTTCTTTTAAGTGCTGAATCTGTGGCTCTGAAATTTTCGATCCATAATAGTATACATTTTCTATCCAGAATAGAATAATTCTGACGTAACGTGAAATGAGCACAAAAAGTTCTGTGTTGCAATTGCAGATGCACCAATTTTTTTTTAAAAAAAAAAAAGACGAAACAAAAAACGTTTCAACAGGAAACGCATAGTGTGCCACGGTCTATAATGACTGATGCTATCCGAAGAAAAATAGTAGACATTACCTAGACGAAGACACTATTGCCACTTGCATAAGTTCACTACCATCACACAGGAGAAACCAGATTAAAATGTAGGAAGTATTTCTGTCGCACCATATATATATATATATATATATATATATATATATATATATATAATCATAGATATATATATATATTTTTTATTTAAAATTATAATATAAATGTATTATAAAATCACTAGAAAATAGCCATTTTGTTTCAACACCTCTGGTGTCTTATCATGATAAGACACCGGAGGTGTTGAAAAAATAACTATTTTTGTAGTGATTTTATAACATATTTATGTTATAATTTTTAAATGAATAATTGTATCTGCTGTACTCTGTATTGAGCACTCTTTTAAGAATAGTAATTGTTGGTTATTGAATTTATTCCGTATACTTCAATCATATACTTGATATATATATATATATATATATATATATATATATATATATATATATATATATATATATACATATATATATATATATACATATATATATATATATATATATATATATATATATATATATATATATATATATATATATATATATATATATATATATATATATATATATATATATATATATATATATATATATATATATATATATATATATATATAATGTCAACTCTCCTGTCGCATTCGACGTATGAGGGTCAAGCAGATCAGTTCCTGAAATCGACAGCCCAACAACAGCACATGAGATTTGATTATAGTGCTGAAGATTTCATGCGGGACCATCCACAATTTTTGAAGCGTCGAATACAGAGACCTGGTGCACTATGTGCTACAAGGTCCTCCGCAGGTTTTGAATTCAGAGTTGTCCTTCTCCTAGACCAGTTGCCATCCAAGGCTATAGAACCTAGTCTGTCCTGCTATTTACCCATAGCTGGAGGGAGAAGAAAGAGGATTCACACCTTTACAAAGGGTATTAGCACGTAAGTGAATGTAATGGATTCGACTGGAATTCGAACTCGGCTCTCCGATTCCTCAATCCAAGCCGCTATCCATTACTCCACCGTGCCCCCCCCTCTCTCTCTCACTCTCTCTCTCTCTCTCTCTCTCTCTCTCTTTATATATATATATATATATAGAGAGAGAGATAGAGAGAGGGCACAAGAGTAATGGATATATATATATATATATATATATATATATATATATATATATATATATATATATATATATATATATATATATATATATTATTTATTATTATTCTAGTAATACTCGGTTAGAAAAAAACTCGGATAGCAACTTGTAATTCGAACAAACCAAATTGGTAGCCGAGGAAAAAAATGGAAAAAAAAAAGAAAGATCTAACAACATCCGATCAGGGTGAAATAAATCGTCCAGTGCCTTAGGTTTTTAGTCCAAACAACAACAACAAAAAAAAAAAAAAACAAGCGTGTAATAAACGTAGAGTGCTCAATACGCTAATTAGAGCAGCGATAAATGGAATAAATCCTTAAGAGCCAGGCACAATCTACCTAGGTTTCACCTAAACGCATCTTCATGGAAGGGGAGGGGCATGGCCTGATTGGGAGCGCCGTTCTGTGCTTTGTGACCCTCGCAATCTTATTCATATTTTCTTTTTATCTGCCTACATTTAAATAGGTTACAAATTAAACTAAGTACAACTGATTATTAAAGGATAAATTTTTTTAAGTTGGAATGATCCTATTATGACAGGTCTCTAATTTGTATTCAGATGCGTTTTATTTATTTTCAATTTTTCTCCGGGAATTGTTCACCTATATTACATATGCTTCCTTTTTGTACATAATTAGGTTAAAATAAAATTTGTATTTTATATGAAAACTACCTTATGAAAATTGAAATGTAGGCCTGGGTTTATCATATATATATATATTAACTATATTGTCGACATGAAAAAAAAATTAAAAAAAATAATAATCCCTTACTATAAAGGTAATTTACATTAACCAGAAAAAAAGGCTTAGACACAAGCGTCTATCTTTTTAATTTTGAATTTTAATGTTACTATAACAACAAAAACATTTCGATTTCATTTTTGCCTTGAAAAAGTCGGAAGACGAAACGCGTCGGCAAAATGTAAGATTTTTTTTTCCAATTGTCATTTGATACCAATCTGTCTTGTCCACTGAATTTATCTGGGAATTTAACTATATATATATATATATATATATATATATATATATATATATATAATTATTTATTTAAAAATATGATTCCATCGCAACATAAGAGTTCTCATGTTTCAAAACAAGAGCCGAAAAGTTCAATATAACTATTTGAATTAAACTGAATTAAAGTACCAAGCTCTGTTCCATCTTCAAGCGAAATTTTTTTTTTTTTTTGAATAACTAATTCCTGAAATTTACGCGTTTTATAAGCATATTCATTATTGAAATTAAAATTACTAAGGTAACGGCTAGAGCAATTATTTAAAGAAAAGGGGCGTAAGGGTTAATAATTTGTATCAATATCTCAGTTACATTCAAAGAGGTCAAGTCAGGGTAAGGTTGGGGGTGTCTAAATTTAAAGCAGAAGATGACATCGTCTAGTCTGATATAAATATGCATATTTATAAATATATATATGTATATATATATATATATAAATATATATATGTAAATAAATATACATATAGAGATGAAAAGATATAAAATAAATACATATATATATATATATATAAATATATATATATATATAAATATATATTTAAATACATATAAATGTGTATTTACATTCATATAAATATATATATATATATATATATATAAAATATATATATATATAAATATAGATATATAAATTAAATATATATGTATATAAATATATATATATGTTATATGTATATATAAATTAAATATATATATATATATATATATATATATATATATATATATATATATATATATATATATATATATATATATATATATGTATATATATGTGTGTGTGTGTTTGTGTGTAACTTCTCTTCACTTTATATATCTATCGTCTTCCTTCCTATTTATCTCTCTGTTTACCTAACTGTATATTTCTTTTCTATTACTATTCTAACGATAATTTTATACATTAAGGGAGGCGGGGAACAAAAAGAAAAAAAACGGTAGCATCAATCTAAAGAGAAGGTGAAGATAATTCTGTTTCTTCACCGCAAATCCATCCTCAAACAATGACAAAAAAAGGCGGCCATCATGTCTCAAAAATCAATTAATAACGCGTTTGTCTTTCGTTGTCAATTAATTTTTCTTTCCTTTCAGCCTCAGCTGACACTGTTTCTTCTTCAGTCATTTTTACTTCGCTCGACCTTGTGTAAACAAACACAAGTTTTCAAAACATGCAGAAGACACTTTCAACTCTGTTGCCATGACAACATATTTCTACTACGACTGCAAACATACTTGGCCATATAGCCTTACAACTCATTGGAATGTTAGAGTTTGGCCCAGATATTAGAAAAGCGGACTAGTTTTTTTTTGGTTTGTTTGGTTTTTTTTGCTTTTTATGACACGTGCAATAAATCTTCCGTCCGAAATGGTCATTTTATTTGTGCTACATTTTTTTTTTTTTTTTTGTTTTTGTTACAAAGTAGGAAACAAATTATTTATTTACACTTGGTAAATTCTCATATCAGCTCTTAAGGTGATTCTCGACTCTTCTCAGTTCCCTCGCCATATAACTTGGAGATATTAGCAACATTATCGTCTGTTTTGTCCCAATTCTTTTAATCTGTTTCATTGTATTATTATTGGCATTATTTATCATTTCCTTTGATTTCTCTTTCATACCCATTCATAACATTTTCCGATATACATTCTTTTTATTAATAATAATACTATTCACCCAATACAAACGTCACTGAAAGTAGTACAGTTTTACTGTCTAGAGTTATATTAGCGTAAAAAAGGACTAGGTAACCGGAAAGATAGCTAGACTCGATCATTCTACGTTTGAAGGGGTCAAAATTTAATTAACGAATAAAATTCCTGAGTTCAGGAAAAGACGTTGGGAGTATAGAGTTGAAGTAGACTTTAGACCTATTTCTAAACAGAAAACAAGGGATGAATCGCTACATCTGTTCAAAAGACCTGGGAGGAGTGTGAACCGGACCATAGGCAAACCCATCTACTCCTATTGGGAGAGGAGAAAATAATAATAATTACTGGATAAAATTTCAGATTTCAGGCGAAGATGTTACAAGTACAGAGCTGAAGGGACCGAAAATCCAATCCTAAAGAGGAAACAAGGGATAAACCTCTACTCCTGTTCCAAAAATCGGGAAGAGTGTGAACCTTTTATTGATATTTTCATGTGTTACATGATTTTAAAAATAATTCAAGATCCTCGTATTTTGATAATATATTCAAAGCTATGTTGCAGTCTACAGGAACTGCCATTTCAATAAGAAAGTAAGGGTGAAGTGGTTGCAAGAATTTTCTGACAGATATGACTGGGCCCTCCTGCTTGTGTGGCATGGTGCCAGACATAGGGTCTTCCAGCAACCACTCTCTTGATCTAAAGCAGCTCTATCTCCTCAAGGTACTTAATGTAGTGCTTCGTGTTGAGTCTGAGACTCTCACCAACAAATTAGGGAATTATTTTCTCATCAGAACGATCAGAGTGAGTTTTCCCAGCTACGGTACGTTCGTAATCATCATTAGACTCGTCCAACTCTCTCCGAATCCTCTACACTGTCCTCAGATTGACAAACACTTTGAAATGCTCGTAGTTTCCGGCGCGAATGCCAAGCAGTACAGCATGCCGTTTCAAATTTCTGGCGGAGTGAATTGCATCATAGTGCTCTTTTTGTTACAGACGGTGCCCAACTGACCCTACAATACTGTACAGTCAGCAAAATCAAAAGCAAACAACGCACATGCGCGAAACTAAAAATATAAAATGGCGACAATTTACACATCGCATCCTGTATGTATGTGTGTGTGTGTGTGTGTGTGTGTGTGTGTGTGTGTGTGTGTGTGTGTGTGTGTGTGTGTGTGTGCGTGCGTGTGCGTGTGTGTGTGTGTGTAAAAGCAATTAACTAATAATAGTAATACATTTCGTCAGGTATTATTTCTTATCGCTATATACGAGATGTGTTCCTCGTTGTCAGGACGTTCGGAGTGAAACGTTAAACGCGTGAAAAGCTTAGGTGTTTTCCCAGACAAAAAGAAATTCGTCTTTGATTCGTGTGTGTATCGTAACAACGATTAAAAAAAAAAAGTAACGCTCTATCAGCTTCGACATATTGTAAATCAAGCTTCACTTAGCATGATGTATATTAACCTCGGCCGGACTAGTTTCAAACACTAATTTTCAAAGTACCCTTTGAAAATTTGATTTTCATAAATAAAAAAAATGTCGTCTAACCTTCAGTTAACTAGGTGAAATTCTGGTGGATGGGATCCCTTAATAGTCAAACCAAAAATTATTCTCTTGTAGAATATTCAATTTGGCTCGGATTGAGAAATCAAAGAGCCGAGTTCGAATTCCAGTCAAATCTATTACATTCACTTACGTACTAATAACCTTGGGAAAATTATGAATCCTCTTTTTCTCCCTCCACCAGCTATGGGTAAATAGCAGGACAGACCTGGTTCTATAGCCTTAGATGGCAACTGTTCTACTACGGAAAGAAATGGCAACCTACTGAGGGAAAAAAATCTGCCTCGTCAGTCATGTATCGAAAGTTACATGATCGCCTAAGCGTGTATCACGCATGGCATTAAAGAGAAAATAATTCTTTAGGGAAGAGCAATTTACTACTAATTCCAGGATACGTTTCTGAATTGATTTAGTTATCTTTTTGATTAATTACATATTTTTCTGTTTTTAATCAAATATGTATCGTTTCTCTCCCCATCTTTGTGTATTAATTGCGAATGGCAATTTCCATGTTTGTGTATTAATTGCGAATGACAATGTCCATCTTTGTGTATTATTTGCGAATGACAATTTCTAATCAGATATGAATCACGTGTAACACAGAAGGTATTAAAAATAACAACACTGTTTGACAGAATAGAATCCATTGTAAATAAAGGAAACGTCAATAAAAACAAGAAAGAAAAAAAAGAGGAAAAAGGATGTAAAATGGTGAAAATGGGTAATCATGAGTGGTAACCAAAAAGAAAAACAAAAACAATATTTGTTTATTTCGGGTCAAACAACAAGTGGAAAGCGACACACATTGGAGAGCGGTGTCTGTTCCACTAAACAACAACCGCTTTTGTTATAAATAATTGTATTAATTTTTAATAATTTTTTTAATGTTCACACTGTACAAGGCCAATGAGCCACTCGAGATAGAGGGTTGCGTTATAGTTTTGTTTATATGGAAAGAAGGGAAGATAACGGTTAACTATAGCCCTGAAGAGGTTAAAATTGTAGCGATCGGGGAAACATCCCCTTGGGCGTCTTTTTCACAGGGTGGTGGTTCGTGGGAAGAAGCTGTTAGAGTTGAACATACTTCTCGCTGATGGAATACGGGGGCAATGTGGGTGGTTTACTACTGTGTAAGTGGAATAGCGGGTCCTAGTCGTGAAGGTTAGCACTGCAAGCAAGGTAATAAATCCACTAAGACGCAACGGGCTACTTAATGTTAGAGAATAAAAGAAAAAAAAACTATTAAGAAGAGAGAACAATAAAAGAAGAACTATTAAGAAAATCTTTATCTATAAAAAGCAGGATGTGTGTGGTGTGTGTGTGTGTGTGTGTGTGTGTGTGTGTGTGTGTGTGTGTGTGTAACGAATGCACGGCCGCAATTTTCGACGGATTTGCACCAAAATTTACATGCACATGCCCCAAATTAGCGGGAAGGCCAAGACCGACTTTGCATTTCCCAACTCCCATCGATAGTGGAAATAATCGATTTTTCATGCTTCTGCGGCAGTTTTCATGTAGTTTGCGGCCATTTTCTACTGGCCAGAGTGAGAGCCTATAGCTGGCTGCCACGAATAGGCAGGAAGATTCAATTGGCCAGCGTGAGAGCCAACAGCTGACTGACACAAATGTTAACTAGCATGCTAGCATGCAAAAAAAAATCGATAGCTGCATTCGTCACAAGTGGGAAAAAATTAAATCTGCATGGCATTTTACTCCAATTGGCTCATTCGCTTGCTTAAACTCAATGTTGATTCTGATTCCGCAGAACTGGGTTGGGTGTGAAAATGTATCTGTTGTTAACATTCTTTTTTCATTCGGTTTTTCCAGTTACGAGTCCTTTTTTAACGCTGATCGTTTTGTGTTCATTTTGTTAATTCTTTTTTCGTAACAGATTTAATGCTTAGTATAAAGCTTAGAAAAAATTCACAGTGTGAGATAGGCAAGAAGTAAGGCATGTAGCAACATCAGCACGGAAAAGGGCACTCCTTTAAAGGCAAGGAAGGGCAAAAATATTTTAAGCCAAGTGATAGCGATTGCTGTATGAGTCGTACGATGTTTGAATTAAGCACGGGCAACGCCGGGCCATGCTGCTAGTATAAGATAACGATTGACATTGCATTTAAATTTTTGAAGATCATAATTAACTGGGAACCAACAAGTCGGATGCGAAGACTCGCACACATGCACAAACATATACATATTAAAAATATTTTTCTTCTAGTTGACGTCCCCTTTAGGACTTGAGCGATTATGGCCCTCCACAACTTCCTATCCTTTCTAACTCTCCTTCCTTCCTTCCTTGCTATTCCCTGGAATGTTTTATGTTTACGCATTTTCCTTAACTATGTTACTCGTTATTTCCCTCTACCTCTCTTGCCGTTGACCTGCCCTGTGAGTGTGAAATTCTCCAAACCATCTTTCCTCATCATGTGTCTCCGAAATTTCAGTTGTTACTTTCAAGTATCCTTTCCGCTTCCATTTTCCTTAAAACTTCCTCATAGTTGATATGTTTCATCCATGATATTCTAAGCATTATTCTCTCAGACCACATCTCTGTAGACTCGAGTCACATCTTCAAATTGTCCAACACTCACTGCCATATTGGAGGAATTGATATTGCACAGCGGTTCAACAATCGTTTCTTTGTTTCTAACAACGTCTTACTTTTTCTTAATACTTTGCTTAGCTTTTAAAAGGCATCTTCTTCCAAAGCTCCTTCAGATTTTGGCCTCATATGTTGGTTCTACAGAAGGATGCTGAGGCTACCATGGACCGAGCAAGTGAGCAACGACGAAGTTTTAGAGAAAATGGAAACAAAAAGGAAAGTTATACTTAGCATCAGGAAGAGACAGTTGAAGTTTCTAGGGCACATAATGAGGAAAGAGGGCTTGGAAATTCTAATACTCACAGGAGAGACTGAAGTCAAGAGAGACAAAGGAAAACAATACATGACATAGAGAGCTTGATGGCGGAACAGAGTTTAGGGGAAATGACAGAAAGATAAAGTTTATTAAGAGCTACAAAGGGCAGAAAGTTGTGGAGAGCCATGATCGCGTACCTGCTGAGGAGAAACGGCTCACGAAGTGCAACCCCTTAGTTTTTGCGTAAAGAACTAATCATAAAAAAACTCGCACTGGGACACTTTTACGTGGTGGAATGGTTATCAGACTTGTCTAGCTAGATCCTTTTTGACTCAATAGGGAGTCGGATCCTCACTAGGTGCCTCATACTGCAGGCCTTGTGTCAAATCTAAGTTACGCTTAGAAAATCATTTGTGCTTTTCGATGTGGTGTAACGGTCATCAAGCTTGTTTCGCTAGATTGATTACGGCTGAATAGTGATTCCGATCATCATTTGGTGCTCTACACTTTCGGCCTTGTGTCACATCTAAGCTACGCTTAGAAAATCATTTTATATAAAAAAAAAGAAAAAAATTAAAATTAGTAAACTTGCCAAAGTTCATGTTTACTTTCATCTGTCAACACAGTCGTTATCGAGAATTGCTAGTTATTATTTAAGTGACTTAAATTTATATCCTGCAGACGAAAAAGGCGGACTTTTCCGAACACATTTAGTTGAAAAGATCACAAACTCGTAAGTTTTGATAACGATTATAGTGACAGTCGCATGACATAAACATAAACTTCAGAAAGCTTTACATTTTAAATTCTGGCATAAAACAACATTTGCTTTAAAAAAAAAACAAAAAAAAAACTAAGTATCATCCCAAGCAAGGCAATATTGCCTCTAAGACGCAAGGGGTTACAGAGTGTGGAGTAATTAAGACCAGAAACATTAGTATTTGATTACAAAGTGAAGAGAGAAGTCAGGAGGACACTACATAGCGATTGACATTGCATTTAAATTTTTGCAGATCAAAGTTGGCTGAAAAGCATGAAGCCAGAAGGGAGATCCACAAGCAAGAAGTACAAGAAAAGAAACTGTTAGCATAGAACTTACGGTTGCATCTAGCCAGCTCAACTCTAAATTGATGAGTTCTCGCTGCCACTCTAGTATTGCGGTTAAATTCATACAGTCTTGGTACTACAAAGAGGAGCTCATTCGAACAATTACCATATAAGTATTTATATATATATATAAAAGAAAAAAAAAAGTACAGAGAGGCAACCTTAAGGCAGTGGATATGCCACTGAAGCCAAGCTGCTAGATCAGGACCAATAATAATATTGATTCTTCTTTGGATCTTATCAAGAAGCTCCAGATAAATAGGAAAGGCAGCGGTCCATATATGGCAGCAATAGTCTAAGCATGAACGAATGGTAGACCTATAGATATGCAAAATAGATTCCAGAGAGAAAAGTTGTCTCTCACGACACATTGAACCGACTTTTTTAGCAGCTGGTCCAGCAGTAGATTCAATATAGTCTTTACTTTCATGTCAACGAGTTAGAAATTCGAAAAACAATTCTCGCTCAAATGATCACAAATTTTAACAAAATGTGTGAAAACTAAGTTCGCTGTCATAAAATCAATGTGCTCGATTTAAATAATTCGAACTATTGTCCTCATCTTTGTTGCCATTTTTAGCACAACGTTTCGTCCGTTGTATGCTCCGGCTTTCTCCAGGTGGTCGGAATGTAGAACTGAACCCTTTCTTCGCTTGCTGTGGTAGACTGCTCTAGTTCCACGTACCATTTCTAATGGATGTTACTTATCAGTTAGCTCCCGTTAATTCACCTCTCCAAGTTCTACACTGCCTTAACCAGGTATTGAACTCACAACTCTTTGGGTACTGTCACTGGATCTAACTAAGGCATTTATCCACTGTGCCAAGTGTCCGTAAGGACACATGCCACAGATTTGTGAGTTCAATATCTGGTTAAGGCAGTGGAGAATTTAGAGAGGTGAATTAACAGGAGGTAACTGATAACTGACACCCATTAGACATGGCACGTGGAACTAGAACTAGAGCGAAATAAAGGGTTCATTCAGTTCGACATTCCAACCATCTGAAGAAGGCTGGAGCGTACAACGGCCGAAACGTTGTGATAAATATGGCAGCAAAGATGAGGACAATAGTCCGAATAATGTATATAGTGTACATAATATCTCATCTCAGAAATATAGACACAAACTGAAAGTGCTGTTGAAATGGTCTTAAAGTTCACCTGGCTTGACACCTTGTGATTTTTTTCAATGGGGCTATGTGAAAGAACAGGTCTATATACTACTCTTCCTATAACGTTAGAAAAACTTAAGCAAAGAATCACTGAGGTGCTGGGGATTGTTACGTAAGGCATTCTACAGCGTGTTGGACAGGAGCTGTACTATTGACTTGACGTATGTCGTGTCACAGTTGGTGCGCATGTTGAACATTTATGAAGCTTTTTGAAATCGGTTGTATCCTTTGAATAAATATCTTGTTCTAATTTTGATCAATAAATCTTTTATTGTTCAACATGAAGCCTATTTAATTTCGTTTGCTTGCGACATGTAGTTACTCAAAAATTCATCTTTTGTAATGATGTCAGTTTGGGGGAGACACCCTGTACGGATATAATTATATATAATTTTCCCACACTTGCCTTACACCTCCCATTCTGTTGACCGTCCTGTTGTGCGTTCGTAAATAAACAAATAAAGCGTTAGGAAATTAGCCCCTACCGCCTGACGAAACCTCAGTGATAGAAACCATTGCATCCTAATATATATATATATATATATATATTAGTAAAGTTAATGATATAAAATGGCGAAATCCCTTCGCTAATAGAATTTTTATTAGCGAAGAGATTTCGCCATTTTATATCATTAAATTTATTATTTTACTTTTTGTTCATTGTAATATATATATATATATATATATATATATATATATATATATATATATATATATATATATATATATATATATATATATAGAGAGAGAGAGAGAGAGAGAGAGAGAGAGAGAGTGTGATTATTGTGTACCTGCTCATGAAACATATGTATAGGAATATAGGTTCGATTCCTGTCGGAGAACGCATATTTTCTACAAGATTTCTTGAACATTCTGACCGGTAATTGTAATTAATATTGTTTAATTAAAAACAGTGTATTCACTTAAAGAAATTGTATCTATAAAACTAACGTATAAACAGAATATGCAGTGTGACCCGGATATAAGAGACCCAGATATAAGAGAAAACCCGGATATAAGAAAGATTTTCTCTGGTCCCAAATTAGGGCCTGTGTTAATGTATATAAAATAGACCAAACCCGGATATAAGAGACTTCTTCTCCGGTCCCGACAACTCTCTTATATTCGGGTTACACTGTATATATATATATGTGTCTGTGTGTGTATGTATATATGTGTGTCTGTGTGTGCATGCGAGAGAGAGAGAGAGAGACAGTAAATGTCCGTAATATGCCATTGTTATTGGCTGGATATTGATCTGGAATATTCGGTCAAGGTGATTTTAAACACGTAACTTTCAGCGATGTCATTATGTAGATCCATGTAACATCAGATGTTTTCTTCCTTGCTCCAAATAAGATCTCTCTAAACCTTGACGTCCAAATATATAGGGGTCCATTTATTTGCCCTTCATCATTTTTAATCAGCCTGATTACTTCTCGCTGGTCACATACGTTGTCTGATGCCAGCAAGTGACAATTTCAAAAAATTATCTTGTAATAATCTCTTCGACGTACAACGATCTGAAGCCTATTCAACCTGATTAGGTTGAGTCATATGTACTTTTCGTTTTAGGGAAGCCAATTGTAAATAACTGCTAAACATTCTACGTACTTGGGGACAAATTTATAGCACACTACCCTACAATAGGTTTTAATCTGTGGATTGGCGATATTGAGTCACCCCCCTCTCACGAGGGTGTCATGTGGCACAAGGCCTTTTTAACGTGGGCATTCCCGAGCCATTAGGCTCGGCCAAAAAATAGCCCATTTAAACCCGTATAAACGGGTTCAGGGCCGGTTTTACCTCCCCGAAGGAGACTCCGCCCTTCGGCGTAGCCTCCTTCGGGTTCCTCCCGCCCGTAGGAAGAGAGTTCAAACCGAGCAGTCGGTTCAAAAGTGAACTGACTGTGGATTGACAAGGATATATCTCCACAACACAGAACGAAAAATATTGTCCTCCATCTAATGGGTGGTTGACTGATTTGTTTAATGGCATATCAACACCTTATGGGTCATTTAATGCTGAAAATTAATTTTCTTGAGAGCTTGGAAATCAAAAATATGTTATTCTGCTTTCACAATTGAATACATGGTAGATAATACCCAGCTTTTATGCATATACAAGTTTGTGTGGATATGATTACTGAAGGTGGTGATATGTGTGTTTTATGCTATTTTTTAAGTTTTATTTTGGAATGCAGTTTGATTTAATAAATTAATATTATATATATATATATATATATATATATATATATATATATATATATATATATATATATATATATGGATTTATCTATTTTTGCCATGGAACTATTTTTTATTATCGGTTGTGGAGATCTATTCTTGTACATCCACAGCCTTAAACTGTGAATGCGTCCATAACTATTATAAAGTTATGCCAGTAATATATAAGGTAGAAATGGTTTTATTATCAGTTTATTTAACTACTAATCATATGTGGCAGTGAAGACTAAATTTACAGTACGCTGACATACAACAATATTCAGCGCAAATAGCAGTATCTTGACAAGGTTAAATCTCCACAACTGACCTCAAAAGCTGAGCTCCATGGAATAAAGGTAAATTTGAGAATATGGTTGGATTATTGGGGTTTTGAAGTTCTTAAAATATCAGTGAAACCCTAAATATAGCTGCAAGAACGATAAACGTTTGGTCGAAAAGTGGCCTGTGCTTATCAACATGAAAAATATTTGAATTCTGTCTACTGGGTAATCCCTGTGGCCATACTGATATGATGCCATCTATATCAGACTTACTACCTACAATAGAGTTTAAACATATTGTCTTGTAATAATCTATTCGACGTACAATGATCTGAAGCCTATTTAGCATGTACTAGGTTGAGTCATAAGTAATTTCCGTTTGGGGGAAATCAATTGTAATGTCGAATGTATCAACCTAACCTACTAAATCATACATAGAACTTGAGCGTAAAAGGTTGTGGACGTACAGGAATAGATCTACAGAACTGATAACAAAACTTAGCTCCATGGGAAAAAGTGGGTATTGTCTGCGTGTGTGTATGGTGGGACCGTCGTCGTTTTTATCCATTTAAAGTTCTTAAAAGGCAACGAAACATTAAATGCACATTTATACATTCAGCAGCTGTAACCATTAAGGTTTTGTTCAAAAACGCCCTGTTCTCGTCCATATGACAAATGTTCTCCTTCATACAAAACCGCATACAGCAAGCGTAACACAGGAATAACTTTGGTACTGTTCCACCTCCCCCACCATATTCCCGGCACCAATCGATTATTCTCTTTTTCGATTGCTGCAAAATGTTTAAACTGTCAGTTGTATACAAACATCCAAATGAAAGTCTCGATCAGACGAGGCTATTTAAGAACATCACTCAAGTTCTTAGGTTGCCATTTTGGTTTTATAGCAACTTATTTGGGGAAAAATACATCCTTTTCTATGTCCAGTGACAAGAAAATGTACAAGTGTAATGTTTAAATGACTTAACATGTCCAATATGACTTTCTTTAATAACATTAAATAAATGTGAATTGCTTTACCTCCCAAAATTTTGGAACCCATTGATATGAAAAATGTTCAAACGAATTATTATGGATACGAAAAAATATTAATCTGTTTACATTATTGTTTAATTTTATTTGTAGTATTCTTTCTTTCTTTCATTCTTTCTTTCTTTCTTTCTTTTCTTTCGTCCTTTCTTCCTTTCTTTCTTTCTTCCTTTCTTTCTTTCTTTCTTTTTTTTTCTTTCGTCCTTTCTTCCTTTCTTTCTTTCTTTCTTTCTTCCTTTCTTTCTTTCTTTCTTTGTACATTTCTGTAGCTCTTTTCGTTCTTTCTACTTTTCTCTATTTTGTTCTTTCTTTCTTTCGTCCTTTTCGTTCCTTCTTTTTTCTTTCTTTCGTTCTTTCTATATTTCTTTCATCCCTTTTCTTTATCTTTTCTTTCCTTCTCTTTTTCTTTCGTTTGTCCCTTTCTTTATTTCGTTCGTTTTTTTCTTTCTTTCATTTTTGTACCTGTTTGTCACTATTTTTTTTTCTACCTATTTTTTTTATTTCGTTCTGTCTTTCTTTCGTGATTTTGTTCCCTCTTTCTTTCTTTCTTTCTTTCTTTCTTTCTTTGTGCCTTTCTGCCTTTGTTTTTTCGTTCTTTCTTTCTTTCTTCCTTTCTTTCTTTCTTTTTTCTTTCGTCCTTTTCGTTCTTTCTATATTTCTTTATTTCTTTCGTTCTTTTTGTTTGTCTTTTTTTTATTACTTTTCTTTGTTTCTCTCTTTCTTTCTTTCGTCCTTTTCGTTCTTTTTTTGTGCCGCTTTTTTTGTTCTTTCGTTATTTCTTTCTTTCGTCTTTTTTATTTTTCTTTCCTTTTTTCTTTCTTTTTTTCTTCCTTCCTTTTCCTCCTTTCTGTCTTCTTTCCTTCCTTTTCTTTCTTTCATTCTTTATGTCATTCTTTCTTTCGAACGAGGGACGTTCTACAGAATGTCTCTTCGTAATTTGTAAATGCGTGCGTAGCACGTAAATGAGTGGAGTTTTGACATTTCTCTTGATGCCAATAAACAGTTCACCTGAACTATTTTTTTTTCAACAGAGGCGGAAATGTGTTCGCCTATTGACGTATGCAGTCTACCACGACCTGTCTATTTTCGGCATTGGTCTACGACTCTCATCTATCTATCTATCTATCTATCTATCTATCTATCTGCTTAACTCTTTTCCTAACTATCTACCTATTCCAGACAATTGATACCTATCTTCAAGTGTTTAGTATCATAAATAGAAAAGTGCTTATCATGTTAAGTAAATATATTAATTAATATACATATATATCTATCTATCTGATAAGTTACTGCGATTAAGTTTTGCATTTATTTTTAAATTTTTCTTGTGTTCGTATAATTTTTTTTTTCTGCACATAAATTATGTAAAATTTGGCCGAGTATTCTGTATGTCCTGCTATTCTTTTAGCCATTATTAAGGATGATTTTCATTTTTATTTTCAGCTGAATATAAGAATCTATTTTATGTATGTATCTAGAGTTATAGAAATGTATTATTTTTTTTTATTTTACAAACACGGTTAGCACACTGTGGCCGTGTTTGTAGTTGATGTTATTCAGTGATGACATTTTTTGTTATATTATTATTATAAATGATGCCATTATCCAGTTTTTGCATGTGGATGAGGCTATTATTGTTGCATTTTCTACAAGTATGTCGTGGATGGAATTTGGTAGATTTCCGTGTGTTTAAATGAATCTTAATTGAACTATATAAAGAGAGATGTAACGTGAGTCGTCTTGATAGACATGCAGTAATATACCCAATATTTATTCATGAATTTGATTTGATCAGTAATAAAAAAAAAATTATATAAAGACAAGGAAAATTAAAAAAAAAACTTAATCGCAGTACCTTGCCAGCTGGCATTAATGAAACTTTATATATATATATATATATATATATATATATATATATATAGATATAGATAGATAGATAGATAGATAGATAGATGTGTGTGTGTGTGTGTGTGTGTGTGTGTGTGTGTGTGTGTGTGTGTATAACCAAGATGATGGAAACAAAAAAGAAAAGAAATCTAGATGAAATTGGCAAGATTATATGCAAAGAAAAAAATATTTCTAAATCTAAACTCCCAGCGTCTCTCATTCGACCGTATGTGTAGTCACACCCAGTCCGAGGAAGTCTTAACGGGTGAAACGCGACATGATTCTTTTTCCAATTTGTCATGTATCTTTTCTTTCAAGATATCTGTCTATATATATATATATATATATATATATATATACCAATCTATCGCAATATTCATATCCCTATCACACTTCTGGATTATTTAAATAGAAGTATTCCTCCTAACAACACACTTATGTGAATATATATATATATATATATATATATATATATATATATATATATATATATATATATGTGTAGGTAGGCAGCAATCCTTCTTTCACTCAAGTTTCATTTAATATGATAGAAAAGGTGTTTTGATTGAAGTTTTTTCTCATGTCATCTTATAAGTCTTTTCTTTTCGGTAGACAAATTATATAAAACTGTCCAATTGTTGTTTTTTCTTCCGAGCGCTTTCGGCTATACATCTAGCCATTTTCAAAGTTGAAATATATTAACTGTTAACAAGAAATAGATTGTTGCATGCATGCATTTATATAATGTTTCATTTTCAAAACACGGTCACGCTACTGTGTCCATGTTCATAGTTGATATTATTGAGTGTTGTTTTTTGTTTTCATTAATAAGGCTTCCATTATTTTTAGCCGTTTTTTACATGTAGACGATGCTATTAAATTTGTGTTATCAACAAGTATGTTACGAATAGGGTCCAGTAGGTCACCATGTGTATTTAAATGAGACCTAATTGAGCTATGATCAGAAATATGTAGTATGAGTCTTCTTGTCAAACATGTTGTTGTGTGGCTTATATAATTGTTTACGAATTTTGATTGATCAGGAATACAAATCCTTAATGGGCATTTAAATTCGTAAATAATATTTGCCCAATTTAATTTTGTTCTAAGAAGTGAATTATTATTTTTAGCTTGGCGGTTTTAAATTTTTATATAATTTATCTATCGAAAAGAAAAATATTATAAGATCACAGGAGAAATTGTATAAATAACTTAATCAAAGCACCTTTGTCTGTCATATTCAATGAAACTTGCATATATATATATATATATATATATATATATATATATATATATATATATATATATAGAATTATGATTGCTGCTTGTGCTCAGTCCAGATAAAACAAACCACTTGAAAAAAAACACCCTCTCCTTCCACTTAAATGAAAGTTAGTTTTATTGTTCTTTACATTCCCGCCATTACAATCGACTGGCGTTTCCCGTTGGCCTTTAAAAAGCCACTCTTGATGTCGTAACTTTCACTGCCGATTGCAACGTGACATTTCCGCGATAAACTGCGCCCGAATGGCAATAATAATCTGGAAGAGTAAAGCACAAATCTTAAAGCAACAAAGAGCGACTAAATAGACGAGAAAGGAGGTTTGGCGACGGAAGCTTTTCCGAAGCAAATATCGAAAGTTAGTGAAACAATCAAGCGGCCTTCTCCTCATACTAAATAGCGATATTAAGTCAACTTCACCTCGCGCTTGTTAAGAAAACGCGTCAGACCCATCCAAAGTGACCGACTATTCAGTGTACTTATGCAAATTAGATGGGCGTGATTATACCCACACGAAATTCATCTTCCTATATGTTAATTTTGGGGCGGATGTGTTGGGGTTGGAGGCTATACTTTCTTCGTTCTTTTAAATTTATTTTTCACTTCTTTCATTGTCTTTCTTTATCCCGTTTTATTCATAATCTTTATTACTGACATATTTCCTTTTTTGTTGTTTGTTTTCATATCTTTTTTTTGTCGAGTTCGTTTCTTTAAATTGTTATCCATTCTTTCTTACCTTCTTTCTTTCCTTCTTTTTTCTTTCTTAACAATTTCTTTGTTACTTATTTTTTCCATTTTTCTTTACCTTTATTAATATACCTTCTTTCTTTCTTTCTTTCTTTCTTTCTTTCTTTCTTTCTTTCTTTCTTTCTTTCAAGAGTGTATTTTATCCTTTCTCTCTTTTTCATCGTTTTTACTTTATTAATATACTTTCTTTTTCTTTCTTACCTTCTTCCTTTCCTTTTTTCTTTCTTAACAATTTCTTTGTTACTTCTTTTTTCCATCTTCCTTTCCATTTATTAACATACCTTCTTTCTTTCTTTCTTTCTTTCTTTCTTTCAATAGATTTTTTGTTACATTCTCTCTTTTTCATCCTTCTTTTAATATACTTTCTTTGTTTTTCTTTCCTTTTTCCTTTCTTCCTTTCCTTCTTTCCTTCTTTCTTTCTTTCTTTCTTTCTTTCTTTCATTCAAGTGTCTTTTTGTTACTTTCATTTCTATTCCGTCCTTTTTATTTTGATATACTTTCTTTTTCTTTCTTTCTTTCTTTCTTTTTTTTCTTTCTTTCTTTCTTTCTTTCTTTTATGTGTCTTTTTGTTACTTTCTCTCTTTTTCATCCTTTTTAATTTATTAATATACTTCCTTTTTCTTTCTTTCCTTCTTCCTATCTTTCTTTTATCCTTTCTTTTTTAACAATTTCTTTGCTACTTCTTTTTCCATGTTCCTTTCCTCTTATTAACATACCTTCTTTCTTCCCTTCTTTCTTTCTTTCTTTCTTTCTTTCTTTCTTTCTTCCTTTCTTTCTTTCTTTCAAGTGTCTTTTTTGTTACTTTCTCTTTTTTTCGTCCTTTTTATTTTATTAATATACTTTCTTTTTCTTTCTTTTTACTTTCTTAATAATGTCTTTTTGTTACTTATTTCTATTCATCTTCCGTTTTCCTTTACTTTCTTTATTTCTTATGTTTTTTCGGACTTATTTCTTTACATTTTTCCTTTAGAATATTCTCTTTCTTTCTTTCATTCTTTATTTATTTATTTCTAAATTTTTCTTTCCTATTCTTTCTATTTCTTTCATTTCATTCTAAAATAGACTACTTTCTAATTATCGTCTGCTTTCAACATTTTATCTTTCCACGCAACAACACACAGAAATCGAATACTCCACCAAATACATGCATTTACTATTTCCGTTATCAAGTCTTAGAACTGAAATTATTCACATAGTCCTTGGAGTGATTAAGAAAAGAACTGAAAAACTCTGAACATGATACCTGGAAAACCTTCTTTGAAAGAAATCCAAAAAAATAATATTAACAGACACTGCCAACGTACTATGGAGATATCTGTTGGCATAGATACTATCAAGATGTTGGCTGATATTTTTTCTCAATAGGAATAGATAGGTCCGCCTATCGTCTCGTCTTTTGAACAGGAATAGAGTTTTATCCTTGTTTCCTGTTTAGGATTGGGTTTCCGGTTCCTTCTAAAGTCTTTTCTTTCTCTTTCACTTCCAGTAGCCTCTTACATCTTAATAGCATTATCGCTTTGCTTGGGGTGAATTGATTAATAATAATAATAATAATAATAATAATAATAATAATAATAATAAAAGCAAACCAAAATACGTCCCAGAATATAAAATTGATAAAATCTAGTGGCATTTTAAGATCCAGTTGGATCACCGACTCTAGGCCAGGAGCTCAGATCCAGTTATTAATCAACAAGTAAAAGAAAATCTCTGGGTTACTGTTACAACAAACTGTAGCGTAAAATGAAACGGCATCCCGTCCTCACAAGAATCTGAGAAAGAAGTGACTATTATTCACTAGAAAAGATTCGAAAATAAAGATCCCCGCTTGAAATGAAAAGTACTTGTGACGAGGAAAGAGAATTAAAGAAGGTGGGAGGTGAAAGAGGAAGAAGACGTGGGGAAAAAGAGAGAGGGACTGGGAGAGGCAGAGAGGCTGAGACGTACCTTCACAGAGGCAAGTGATGGCTTTTGAATGACGGTCACAGAAATGAGAGAAAAAATCTGAAGCTGGTGTGAGGGAGGAGAGGTCTGTGCGAGCGTGAAATCAGTTGTGTGTGTGTGTGTGTGTAGAGTAGGGGCTGCGTGGGCGGGCGGAGACTCTAAGAAGCAGGCTGAGTCGTAAGACAAAACATAAAAATCTTATTTAAAGAGAATGGTTGCTTGATGTAAACGCACAAGCTTTGAAGTGTGATCAAAGTAAAAATGATTTTAATGTAGCTTTTCAAGGATACTGAAATTCAGTTATCCCACCGTTACAACTGAATATTTCTACAAATATATCTTCTTCTTCGAATAATAATAATAATAATAATAATAACAAGTTTTAACCTGGGAAAATTTCACGGTTTTCCTAATTTAATATTAAGTTGAATTCTTAAGTTAATGAGTGAGTAAACTCATGGCGAGTTCCACGACAATAAAACATCTGTAAAAATTCCCCTATCGCATCGGTAAATATATGAGCTTAGAAATTGTAACAAAACATTGAAATAACAATTATAAATATGAATGCTGATCATTATTTTAAGAAGTGGGTACAAATAAAATGATTTCAAATTTGCAAAACTTTTCACATTACACTGAAACAACCGTTAAACACTACCCTTTTTTTTCATTCCTCACTGAAACCAAGAAGTGTCTCCCCCCCTCTCTCCACGCGATCAAAACGAATTACTCTATTATTTATAAGATATTAACAGAAGACGTATTGTAACGATCATGCGAACTAAGGAAAGGAGAGACAAGTACAATTATAAAAGGATTATTATTATTATTATTATTTTCTTTGATTTCTGGCGTTTACACATTTCTTTCCGGGTCCCGCCCAGGGACCTAAGTTTAGAAATGGCATTATGACACTTTCCACTGACAAAAAAAAAAAAAAAAAATTACATAGATAAAGCCCTCCGTAAGGTGTGGGCTGTACTTGTCAGAACAATTTTTTGTGTCTCCTTGAGGCATGGACTTCCAGGAATCCCTTCAATTAGTCTACTGCAATCTTTTCCAACCAGACCTAGGGCTCCATCTACAACAGGGATTGTTGATGTTCCCATATGCCACATTTTCGAGATTTCTATTTCAAGGTCCTTGTACTTTGACAGCTTTTTGAATATCTTCAAAAATACATTGCAGTCAGCAGGGACTGCCATATCAATAAGAAGGCACCTTTTTTGTTTGTGGTCTTTAATAACAATATTTGGGCGGTTGGCTTTGATTGTTCTGTCAGTGTGTATTGTGTCGTCCCATAGAATTGTAATGCACCCTTGTGCAAATTAATTGAAACAAAACGAATAATTCCGTTATTATTTTTCCCATATTTTTCCAATGAAACATGACCCAGTGCACAGGTTACTACTTCATATATCCATTCCATGAAGGCTTTCTTTGCATATTAACCACAGATTCTCGATTGGATTTAAATCAGGCGAGTTTCCGGGCCAGTCAATAGTACTTTGATTTGCTCACTGGTAAGGCATGCCCGTGTGTTTGTGCAGAGTTACAATTCTCGCACGCTTCATTGGAGTAACGTCCATCGCAAACACTGCGTTAGACATTTTCATGACGGTCGTCTTCGAGTATAGAATCCAGAGGTTGGCAGTGAATATTTCGGAGACAGTAGGAAAGCGTAGTGCAGGTTCGCAGTGGATATCACAGCAGAGTGTAGTTCTTCCTTCTGTCGTGTTCGCCTGACATGTTGGCTCTGGTCATTCCGATAGGATAAACAAAGATGGCCGCCTTTATACACGGCGGATACAGTGTTCTGCGGCTTCTGATTGCTTAATCTTCTATTGGTAGACTATAAAGGGAATTAAGTTTATTATTATTTTTGTTAATTTTGACTCGCTCACTAGTATTGTACATATATACACAAAAAACTGTAACACACTGGACGTAGGACAACTAATCGACAGTCGAGACAATAGAGTCGTGATGAAAATCTGATGCATTCACGGATGACGCAATATTTTTCAAGGCCAAACAAATTTCATCATACACCCCGGAAATAGATTCATATTACTGCACACCGCTGCAAATGATCTAATCTGAGGAAAAAATAGAAATCGATTACATCCTGTCACTCCAGTGGGTCTAAAACTGAGCGTATGGTGAAAGAAAGGAAACTAAAGCGACTATTTCAATTAATTTGCACAACGGTGAAGTAGCTGTTGCTGCCCATAAAACATATTCACACCAAATGTCTGGCTGTCATCGCTGAGACCGGAGTAAGAGCAAGCACACTCACCTCCCACCCCCGGCGCTATGCAGCTGATCATGATCATCACTTGACCTTGGGAGAGAACATTAGGGAGAGTTTTACTGAAGAATACCTGTCAGAAGCTAAGCAAAATATGTGAAAATTTCGTAACAAAGACAAGAGCTGTGTAATATCTATCCTCCTATAGGGCAGTGAATGACGGACATTGTCCTTACCGACAGAAGGCGACAGAAATGTGGTTATACAGGAGGATATTAGGAATGCCATTGACAGAACATGTGAGCAACGAAGAAGAGAAATATAAATTTGCAATCAGAAAACGATAGTTGAAATTTGTGCAACGCCTAATGAAGACAGAAGGCTTAGAGAATAGAACACTCACAAACAGGCGAGACTGGTGGAAATAGCGAGTAAACTATATGACGAGTGGCAGAAGGAGGACAAAAGACAAGAAGTAGTGGAGAGCCATGATCACTTAATGAGTTTTTGAGAATGTATAGCAGAAAAAACGACAAAAAAGGATGGTAAGTGGTCAGAGGTTACTTAAAACAAAGGCAGGAAGTAGTGGAAAGCCACGATCACCTACTTATAGATAGCAAAACAAGAACAAAGACCTAAACAAAGTATTAGGGAACAGACAAAATTATTACAAAAAAACCTGAACTGCTATGTAATATCAATCCTCCTATATGGTAGTGAATGTTGGATAATCTCCTCAGAGATGAAGGGGAGACTTGAGTCTGGAGAGATGTGGTTCTACAGAAGGATACTGGGCATACCATAGACGGAGCATGGAAATAATGAGCCAGTTTTAAGGAAAATGGAAGCGAACAGGACAATTATACTTAGAATCAGAAAGAGATAGTTGATATTTTCGGGGCCTATAATGAGGAAACGAGGCTTGGAGAAATTGACACTCAAAGGACAATACGGAAAACAAAAGAGATAAAGGAAAGCAGCGAGTAACCTTTCAAATGTGTAAATGGATGACAGAATAAGAATTTAGAGTTACAAATATGGCTTATCGCTTGGAACGATAGGAAGTTGTGGAGAGCCATGATCACCCACATCGTGAAAGAACAGGATATCGTTCTCGTCTTTTTCCTTCTCTACCATTTATCGTTTGTCTTTTAGGGTGTCAAACGACTTCCTGACCTCCTCCTCCTCCTTCTTTTCCTTCCTCCTCCTCCTCCTCCTGTTTTTATTCATCAGCTACTTCCTCCTCATCCCCTTTTTACTTGCTTTTCTCCTCCTCCTCCTTGTTCTTATTCTTCTTCTTCTTCTTCTTCTTCGTTCTCCTCCTACTTCCTCCTACTTCTTTTTATTCTTCCCCTACTCCTCCTTGTTGAATTTCGTCGTCCTCTTCCTCCTCCTCTTTCTTTTACTTCCTCCTTCTTCTTCTTTGCTTCTTTCTTCTACTTTCTCCTTTTTTTCTTCTACTTCCTTCTCCACCTTCTTATTCTTCTTCCTCCTCCTCTTTCTTCTACTTCCTCCTCCTTCTTCAACTTCCTCCTTCTTCTTCTTTCTCCTCCTCTACCTTAAGCCTCTTTTACTTCTTCCTCCTCTTTCTTCTTTTTCAACTTCCTCCTTCTACTACTTCCTCTTCCTCCTATTTTCTACTTCCTCTTCCCCCTCCTTCTACTTTTTACTTTTCGACCTCCCCCTCTCTTCTTCTTCTTCTTTCCATCTGTATAGTTAATATTTTTTCTCATTTCCTTTGGCCGCGTCTTCCTCCTCCCCTACATCAATGTAGAATAATTTGACACAATTATCCTTTTTCTAACTTTTTTATTATTATTTTTTAATCAATTTCCTATATTCCCCTTCATCTTTTATTCCACAACAGACAAAATCCTAGTATTCATCTCTGCCCTACCCAACCCCAATAACACCCAACCAACCGCACACCCCCCAAAACAGAAGAAAAAATAGCGTCACCCGCGTCAATAGTCGCCACAACTTCCTCTCCACGCTTTTTGCCCAATGGTCCAATACGTGCTTCCCAAGCCAGACCCACCTTTTTTACTCTGTGAACCTGTCTGCAAGAAACGGCAGGCGCTGGCCCATCAGTGTGGGAAATAACCCGTCATCTCCTTACACGTATATTACCCCCGGGGATACCCGTTTTGTTTTGTTTTTTTTTTTTTTAAAAAAAAAAAGACTGATACCAACCAAACTCATTTCCTACATCTGACAGAAATCTTGAAGTTCCCAAATGCTGGTAACGTACTAATCATGTAAGCATGAACACCACTGGTCGAGTTCGGTCTTTTAGTGCAAATTTCACTGAATCGTGGTTGAACTTATATATATATATATATATATATATATATATATGTATGTATGTATGTTGAAACTTGAATAAAGCATGGAATAATAATAATACAACACAAAATGTACTTAAACAAAATGTATTGACACAAGAACGTGTACACAATATTTACAGATAGTTTGGTATATTCTTGGGAAGACCATTCCTGTAGAATGGGTTGACTTAGTCGCAGTCGGGCAGAGTCTCTGGATTGCATCTCTTCTTCCTCCCCCCGTCTTCCCGGTACCAACCATATTTATATGGTCGGTACTCCAATATGTAAATTAGGTGGATCGTACCACAACAATGTATATATAAACAAGTTTCGTTATAGACTACTGACAAGGTGTTGCGTTTAAGCTTTTATTTCATTTTTCTTGTATTCGTAAGATTCTTTTCTGGACATAAAACATGTAAAAATTGTCCCAAAATGTTTTATATATCCGAGCGTGTTCGGCTATTCTATTAGCCGTTATCAAGGATCTTTTTATTTTATTTTTAATTCTAACTGAATGTATAGATTTTTATGTATATATCTAGAGTAATGAGAATTTTTTGTTTTTCCAAACACGGTCAGCATATTGTGGCCGTGTTCACAGTTGATAATCTCAAGTGTTTCCATTTGTTTTATTATCAAAATTTCAAATAATTATTAGTTTTTTTTAAACATGCGGATGAGGCTATGGCAGTTTTATTTTCTACGAGTGTAGTTAGGTAGGTTTTTATGTGTTTAAATAAGTCCTAATTAAACTATGCTCAGAAAGATAAAATATGAGTCTTTTTGATAAGCATATTTTACAGACAATTTTGCGCATTTTATGTCCAGATCACTATTGCAAATGCTCGCTCATGCATATTTGTGTTTGCTCAACACCGACATAGCGTACCTGTGGTTTATACGGCAACTATGCCGAGCAGACCTTAGTTACCGTTTCTGGGAAAGGGCGTGCTATCTAGAGTGATCAGCAATCTGATCAAGGCCAGCACGTTCAAACCCTCGGTCACGATGACTTGTAACTTTGGGCTAGCACCGCTATCGAAGTCTTGGGTCAATCCCTGGTATGGTTTTCAGGCATTTTTTTTTGAGTGTCGCAGGCTGGGATCGCCCAGACCGATAGTATCCTGACAAATCGCCGATGGTGAGATTCGAGCCCTGGTCTCATGGTTAGAAAACGAACTCTCTAACCACACACGGGCACTAACTCTCTCTCTCTCTCTCTCTCTCTCTATATATATATATATATATATATATATATATATATATAATAAATATATATATATATATATATATAAATATATATATAAATAAATATACATATATATATTAAATATATATATAATAATAAATATATATATATATATAATAATATATATATAATAAATATATATACATATATAATATATATATATAATAAATATACATATATATATTAAATATATATATAGTAATAAATATATATATATATATATATATTATAATTTTTTCATATAGACAAAAACAATTTACTCACATGCGGCTTGCATACAAACAGAATTGTTCATAAACATTTTGGTTCTCACCAGTCGAAGTCCAATTAAATGCACTGAAACGAAGTTGCATCTTTGTAGTGAGTAAATTCTTTTTGTCTAAATCAAAAACTTATAATAAATAATTATTGCACTAATACTCTTTAGAATTAACGCTATAAATGTTAGTATTTATATATTATTTTGTTCTCATTACATTCGATATATATATATATATATATATATATATATATATATATATATAAAAAGTCGAACAAAGTCAGAACAATTATAGTTTCATGCTAGATTCAATCGTCAGGCCTGACGATTGCATATAGCATGAAACAGACTGTCGTCCCTAAGTGTTGACTTCTATATTCACTTTATATTTACACACGCTCTATCTCTGATATTGGGCACTTTATCCCATAAATATAGCATAAGACTATATTTCTTCATATATATATATATATATATATATATATATATATATAAGACGTTTCGCAAAGCGAAGAATCAAACAGAGATCGGATTTTTTTTGCTCATAAGACCATATACACCAGAATTCACACGACTGTCGGTGAGTCTTCACCATTTCTCTTTTTATTTCTCGCGTCGCTGATGAAGGACTCAGGCGTGCCCGAAAGTTCCGGACTGAAAACCTTAGTTTTCGTGCACCATGTCTGTCATATGATTAATAATTAATATTGAATAAATGTTTTTCGTACTGATCACATTGATACCCTTTCATTTGTCCTTGATATATTAACCAACCTATCTATTTTGCATATATATATATATATATATATATATATATATATATTATTTATTTTAAAAATATGATTCTTTCACTATATAAGAGTTCTCATGTTTCAAAACAAGAGCCGACAACTTCAATATAATTATTTTAATTATTAAAGTACCAAGCTCTGTTCCATCTTCAAACAAAAAAATTCGCTTGAAGATGGAACAGAGCTAGAATTAATTTGATTCAAATAATAATGTTGTTTTTCGGCTCTTGTTTTGAAACATGAGAACTCTTATGTAGCGATGGAATCATATTTTTAAATAAATAATTATATTTAGGCTCTACTTTTGTATCGAGCACTGTTTTTTTTATAATAATAACAAAAATACTAAAGAACTTTGGATTATTTACCTAACGAGTGTGAGTTTCCTATTTTCTATATATTTTCACACACACACACACACACACACACACATATATATATATATATACATGTGTGTATGTGTGTGTGTGTGTGTGTGTGTGTGTGTGTGTGTACTAATCTTGATAGAATATGTGTATGTATGTTTTACTATGATTCCTTACTTGATGTTAAGTCAGTAGAATGCTTTTATTGTTTGGAAATTACGTGTTGCACCGAACGAGCAACTGATATCTCAGAATCTAAAATTGAGAAATTAGCAAGTTGAGGGTGATTTCTGAATTGTTTTATTCTTTCTTTCTGTCTATGGTAAATCAGGACATTAGATCGCTGTAAAAATAAATATATCAGTTATGACATTTTTGAACTAGTTTGAATATCATATTCAAAAGTGCAGCATGACATTCTAGGCAAACTTTGTACAAGTCAGTGTCGAGATAAACATGCCTAGTGAACGTGTGTATATGTGATATTTGCATGGGTGTGTATACAGTATATGACAGAGCAAGATCTTACCTTCAAATATTACCCCATATTAACTTAACTAAAATTTAAGTAAAAGAGATTACCTATCTAGAAACAGTCACGAGTTAAATTCATGAACAAAATTCAAACGGAGAGAGATGTCAACTTAATAATCAATAATAAAAAAATTTTAAAGAGATTAAAAAAAGATTACTAGAAGTAAACTTATATTTTAAAATAAAATTTTATTCTTTTAATGACAGTTTAGAGACATTCAAATTTATATCAAGCATTATAATCTTTATGAACCCCCAAAATAACACTTTCAAAGTAAAACAAAATGACAGCGTCTGTTTCTAGCCTTTTTTTTTTTTTTCAAAAGAAAATTAGTGACACTTTCTCTCATAACTTCCTTCTCTCTTTTTCTCTCTATGGGTTTTTTTCTTCTCTACCCCTTCGATATCAATATATAACTTTCGTTAAGTTAACCGTTTAAATGTGTCAATATCTGCTAACTCACTCATGTCTTCTCTCTCCCCCCCTCTCACTTCGTTAATTTACATATGTTTAATACGGCCCGTCAAAAATATGTAAATTTTCTTTTCATTTTTTGTTTGGAAGTAAAGTCTGATGATCCGCAATCCTTTTAAAAGGGGTGTGGTGAAATAATTTATTACATGAAACCTTAAAGTGGTCTGTTTTTATTTAAATTATTTGCTCTGGATTTACATTGAGCTCTCTGGATTTGATCCTCCTTGGGTCTCCCCATACGGATTACCTAGTTTTTCATAAACTATATTGCGTATATTTTGGCAGCATGTTTTTATTACGACATGTTTCATTGTATAAATTAGACAAGTTTTGTCTACTGATTTCCAATTGGATCCTTTTATACTTAGCGTAAAGCTTTTTTGCGCCATTATTAAAGCAAGTGATATAATCCCCGCGTTGATATATGTTATTTTATTCCTAGTACTTTCGACATAGCACGGTGTCATCATCAGGGTATCTTTTTTTCAATACAAATATTGTACTGTTCATCATTTTCAAAGACAAAATTGCTGTGAAATATTAAGGTAAAGAATACTTGTAAGGTAAAGAACACGTGATCGCTTCATACCACTTCAGGGGAGGTAACTAAGTATGGCGTGTCGAGAGATTTATGAAATAAGTATTAAAGCTATTAGTGCCAAATTTAATATTTTAAACTATCTGTCTATATTTCTGAGATGAGGTATTATGTACATTATTTACATTATTCGGACTATTGTCCTCATCTTTGTCGCCATATTTAGAGAAAACAATGATAACAACAAAGTTGCAATATGAGCTCTGGTAAAAATATGGAATGATAACAGCAAAAATTGCAATATGAGTACTGGTAAAATGATCGCTGAAGATATTAGGTTTATAATACCCAGACATTCATACACAAGGACACATGGCACAGTGGATAAAGGCGTTAGTTAGATCCAGTGACAGGACCCAAAGAGTGTGAGTTCAATACCTGGTTAAGGCGATGGAGAACTTGGAGAGGGGAATTAACAGAAGATAACTGATAACTGACATCCATCAAACATGGCACGTGGAACTAGAACAGTCTACCCCAGTGAGCGAAATTCCAACCACCTGAAGAATGCCGGAGTGTACAACGACCGAAACGTTGTAATAAATATGGCGGCAATGATGAGGACAATAGTTCGAATAATGTAAATAATTTAACTATCTATTGTACACATTTTAGTTTATTTAATTTTATTCAGGGTTGATTTCAATTTTTTTTATATAGATAGCTTCGAGAATTTTTAGTTATGTTTATTATTTTCGTGAAAAAGTACAGATGTATTTTCAACAAGAATTTTTATTTTTGTATGTCATTTTAAAGCTGTGTGTATTAAACTATTGACCTGCGCACTTGTGCAAACTTCCTTTCCTTATGAAGTTTTCCCCGGGTGGGCAGGCCAATAGACAATGTTTAAAATCATGCAGTAATTTCAAACACAAGTATCCACCAAAAATAATGTACACACAGCAGACACACACACACACACATATATATATATATATATATATATATATATATATATATATATATATATATATATAGAGAGAGAGAGAGAGAGATAGATAGATAGATAGATAGATAGATAGATAGATAGATAGATATTAATAGACTGAGACAGATAGATATTAATAGACTGAGATAGATAGATAGATAGATAGATAGATAGATAGATAGATAGATAGATAGATGTAACCTGAAATAGATAGATAGATTGGTAGATAGATGTGACCCGAAATAGACAGATAGACAGATAGATGTGACCCGAAATAGATAGATAGATAGATAGATAGATAGATAGATAGATAGATAGATATGAGCCTACAGAGATAGATAGATAGATATAGAAAGAGAGAGAGCGATATGAGTATACTGAGATAGATAGATAGATAGATAGATAGATAGATAGATAGATAGATAGATATGAACACACTGTCATAGATAGATAGATAGATAGGTATGAACAGACTGAGATAGATGTGAACAGACTGAGATAGATAGATAGATAGATACATAGATAGATAGATAGATATGAACAATGATAGATAGATAGATAGATAGAATAGATAGATAGATAGATAGATGAATGGATGATAGATAGATATGAACAGACTGAGATATATATGAACAGACTGCGATGGATAGATAGATAGATAGATGGTAGATATGAGCATACTGAGATAGATAGATAGATAGATAGATAGATAGATGGATGGATGATAGATGAGATAGATATGAGCATACTTAGATAGATAGATAGATAGATAGATAGATAGATATGAACAGACTGCGATCGATAGATAGATAGATATGAACAGACTGCGATAGATAGATAGATAGATAGATAGATAGATAGATAGATAGATAGATAGATAGATAGATAGATAGAAGAGAACGTGTAATCCTGGCCAAACATGATTTGTTTAGACCTGCTCACGTTCACACTGTGTGTTAGTGGCGGTCAAATTACACAAAAGTTCGGACAATGTTCGACCATCCAGTCGTCACGTATACAGCTGTATGGTTGCGGGGACGAGGAACAGGGGAGTCCTTGACTTAGTGTTTAAAACAAAGTGAACACGACAGAAATG
This sequence comes from Acanthosepion pharaonis, assembly GCA_903632075.3. Lineage (NCBI taxonomy): Eukaryota > Metazoa > Mollusca > Cephalopoda > Sepiida > Sepiidae > Acanthosepion > Acanthosepion pharaonis. Next base: position 2,197,951 of record CAHIKZ030005495.1, on the reverse strand, counting down.
AGTCGGAAGCATGGGGGATGGAGGAACAACAAAAAAGAAAAAAAAACGAAGATATAGTGAAAAGATTATTGAAGGTCAAGTGTAGTGTTGGTTATGAGAAGTGGGTCAACGGAAATCGAATTCAAGGATTTATTAACGGAGCTGAAACGTGAGACGAGGTGAAGCTGAAGACATTTCATTGATCACCTCTTGCTCTAAAGAAACTCTCGTTGCTTCGATATTACCTAAATTTTGATTTGACCTAAAATATGACGCTTTCGTTAAAGTTGTCACGCATGTATAACGCTATCCTGGTTTGGTAGAGCCCAAAATGGCGAATCACTGTTTCACGTAATTACAAAACACCGTTTTCCGTGTAGTTAACGCTGCCATCAAGTCAAGTTTTGTTGGTCTCTCGCTTAACTGCTCCCCACACATAATAATCAAGGGGGTTGCAATCTGTGGAGTTAGGTGGCCAGATGTAAGGGATGATGTGGTCTTAGAAATTGACTGGGTTCTCCTGCTTGTGTGGTATGGTGCAGAATCCTGTTGCCAGACCGGTAGCCACCCTCTTGACACAGAGCAACAGTACCTCCTCAAGTCACTTGATGTAGGCTTCTGTGTTTAGCCTGAGACCCTGTGGGAAGATGAATGGAAGCATTAAGTCACCATCGCTACTAATCACTTCAAACAGCATGATGTTGACTGGATATTTGGTTTTCGTCACTCTCGTTGCATCTTTTGGGGACACAGCATCCACTGCATTGTCCTGAGATTGACACCCTAACACTCTGAAATGTTCGTATTAGAGTTTTACGTACGAATGCCAAGCAGTACAGCATGCCGTTTCCAAACTTCTATCGGAATAAATTGGATCAAGGTGCTCTTTTTCTCACACTTCAAAATGTCTCAGTTATCTCCCTTTATCTGAACTCTCCTAATTTTTTTCCTTGTTGTCCACATCATTAACTAGGTATTGAACTCAAAACTTTTTGAGTCAAGTCACTGGCTCCAACCAACGCTTTTATCCAGTGGGCTAAGTGGACAAAATAAGGGGTTCAGTTCGAAATCCCAATCACCTTAAGAAGGCCGGAGCGTACAACGATCGAAACGCCATAAATATAGCAATAAAGATGAAGACAAAAGTCCGAACAATATAAATAATATATCAAGAAGTTGTGGGAAAAAAATATGGAAACTGGTTTGAAAAATGGCGATATATATTAGTGATATTATCTCGTCTAAAAAAAGTTTCTAAAATATTGCCTTTTTTTGTCTGAAAAAGTGAAAATTTGCATCTATTAGAAAAGTCAACAACCTATGATAAAAATAAAGGTCGTTCACTGCGCGCTTCAATCAAACTGGATTTCGTTTATTTGCAACCAGGGTTTTATCTTTTCTTTCTTTTTTGATAGAGGGGAAAATTCTTGAGCGATAAAGAGCGTTAAGCAACCGATATATATTCGCTAAAAGTTTAAGATACTTTTCTAAACCAAGAAAATCATTTATATATCGCCTTGTTAACACCATTGTGGATTCTTGTCGACAATCAATGTCTTTTCGTTTCTAGGACATACTTAAAACCAAAACCGGAACTCAAGGTTTCCGCAAGAAATGCTGATAAAAATAAACTATCAGAATTGTATGAGTGATGTCTTGTTTCAACTCTCTATCCACTGAATTAAAAGGCCCCCCCAACCATCTGTTGTGAGTATCTATTATCGAAATAAACTGTAACAACAGCAGTTTACTTGATTTCATGATGAGAACATGTTTCATACTTAGAATATTGCTGCCGCATATGGTCCGGACACCTTGCTATTTACCTCGAGTTCCTTGATAAGATTGAAAGAAGAATCAGCAATATCATTGGTCCTAATCTGGCGACTCGGCTGCAGTGACTTGTCCACCGACTTAATGTTGCCTCCTCTCCCTGCCTTTTTTTTATAAATACTTATATGGTAATTGTTCGGATGAGTTCTTCGCTGTGCGACCTAGATTTTTTTTTAATTTAAACGCAATACCAGATTGGTCGCATGATCTCATCAATTTACAGTTAATTTGGTTAAATGTAACCGTTAGTTCTGTGCAAAGTGTTTATTTTCTCGCACTTCTTGCTTGTGGAACTCCCTTTCAGCTCCATGCTTTCCAGCCAACTTTAATCTGCAGAACATTAAATGCAATGCCAATCGCTATTTACTGTCCTCCTGATTACTCTTTTCTCTTTCTGTTCATCATTAATGTTTCTGTTACTAATTCTTCCACAAGCAATAACCCTTTTATGTTTTAGTGGCATTACTGCCTTACTGTGGTGATACCAATATGCTTACTTCCAAATTTGCATATTGTAAATCCTTTGTTAGTTTTTGAGCGGAATATTTTAAATCTACCGACATTAGGATCTGTCACTGGAGGTTTTCGATTTGGTTTCAAACCGCAGTTTATTGAAGTAGAATATATTGTTTGTTTTTTTTTTTTGTTTGTTTTTTAACATTTCTTTCTAAGCAAGGCAATAAAGCCACTAAGATGCAAGGGGAGTTACTGAGTGAAGAAGTCTGAGAAAAAAAAAACATTATTAAAATTTTAAAAATTAAATAGAGCTTTAAATTTTCTTACACAGGGATAACCTTTTTTTTTTATAATACCATGTTCCTTTAAAATATAGGCGAGTAAGACTGTACAGTATCCTGTGAATTGCCAAGCTAGTAAATTAGTCTACCATACAATTTGCAACATAGTCGGAGGAGAAAAGACTAATTTATGCCTTTCCGAAAGTGAATGCGACTGATTAGTCCCAAAATACGTCTCTCTGATTCCCACTTCTATTTATATCTGTAATGCTCAAAATGTGTATATATACATATATATATATATATATATATATATATATATATATATATATATATATATATATATATATGTGGTGTGTGTGTGTGTGTGTGTGTGTGTGTGTGTGTGTGTGTGTGTGTGCGCGCTTTCAGGTTGTTTTTTTCACAGTTTTCATCCAAATTTCGATGAATTTTTTTGGTTGATAGATAATTCTTCAGTGCCGGTTTTGAATACAAATTGGCTGGACGAAATTACAATCTTGAATGTAAAAAATCTCAAAAAAAAAACTGATTTTTTACACTTTGCGCAAAATCAAAGACAAAATTTAATGTTTGTAAAAACAGCGTACAATCAATTTAGAGTGCTGAAATCTAACACAAAAGATTATTAGAATTATAAAATATATATATATATATATATATATATATATATATTATAAATAAAAATGATCATATATTATTATTATGACAATCAATGGAAGAGGTTCCTTCCTTGTAAGATTGAGAACGCAAAAACGGTCCTTTTCAGGACGACCCACCATTCAAATTGTTACCCCCCCCCGCCAATATTGGGATGTGCCTCAGTTGCACCCATATGTTGTTACTAATATTGATTTTTGAGTGGGCTGACTTTAAACTTAAACTGCTCCAATTGAACGGCAAAAATTCTCAGTAATGAAAGACCCGGTCGAAGGCGGGTTATACTGCTAGTCGGCAATATATTTACAATATACTAACATATCTTAGGGATGAACCTATTTGATAATAATAAAATAGTTTCTGTCTATATTTCTGAGATGAGATATTATGTACACTATTCACATTACTCGGACTATCATCCTCATCTTTGTTGCCATATATATCACAACGTTTCGGCCATTGAACGCTCCGGCCTTCTTCAGGTAGTTGGAATATCGAACTGAACCCTTTATTTCGCTCGCTGGGGTAGACTATTCTACTTCCACGTGCCATGTCTAATGGATATGAATTATCAGTTATCTCCTGTTAATTTCCCTCTCCTTGATTTGAAATGGATGAAATCATTGCAACACTGATTATTTTATTTTAAAAGGAAACTCGTCCGCTGATTGGTGCTTATCAGCCGAGAACAAAAGATAAAAAAAAACAAAGAGGAATATATTTTATCATTAAAAAGCGAGTGAAGAAGGAGCTTGAATAAATTGGCAGAAAGATAATTTGCTTACATTTCCAAAGGAACTAGTTGAACATATATTAGTTGAACAACGCTGGAATAAGTTGGGCCATTGACGGAGAATGCGTCTACAAACTGTGGACGAATCAGAACGAATAAGGTCAACGGCATTAATCGTGAGAAATAACGATTTTGCTCGGAAAACTTCCTTGTGCGCGACCTTAGGCGAAACATTCCAAGCAATTATAAAATGGAATGACCTTGTTTTAGCAAAAAGTCGAAGGTGATGAATAACGTTCATAAGCATGTCTCTCACACACAAGCGCACATACACACACATATATACAAAGACTAAAACATACACATACACAAACACACGCGCATACACACAAACAAACGTTAAGTTTTCAAAATATATTTGCTTATATTGGCATGAAAGACATTGCCTATGAAATCTTTTCAGCGAAATCCTTTTCGTCATAGATTCTCGAAATTTCATACCGGAATATTCCAGAAATCTTAAGCATGTCGATTTAAGGACGGTTTCTCCTTTCCAAGGAGGACAAAGTTTCAGAGGACACATATATCTCATTAAGATTTCTCGAATATTCAGGCCGGTGGTCTAAATCTACCATTTAATAAATTATCGGAGGTTTTTGTAGCGCCCCACATAACACTTTAAACGTTATTTCATTAGTAGTAGTAGTAGCAATAGTATATATATATATATATATATATATATATATATATATATATATATATATATAATTAAATATAACAGACAATGAATGCCTATATGCCTGATCATGAGCCGTTCGTATGTTTGCTTTAATCTCTGGGGAAAATAAAGACAAAAAATGTCCAATATTTGGATATTTTTTATTAAGTTGGTCCTAAGCTTTCGGCTCCCATGGACAATCCTCAGAGCGGTCATACAGACATGGAACAAAGATATCCACCGTCAAAGATGATATTTTGTTATTTTAACATAGAAGATTGCTATGCGGTGATAACGGTCGCGGAATAGCAGACGCAGATCAGAAGTTCAAGATGCAGTTCTGTGACGTCATACAACGTGATAGACTGAAGTATTACAACTGAACCCATGTCGAGATGCAATGTAATGTGTTGTGACTAGTTTGAAATTTAATTTTGTTGAGTGCGGACTGCTTCGTTATTAATGTAGATGGCCTCCAATATCTGAAGGTTCTTTCTTACTCTGTGTATGCGTGAATATTATTGTGTTAATAATTAATATCTGTTTACTATTATAACATAGCTATGTTTATATATATATATATATATATATATATATATATATATATATATATATATATATATGAATACAGCTCATGAATTTAATGGAAAAAATAAAAATTTTTTGTCGTTGATAAAAAATTAGACGACATGCGTTGAACGAATGTCATAATCCGTTGAAAAATGCACCCCTACCCTACCTAGACTTAACCTCTTTTTCGAACGTAACTCATAATTGATACAATAATAGTTAATAAAAATGAACACGCTACCGCCCTTGTCCAAATGATTGGATTTCTCTGTATCCTTGGAAACAAAAAATTATGAATGTATGTGCTTTTAAAATTCAGTAAATTTAAAAAATCAGTTAACCCAAAATTCGCTTGAATATAAAACAGAGCTAAGGCTTTTAGTTTAATTATATAATTAAATTTGAAGTTTTTGGCTTCGGTTCTTGAAACATGGTAATTCTTGTGTAGCGAAAAAAACCATATTTTAAATCAGTTAATTAATAATATTTATGCTCTGCAAATTTACATTGAGCACTGTTTTGTAAAAATAAAAATATCAATAAGAACACCAGGTTATATTTCTTACTGTTCTTTCTTTTTTTACTACTATATATATATATATATATATAATATATATATATATATATATATATATATATTGGAGTAAAGTAATGCAGATTTAAATTTTTCCCACTTGTCACGAATGCAGCTATCGATTTTTTTGCACGCTAGCATGCTAGCGTTAACAGTCGTGTCAGTCAGCTGTTGGCTCTCACGCTTTAGCCAATAGAATCTTCCTGCCTATTCGTGGCAGCCAGCTATTGGCTCTCAATCTGACCAGTACAAAATGGCCGCAAACTACATGAAAACTCCGTAGAAGCATGAAAAAATCCGATTATTTGCACTATCGATGGGAGTTGGGAAATACAAAGTCGGTCTTGGCCTTCATACAACTTGGAGCATGTGCATGTAAATTTTGGTGCAAATCCGTCGAAAAATTGCGGCCGTGCATTCATTACACACACACACACACACACACACACACACACACACACACACACACACACACACACACATACACACATCCTGCTTTTATAGATAGAGATTTTCACGTGTTCATTCATATGTATATATGAATAATAATGGTAATATTAACCGTTTCCCTATAAGGAAACATTTGGCGTTCATTGATCGAGCAAATAAAATCTTTTTCTTTAAAGAATCTATCTATCTATCTATCTATCCTATCTATTTCGGGTCACATCTATCTATCATCTATCTATATATATATATATATATATATATATATATATATATTTCACACCACATCTATCTATCTATCTATCTATCTATCTATCTATCTATCTATCTATTATCATTTCAGGTCAAATCTATCTATCTATCTATTCATCTATCTATCTATCTATCTATCTATCTATCTATTTCCAGGTCACATCTATCTATCTATCTATCTATTTCGGTCACATTCATCTATCTATCTATCTATCTATCTCATCTATCCTAAAATCTATCTCAGTCTATTAAAATATCTATCTATATCTATCTATCTATCTATCTATCTATCTATCTCAGTCTATTAATATCTATCTATCTGTCTCAGTCTATTAATATCTATCTATCTATCTATCTAATCTATGTGTTATGAAAGAGAAAGAAAGAGATAGAGTAATCTGAATTTTATTTTCCTACCTTCTCTCTTTTACATTTTTAAAAAAGCATTCATTCCACTGATTCCTCAAGGACCTATATCCCAGTGTATAAAAGATTGGTTGATATATGTCACTACTGCCCTCTTCACTTTGGCTTTCGGGATGACACTTCCCCCAAGAAATGACCTTCGTAATTTCCAATGGCCTAGTTAAGAGCTACTGATAATGAGCGATAGGCACGTTAAAAAAAAAAAAAGTTTGGCATGTGTATTTGGAATCCCTCAAATTGACCCGTTTCCTCATATTTAATAAATTTGGTTTAGATCAGATGGCGTGAAGAGAAAAAAAAGATTACTATATTACGCAAATCCTCGACGACTAACTTTGCCTACAAAAGTAGATTTCGAAATGCTGTTTTTGTCTGTGTTCGATCCCTGGTGAACACTTGCACTGGTCGAATATAACAAAATTTATAAATTATTGCAATACCTCATCTCAGAAATACAGACATATGTTGAAGGTGAATATGGCAATAAAGATGAGGACAACAGTCCAAACAATGGAAATAGTGTAAATAGTTACAATACCTCATCTCAGAAATATAGACAGATGTTGAAGGTGAATATGGCAATAAAGATGAGGACAACAGTCCAAACAATGGAAATAGTGTAAATAGTTACAATACCTCATCTCAAATACAGACAGATGTTGAAGGTGAATATATGTATAAAGATGAGGACAACAGTCCAAACATTGTAAATAGTGTAAATGGTTACAATACCTCATCTCAGAAATATAGACAGATGTCCCTAGTGAATATGGCAATAAAGATGAGGACAACAGTCCAAACATTGTAAATAATGTAAATAGTTACAATACCTCATCTCAGAAATATAGACAGATGTTGAAGGTGAATATGTCAATAAAGATGAGGACAACAGTCCGAACATTGTAAATAGTGTAAATAGTTACAATACGTCATCTCAGAAATATAGACAGATGTTGAAGGTGAATATGGCAATAAAGATGAGGACAATAGTCCGAACAATGTAAATAGTTACAATACCTCATCCCAGAAACATAGACAGATGTTGAAGGTGAATATGGCAATAAAGATGAGGACAACAGTCCAAACATTGTAAATAGTGTAAATAGTTACAATACGTCATCTCAGAAATATAGACAGATGTTAAAGGTGAATATGGCAATAAAGATGAGGACAACAGTCTGAACACTGTAAATAGTGTAAATAGTCAAATTACTTCATCTCAGAAATACAGACAAATATAGAAGGATGCTGAGTATACAACAGATGAAGCGTGGAAGTTTCAAGGAAAATGGGACCAAAAAAGGACACTTTTACTTAAAATCAGAAAGAGACAGCTGAAATTTTTGGAAGACATATTGAGAAAAGAGTTTGGAGCATTTGCCACTCACGGGACTGAATTTCTGGGTATTATAAACCTAATGTCTTCCTAATGTTTATAATACCCAGAAATTCATACACGGATGTCCTCAAGGACACATGGCACAGTGGATAAAGGCGTTAGTTAGACAGGACCCAAAGAGTGTGAGTTCGATACCTGGTTAAAGTAGTGGAGAACTTGGACAATAAGTGACATCCATTAAACATGGCACGTGGAACTAGAACAGTCAACCCCAGTAAGCGACATAAAGGGTTCAGTTCGACATTCCAACCACATGAAGAAGGCCGGAGAGTACAACGGCCGAAACGTTGTAATAAATATGGCAACAACGATAGTCTGAATAATGTAAATAGTGTACATAATACATCATCTCACAGATATAGAAAGAAACTTAATGTTTAGTGTTAGTAATTATCACATCAAACAACGTTGATTTTCTTAAAAAGTGAAAAATCAGCCTGGAAGATTGCACTTTCTGAATGAAAATCTTCTTAAAGTATCTAAAGGAGTCTGGGAACCAGTGAAAGCAGCTCATCGGAGCAATTACCATGAAAGTATTTGTAGAAAAGACAGAGAGAGGCGACGGGAGACATTGAATACGAAGATAGAAAGCCTGTCACTAATTCTATGATTCCAGGCAGAAACTAGACGGTTATCGCGTCGTCATGAAGTCGATACTGTTTTGTTTTTTTCATAGATGCGGAGATTTGATTTTGATTGAATAAACTGAGAAGAATTCGTGTTGTCCGTGTCTTTCCTGAATGATACTTATCGAAACGAAAACATCTGCTAATATGATAAGCAATAAAAAAAAAAATAACAGAACTTCTTTCTTCTTTTTTCTCCATATCTCATTCTTTGATGAAGCCTGAAGAACCCATGTTAGATTGATAAAAAATTTCCTATTTGTTCTTTCTCTTACCATTCTGTCATTCCGATGCACAGTTGATCAGTATTTGATCCCAATTCATCTACCAATATCTAAAACTCGACAAAAAACATTTCGATTACAAAAAAAAAAAACTAAAAAAAAAAACAGCCCTCCAGATCGCCAGCCTTCGTCCGGCAACTTGATATTTTTTTTTTCTGCAAGTTTGTTTTGTTTTACGGCATATCAACCGTGAAAACCGTTAGGCCTCCCTCCACCAGACAAACATCACGCGTCCATATATTATAAACTAGCTAAAAAGCCGCCCTCCGTGCGGACGTTTAAGCTAGCTCTGGCGAGGGGTTAATTGGGCCTCCAACCCAAAACTAAAGGGTCTTTTGGTTCAGCTTAGAAAACAGTAATGATAATGTTGAAGAAATAACCTTGAATTCCTCCATTCACTCCATGGAACTTCAAAACTTCACATTAACTCTGATACGGGCTAGAAGACCGATTTGGGCCGAAAGTCCAATTTGGGCCGAAAGTTCAATTTTGGCCGAAATTCCAATTTAGGCCGAAAGTCCAATTTGGGCCGAAAGTCCAATTTAGGCCGAAAGTCCAATTTTGGCCGAAAGTCCAATTTGGACCGAAATTCCAATTTGGGCCGAAATTACAATTTGGGCCGAAAGTCCAATTTGTGCCGAAATTACAATTTAGGTGAAAGTCCAATTTGGGCCGAAAATCCAATTTGGGCCGAAAGTCCAATTTGGGCCGAAAGTCCAATTTAGGCTGAAAATAGAGCTCTTGAACTCACAAACTCTGCGGAACTTCGAAATATCACGTCCCGAAACGTCTAATTTTTCCTTGGGATTTTCAAGAAATAAAATTGATTTCCTCAATCCACAAAACTTTGGAGATATCTTAAACTGTATTTAAAACAATTTTTTTTTTAATTCACAAAGTTTTTGTGTTACTTTAAACTTTAAAAAATTTTTAAATCACTAATTTTCTTCAGTTATTTTAAAATTTGAATTTTTAATTGTTCCCTGCTAAATTGGACACAAATCCCAATGCTGGATGTTCAAGCACCAGATAAAGGGCAAATTTTCAATCCCAGGATCATCCTGATTCCAAAATGGTATAATATATCTATGGAGAGCAAGTGTTGCCCGAGGTGTTTCACACACACGGACGTACAGACAGAATTTGCCGTCTATGATGTGCGGGGTCTGATTGAAAAGTATCCAGCCATGTTGAATTTTTCATGAACGTTTCTAACTTGGCTACTGATCGGTGGGGAACTTACAGCGCTTGTATGAACAGACACTCTCGCTTAGGTTACTCAGTCAGACCCAGAGGAAGTGAACTACTGCACGGCGGGACAGACACATTCATTATAATGATGTGCCTACCCATTCTGCACGTTTTTTTTGGTGGGAGTATAGGCAAAATATCACATTTGAAAACTATGTCAATCACCTACAATACTGACATGTCTTTTTTTTCTTTCTTTTTTCTTTTTTTTTTGTATTTCCAAAGATTAAAATCGCTGTTCACTGAACGTGAACGAGATTAAAGAGAGCGTGACAAGTAACCTGTTCAGACGAACTGCATTCCGTAGTTCCGCTGGTTCTAACGTTCATGGCTAAGATCCGCCAAGTTATGCACATCGTAACAAACCAACCTTATTCTTTTTGTATTCACTTAGTGAGATGCAAGTTCTGTTTGGACAACTTCTTCCAACAAACCGCTAAGCTGTTTTTCCGATCACTACAATGTTAAACTAATTCGAGAGTTAACCATTATCCTCCCAATATATTTTCACAAACTGTGCTAATTACCTCCCATTCTGTATCTGTTATCTCAAGCGGCTCTTGTTCCTCGTACATGGCGAAAAAAAAAGCTTATTGCGATTCTGAAAGAGGATTTGACCGAGTGGAAGACATGCCGAGAAGACATGATGAGATAGGAAATAAAATTCTATTATGTACCAAATAGAAGCGTTGTAACGATTAAATATTTTTCAACATCTGGACGACTCTTATTTTGACACGGCACGTTTATTTCATTAGTTGAAACCTTCTCCACTATTACTATTCTAGACGGCACTTGTGTTTGGTTAAAAAAAAAAAATAAAAAGATAATAAAATGGCGTACGTTGAAGACGCCATTGCCCTAGGTAGGTTATTTCTCGTTGCGATTAAATGACTGTATGTTTTCGTACAGATTTCGTGTATACACGTAAACACAGACACTTTAAACATATGGTTGCCAGCAACCAATGAGAAAAAAATGACGTGTATTGATCTCGACAGATGGCAGACTTATCTCGCGGTTCCACGAACTTGAATGTTTCTTTTCTTCTGTGCCAGATGATGTTCATGGTAACTATGTCGATATTTTCCTGCTTTCAACCGTCTCGTTCTCTCTCACTCCACACACACACATATATATATATATATATATATATATATATATATATATATATATATATATATATATATATATAAATTTGATGAACAGTGGATCTCTTTCATGGTGTCACTGGCATGCTAATCTGATGAGAATATGTATACAGAAAATTTCTTTTTTTTACTTGAGAGGCGTTAGGTTTTTAGAGACGTAAATTGGGTATGTGAACATTTTATATTTGTATAATAATATTTATATTTATATTTATATTATATTTATATTATATATATTATATTATATATATTATATATTATATCTATATTATATATTTATCTTTATATTTGTATAATAATATTTATATTTATATTATTTATATTATATTTAAATTATATTTAAATTATATATATTATATTATATTACATTATGTTTATATTATCTATATTATATTATATATGTTATATATTATATTTTATTTATATTATATATTTATATTTGCATAATAATATTTATATTATATTTATATTATATATATTATATTATACATTATATATATTATATATTTTATATTATATATTTATATTATATAATAATATTTAAATTTATATGATATTTATATAATATTTATATTATATATATTATATTATATATATTATATATTATATTATATTTATATCATATATTTATATGTATATTATATTCATATTATATATACTGTATTATATATATATCTCATATAGGTTATATATTATATGTATATTATATATTTATATTTATATTTGTATGACAAATAATAATAATAATAATAATAATAATAATAATAATAATAATAAAATTAGTATAATTCTGGGGAGGATAACGCTTTTAAGGTAAGCAGTTTTTGAAAGTAAAGCGCTCACTACTAAGAAACAGTTAATTAAATATGGCTAGATAAGTGGATTAAATTCGGTGAAACTAAAAGTAAATAATCTTTTTAAACATTTTATTTTAATATACAAAGTGACCGTCCCAAAATTGACATCATTTTAAAAGCAATTATCTTGAAAACTCAATGAAATCTATCTATGAATCTATGAATCTATAAAGTCTAGCTCAATGAAATTGAACAGTTTAGGTATTGAACATCAGAAGTTTCTTATGGGACCGATTTCATAAATGTTCAATTATGCCCTCCGCTTGTGACAACGGCCGTACAACGACTGAAACGTCGTAAATTTGGCAATAAAGATGAGTACAAAAGTCCGAACAATGTAAATAATGTAAATAGTTACAATACCTCATCTCAGAAATAAAGACAGATAATGAATGTTAGTATTTTGACAAGCTGCTTGTTTCCTGTGTGGGTAGCG